>CM038675.1:12249368-12820287 GCA_021605145.1 Aegilops bicornis
CCGTCAAATCTTGCGTGGCAGCCTCTCACAAGTCCGGAAGTGTTGTGGCGGTTGCAAATGCCCGCAGCGTCTCCGGAGTGTGCCCCCCCTCACCAGACGGCGCCGCCACTGGAGGAGAAGCAGGACGCGTCGGGTCTACACGGATGTTGCTCTAAAGTGTTCACGTATTGGCTGACCTAACATGACCGGGTGGAGAGGTCCACTGGTCAAAGCCCGTCCGTGGGAAGTCAAAGGGGTAGATCTCGTGGCCAACCGCTCCAGGGTTAGGCGGGACGGGGGCCCTGGGGGGTAGCAATGTCACCGGAGCGCCGCACCGGCCCCTCATACATGCAGGGTGGTGTGGTGGCATGTCCGAAGAGGCGGCACACGTCTCCGGGGTGTGCCCCGCCGGCACCTGGAGGGGGGAAACGGACGCGTCGGGTCTACACGGAGGGGATCTTGCCGTGGGTCTGGCCCGGATGTTGCTCCAAAGTGTTCGATGGGCTGACATAACATGACCGGGTGGATAGGCCTTTGGTCAAATCCCGTCCGTGCAAAGTCAAAGGCTAGATCCGGTGGTCAAGCTTCTGAGGGTTAGGCGGGGCCAGGGGGCCTGGGGGTAGCAATGCCACCGGCCGTCGCATCGGGCCCTCATACATGCGGGGTGGTGTGGTGGCATGTCCGAAGAGGCGACCGCAGCGTCTCGGTGTGGCCCCCCCTCACGGACGGCGATGACACACGGTAGTAGGCGTTACTGCGGAAGCGATCTGGCGTGAATATTATTAAATACTCGGAGCGCGATAAAATCATGAGTTTTTTACATGACGTGGGCACATGTGCTATAGGACCGATGGTAATTTTTCATAATTTTTCGTGATCGAGAAGTATCTGAACACTTCCCTCTACGCGGATTGCTCTTCGCGCATCTACGACTCGGGCCGGCGGCCTCCGGGGGTTAGCATACCGTCAAATCTTGCGTAGGCGGCCTCTCACAAGTCTGGAAGTGTTGTGGCGGTTGCAAATGCCCGGCACGCGTCTCGGTGTCCCCCCTCTCCCTCACAGGACGGCGCCGCCCGCCGCACCGGGGGGGGAAACGCAGACGCGGCCGGGTCTACAGAGTGGATGTAGCTATGGGTTTGGCCGGATGTTGCTCTAAAGTGTTCATTGGCTGACCTAACATGACCGGGTGGAGAGGTCCACCGGTCAAAGCCCGTCTGGGAAGTCAAAGGGCTAGATCTCGTGGTCAACCGCTCCAGGGTTAGGCTGGTCGGGGGCCCTGGGGGTTAGCAATGCCACCGGAGCGTCGCACCGTCCCCTCATACATGCAGGGTGGTGTGGTGGAATGTCCGAAGAGGCGGCAAGCGTCTCCTAGGTGTGCCCCATCACACGCAGACGGCGCCGCCCGCCCGGCACCTTGAGGGGGAAGCAGACGCGTCGGGTCTACGGAGGGGATCTTGCTGTGGGTGTGGCCGGATGTTGCTCTAAAGTGTTCGTATGGGCTGACATAACATGACCGAGTGGATAGGCCACCTTTGGTCAAATCCGTCCGTGCAAAGTCAAAGGCTAGATCCGGTGGTCAAACGCTACTGAGGTTAGGCGGGGCCAGGGGCCCCGGGGGTAGCAATGCCACGGGCCGTCGCGCGACGGGCCCTCATACATGCGGGGTGGTGTGGTGGCATGTCCGAAGAGGCGGCACGCGTCTCCGGGGTGTGGCCCCCCTCACGGACGACGATGACACACGGTAGTAGACGTCCTGCGGAAACGATGCGGCGTGAATATTATTAAATACTCGGAGCGCCATAAAATCATGAGTTTTTAAAAGGCGTGGGCACATGTGCTATAGGACCGATGGTAATTTTTCATAATTTTCGTGATGGAGAAGTATCTGAACACTTCCCTCGCTGGATTGCTCTTGGCCCACGTCTGGCGTGGCGGCCTCCGGGCTAACATACCGTCAAATCTTGCGTGGCGGCCTCTCACAAGTCTGGAAGTGTTGTGGCGGTTGCAAATGCCCGACGCTGCGTCCGGTGTGTCCCCCCTCTCCCTCACGGACGGGCGCCGCGACTGGAGGGGGAAACGGACGTCGGGTCTACACGAAGTGGATGTAGCTGTGGGTTTGTACCGGATGTTGCTCTAAAGTGTTCGTATTGGCTGACCTAACATGACGGGTGGAGAGGTCCACCACAAAGCCCGTCCTGTGGGAAGTCAAAGGTAGATCTCGTGGTCAACCGCTTCCAGGGTTAGGCGGGGCGGGGCCACTGGGGTAGCAATGCCACCGGGCGCCGCACTGTCCCCTCATACATGCAGGGTGGTGTGGTGGCATGTCCGAAGAGGCGCACGCGTCTCCGGGTGTGCCCCTCACACGGACGGGCGGCTACCGCCGCACCTTGAGGGGGGAAACGGACGCGTGGATCTACGGAGGGGATCTTGCGTGGGTGTGGCCCGGATGTTGCTCTAAAGTGTAAGTATGGGCTGACATAACATGACCGAGTGGATAGGCCCACAGGTCAAATCCCGTCCGTGCAAAGTCAAAGGTCTAGATCCGCAGGTCAAACGCAACAGGGTTAGGGGGACGGGGGCCCCGGGGTAGTAGCAATGCCACCGGGCGTCGATCGTGGCCCTCATACATGCGGGTGGTGTGGTGGCATGTCCGGAAGAGGCGCAGCGTCTCCGGTGTGGCCCCCCCTCACGGACGGGCGATGACACACGGTAGTAGACGCGTTCTGCGGAAACGGCGCGGCGTGAATATTATTAAATACCGAGCGCCGATAAAATCATGAGTTTTTACATGACGTGGGCACATGTGCTATAGGACCGATGGTAATTTTCATAATTTTTCGTGATGGAGAAGTATTCGAACACTTCCTCTACGGATTGCTCTTCGCTCACGACCGGCGGCCTCCGGGGGCCAACATACCGTCCAAATCTTGCGTGGCGGCCTCTCACAAGTCCGGAAGTGTTGTGGCGGTTGCAAATGCCCTAAGACGCTGCCTCTCGGGTGTCCCCCCTCCTCACGGACGGCGCCACGCACCGGAGGGGGAAACGGACGCGTCGGGTCTACACGGAGTGGATGTAGCTGTGGGTTTGGCCTGGATGTTGCTCTAAAGTGTTCGTATTGGCTGACCTAACATGACCGGGTGGAGAGGTCCACTGGTCAAAGCCCGTCCGTGGGAAGTCAAAGGGGTAGATCTCGTGGTCAACCGCTCCAGGGTTAGGCGGGACGGGGGCCCTGGGGGGTAGCAATGCCACCGGAGCGTCGTACCGGCCCCTCATACATGCAGGGTGGTGTGGTGGCATGTCCGAAGAGGCGGCACGCGTCTCCGAGGTGTGCCCTCAGACGGCCGCCCGCACCTTGAGGGAAACGCTGTCCGGGTCTACACGGAGGGATCTTGCTTTGTGGGTGTGGCCCGGATGTTGCTCTAAAGTGTTCGTATGGGCTGACATAACATGACCGGGTGGATAGGCCCTTGGTCAAATCCCGTCCGTGCAAAGTCAAAGGCTAGATCCGGTGGTCAAACGCCATGTGGTTAGGCGGGGCCAGGGGCCTGAGGGGGTAACAATGCCACCGGGCCGTCGATCCGCCCTCATACATGCGGGTGGTGTGGTGGCATGTCCGAAGAGGCGGCCGCAGCGTCTCGGGTGTGGCCCCCCCTCACGGACGGCGATGACACACGGTAGTAGACGCTCTGCGGAAGCGATGCGGCGTGAATATTATTAAATACCGGGCGCGATAAAATCATGAGTTTTTACATGACGTGGGCACATGTGCTATAGGACCGATGGTAATTTTTCATAATTTTTCGTGATGGAGAAGTATCTGAACACTTCCCTCTACTGGCGGATTGCTCTTGGCGTCTGCTTGTGCCGGCTGACCTCCGGGCTAACATACCGTCAAATCTTGCGAGGCGGCCTCTCACAAGTCTGGAAGTGTTGTGGCGGTTGCAAATGCCGGCAAGACGCTGCCTCCGGGTGTCCCCTCCCTCACGGACGGCGCTACGCCGCCAGCACCGGAGGGGGGGAGAAGCAGACGCGTCCGGGTCTACACGGAGTGGATGTAGCTGTGGGTTTGGCCGGATGTTGCTCTAAAGTGTTTCGTATTGGCTGACCTAACATGACCGGGTGGAGAGGTCCTTGGTCAAAGCCCGTCTGGGAAGTCAAAGGGTAGATCTCGTGGTCAACCGCTCCGGGAGTTAGGCGGGGCAGGGGGCCACAGGGGTAGAAATGCCACGAAAGCGTCGACCGGCCCCTCATACATGCAGGGTGGTGTGGTGGCATGTCCGAAGAGGCGTGCACGGCGTCTCCGGGTGTGCCCCCTCACACTGGACGGCGCCGCCGCTGCACCTTGAGGGGGGGAAACAGACGCCGGGTCTACACGGAGGGGATCTTGCCGTGGGTGTGGCCCGGATGTTGCTCTAAAGTGTTACGTATGGGCTGACATAACATGACCGGGTGGATAGGCCTTTGGTCAAATCCCGTCCGTGCAAAGTCAAAGGCTAGATCCGGTGGTCAAACGCCTTATGAGGTTAGGCGGGACGGGGCCTGAGGGGTAGTAATGCCACCGGCCGTCGCATCTGGCCCTCATACATGCGGGGTGGTGTGGTGGCATGTCCCGAAGAGGCGGCACGCGTCTCGGTGTGGCCCCTCACGGACGGGCGATGACACACGGTAGTAGGCGTTCTGCGAAAGCGATGCGGCGTGAATATTATTAAATACCGGAGCGATAAAATCATGAGTTTTTACATGACGGGGCACATGTGCTATAGGACCGATGGTAATTTTTCATAATTTTTCGTGATCGAGAAGTATCTGAACACTTCCCTCGCTGGATTGCTCTTGGCGTCTCCACGATTGTGGCCGACGGCCTCAGGCCAGCATACCGTCAAATCTTGCGTGGCGGACCTCTCACAAGTCCGGAAGTGTTGTGGCGGTTGCAAATGCCGGCACGCGTCTCCGTGTGTCCCCCCTCCCTCACGGGCGGCGCCACTACCGCACCGGAGGGGGAAACGGACGCGTCGGGTCTACACGGAGTGGATGTAGCTATGGGTTTGGCCCGGATGTTGCTCTAAGGTGTTCGGATTGGTTGCCCTAACATGACCGGGTGGAGAGGTCCACTGGTCAAAGCCCGTCCGTGGGAAGTCAAAGGGGTAGATCTCGGGGTCAACCGCCTGTGGTTAGGCGGGGACGGGGCCCTGGGGGTAATGCCACCGAGCGTCGCACCGCCCCTCATACATGCAGGTGGTGTGGTGGCATGTCCAAAGAGGCGGCACGCGTCTCCGGGGTGTGGCTCCCCTCATGGACGGCGCCGCCGCCGGCACCTTGAGGGGGGGAAACAGACACGTCGGGTCTACACGGAGGGGATCTTGCTGTGGGTCTGGCCTGGATGTTGCTCCAAAGTGTTCCTATGGGCTGACATAACATGACCAAGGAGTGGATAGGCCCCTTTGGTCAAATCCGTCCGTGCAAAGTCAAAGGCTAGATCCGTGGTCAAACGCTGCTGAGGTTAGGCGGACGGGGCCCCGGGGTAGCAATGCCACCGCCGTCGCATCGGGCCCCTCATACATGCGGGTGGTGTGGTGGCATGTCCGAAGAGGCGGCCGGCGTCTCGGTGTGGCCCTCACGGACGGCGATGACACACGGTAGTAGGCGTTCTGCGGAAACGGCTTGATGCGCGCGTGAATATTATTAAATACTCGAGCGCGATAAAATCATGAGTTTTTTACATGACGTGGGCACATGTGCTATAGGACCGATGGTAATTTTTCATAATTTTTCGTGATGGAGAAGTATCCAACACTTCCCTCACGCCGGATTGCTCTTGGCTCACGTCTGTGGCGGGTGCGGGGCCAGCATACCGTCAAATCTTGCGTGGCGGCCTCTACAAGTCCGGAAGTGTTGTGGCGGTTGCAAATGCCCGGCCGCGTCTCGGTGTCCCCCTCCCTCACGGACGGGCGCGCCTACCGCACCTGGAGGGGGGAAACGGACGTTGCCGGGTCTACAGTGGATGTAGCTGGGTTTGGCGGATGTTGCTCTAAAGTGTTCGTATTGGCTGACCTAACATGACCGGTGGAGAGGTCCACTGGTCAAAGCCCGTCCGTGGGAAGTCAAAGGGTAGATCTCGTGGTCAACCGCTCCAGGTTAGGCGGACCAGGGGCCCCGGGAGTAGTAATGCCACGGAGGCGTCGCACCGCCCTCATACATGCAGGTGGTGTGGTGGCATGTCAGAAGAGCGGCACGCGTCCGGTGTGCCCCCCTCCGCAGACGGCGCCCGCCCGCACCTTGAGGGGGGAAAGCAGACGTCCCGGGTCTACACGGAGGGGATCTTCTTTGTGGGTTTGGCCCGGATGTTGCTCTAAAGTGTTCGTATTGGCTGACATAACATGACCGGGTGGATAGGCCCACTGGTCAAATCCCGTCCGTGCAAAGTCAAAGGGCTAGATCCGGTGGTCAAACGCTACAGGGTTAGGCGGGACGGGGGCCCTGGGGGGTAGCAATGCCACCGGGCCGTCGCATCTGGCCCTCATACATGCGGGGTGGTGTGGTGGCATGTCCGAAGAGGCGGCACGCACGCTCGGGTGTGGCCTCACGGACGGACGGCGATGACACACGGTAGTAGACGTTCTGCGGAAACGATGCGGCGTGAATATTATTAAATACTCGGAGCGCGATAAAATCATGAGTTTTTTACATGACGTGGGCACATGTGTTATAGGACCGATGGTAATTTTTCATAATTTTTCGTGATCGAGAAGTATCTGAACACTTCCCTCTACGCGGATTGCTCTTCGCGCGTCTACGACTGTGGCCGACGGCCTCCGGGGGCTAGCATACCGTCAAATCTTGCGTAGGCGGCCTCTCACAAGTCTGGAAGTGTTGTGGCGGTTGCAAATGCCCGGAACGCGTCTCCGGGGTGTGCCCCCCCCCCCCTCCACGGACGGCGCAGCCGCCGACAACTGGAGGGGGGAAACGGACGCGTCGGGTCTATACGGAGTGGATGTAGCTGTGGGTTTGGCCCGGATGTTGCTCTAAAGTGTTCGATTGGCTGACCCTAACATGGCCCGGGTGGAGAGGTCCTTTGGTCAAAGCCCGTCGTGGGAAGTCAAAGGGTAGATCTCGTGGTCAACCGCTCCGGGGTTAAGCGGGGCCACAGGGGTAGCAATGCCACGCGCCGGCCCCTCATACATGCAGAAGTGGTGTGGTGGCATGTCGAAAGCGGCGCAGCGTCTCGGGTGTGCCCCCCTCACGGACAGGCGCCGCACGGTGAGGTCTACGAGGGATCTTGCTGTGGGTGGCCGGATGTTGCTCTAAAGTGTTCGATATGGGCTGACATAACATGACCGAGTGGATAGGCCCACCGTCAAATCCCGCTCCGTGCAAAGTCAAGGCTAGATCCGTAAAACGCTAAGGTTAGGCGTAACGGGGTTAGGCGGGAATGCCGCGAGGCCTGGGCCGTTTATCGGGCCCTGTCGCCATGCGGTGGTGTGGTGGCATGTCCAAGAGGCGGCAGCGTCTCCTCGGGTGTAGCCACCCCCTCACGGAATGGCGATGACACCGCGGTAGTAGGCGCTTCTGCCCGGAAGCGGCGCGGCGTGAATATTATTAAATACTCGGAGCGCGATAAAATCATGAGTTTTTACATGACGTGGGCACATGTGCTATAGGACCGATGGTAATTTTTCATAATTTTTCAGTGATGGAGAAGTATCTGAACACTTCCCTCTCTGTTGCTGTTCAGCGATCTGTTGTGGCGGCGGCCTCCGAGAACTAGCATACCGTCCAAATCTTGCGTGGCGGCCTCTCACAAGTCTGGAAGTGTTGTGGCGGTTGCAAATGCCCGGCACAGCGTCTCCGGGTGTCCCCCCTCCCTCACGGACGGCAGGCGCCGCCGCCCGGAGGGGAGAAGCAGACGCGTCTACGGGTCTACAGTGGATGTAGCTGAAATAGGTTTTGGCCCCGGATGTTGCTCTAAAGTGTTCGGGGATTGGCTGACCTAACATGACCGGTGGAGAGGTCCACTTTGGTCAAAGCCCGTCTGGGAAGTCAAAGGGGTAGATCTCTGCGTGGTCGCTTGACTTCGAGGTTAAGGGGGTGGGCCACGAAGCAATGCCACCGAGCGCCGCATCGCCCCTCATACATGCAGGGTGGTGTGTGGTGGCATGTCCGAAGAGGCGACGCGTCTCGGGTGTGCCCTCACACGGGACGGCGCCCAGCCGGCACTTTTTCTTGAGGGGGAAGCAGACGGCGTCGGGTCTACACGGAGGGGATCTTGCTGCGGGTGTGGCGGATGTTGCTCTAAAGTGTTCGTATGGGCTGACATAACATGGCCGGGTGGATGAGCCCACTGGTCAAATCCCGTCGTGCAAAGTCAAAGGAGCTAGATCCGTGGTCAAAGCTTCACAGGGTTAGGGCGGACGGGGCCCCTGGGGGTAGGGGTAATGCCACCGGCCGTCGCCATCGGGCCCTCATACATGCGGGGAGTGGTGTGGTGGCATGTCCGAAGACGCAGCGTCTCCGGTGTGGCCCCCCCTCACACGGGACGGGCGATGACACACGGTAGTAGGCGTTACTGCAGAAGCGATGCGGCGTGAATATTATTAAATACTGGGCGCGATAAAATCATGAGTTTTTACATGGCGTGGGCACATGTGCTAGGACCGATGGTAATTTTCCATAATTTTCGTGATGGAGAAGTATCTGAACACTTCCTCTACTGTGATTGCTCTTCGGCAGCGTCTAGTCACTGGCGGGCGGCCTCAGAGAACTAGCATGCCGTCAAATCTTGCGTGGCGGCCTCTCACAAGTCTGGAAGTGTTGTGGCGATTGCAAATGTTCGCACGCGCGTCTCCGGTATGTCCCCCCTCCCCTCACGGACGGCGCCGCCGCCGGCACACGGAGGGGGAAGGAACGCTGTCGGGTCTACACGGAGTGGATGTAGGCCGTAAGGTTTTGGCCCGGATGTTGCTCTAAAGTGTTACGTATTGGCTGACCTTGCTATAGGGCGGGTGGAGAGGTCCGCACTGGTCCGCCCGTCCGTGGGGAAGTCAAAGAGGTAAAAATCCGGTGGTCAATGCTACAGGGGTTAAGGCGGACGGGGGCCCAGGGGTACGAAGTAACAATGCTGCGGGCCGCCTGACCGTCCCCTCCTACATGTCACGAGTGGTGTGGTAGCATGTCCGAAAAGAAACGCAGCGTTAATGCTCAAAGTGTGCCCCCTCACCGCAGACAGCGCCGCCCGCCCGGCACCTTGAGAAAGCAGAATGACGTCCCGGAGTCTGACGGAGGGATCTTGCTGTAGGTGTGGCCCGGATGTTACTCTAAAGTGTTCCATTATGGGCTGACCTAACATGGCCGAGCGGATAGGCCCACTGGTCAAATCCCGTCAACGCAAAATGCAAAGGGGCTAGATCCGGTGGTCAAACGCTCTACGAGGGAGTTACTGGCCGGGGCCAGGGGGCCTGAGGGGTATGCAATGCCACCGGACCGTCGTGCATCGGGCCCTCTTTATGCTGGGGTGGTGTGGTGGCATGTCGAAAAATGCGGCACCTTGTACGTCTCACGGTGTGGCCCCCCCTCACGCAGACAGGCGATAACCTACGGTAGTGGAGCGTTCTCTGAGAAGCAATCTGGCGTGTGAATATTATTAAATACTCGGGATAGCTGTGATAAAATCATGAGTTTTTACATGGCGTGGGCACATGTGCTATAGGATGAAATGGTAATATTTCATAATTTTTAATTGATGGAGAAGTATCTGAACACTTCCTCTCTACGTGGATTGCTCTTGGCAGCGTCTATTTGTGGTCGGTGACCTCCAGGGGGCTAGCATACCGTCAAATCTTAGTGGCGGCCTCTCACAAGTCGGAGAGGTGTTGTGGCGGTTGCAAATGCCCGGCACGCGTCTCCAGTGTCCCCCCTCACAGACGGCGCCGCCGCCTTGGCAGAGGGGGAAGCGAACTGACTGTCCCGGGTCTACCACGGAGTGGATGTGGCTGTAGGTTTGGCACAGATGTTGCTCTAAAGTGTTAAGTATTGGCATGACCCTAACATGACCCGGGTGGATAGGTCCACTGGTCCAAATCCCACACGTCCGTGCAAAGTCAAAGGCTAGATCTCGATGGTGGCTCTGAGGTTAGAAAGCCCGGAATGAAGGGGCCTAGGGGTATGCCACCAGCCCAAGTGTCGCACCGACCCTCATACATGCTGTGAGAGGGGTGGTGTGGTGGCATGTCGAAGAAAGCGGCACGCAGCGTCTCCGAGTGTAGCCCCCCCCCCTCCTGACAGCGATGACACACGGTAGTGGGCGTTCAGCCGGAAGCTTGTCTGGCGTGAATATTATTAAAATAGTAAGATGTGATAAAATCATGAGTTTTACATAGCGTGGGCACATGTGCTATAGGATCGATGGTAATTTTTCATAATTTTTCATGATGGAAGTATCTAAACACTTCCCTCTGGCGGATTGCTCTTGTGGCGTCTCTGTTGTGGCCTCAAAATTCTTATCTTAGTCAAATCTTCGTGGCCTCTCACAAGTCACGATGTTGTGGCGATTCTGCAAATGCGACACGCGTCTCAGTGTCCCCCCCCTCTGCAGACGGCGCCCTTGCTGGCCTACAGAGGAAAGCAGTGTGTCGGGTCTACAGTGAGGGGATGTGGGCTGTGGGTTTGGCAGGATGTTGCTCCTAAAGAGTGTGCATGTGTTAGCTGACCTAGCATGGCCCAGGTGGATAGGCCTTTGGTCCAACGTCCGTCTGCAAAGTCAAGGGCTGAATCCGGTGGTCAAGCCTCTGAGGGTTAGGGGCGGGGGAGCCTTCAGGGGGGTAAATGGCACCACCGGACCGTCGCATCAGACCCTCATACATGCAGAGGGGGTGGTGTAGTAGCATGTCGAAATGACGCGTCTCCAGTGTGGCCCCCCCTCACGGGGCGGCGATGACACGCAGTGATAGGCGTTCTCGCGGAAGCTTGATGCTTGGCGTGAATATTAATGCATACGGGCGTGATAAAATCATGAGTTTTTACATGGCGTGGGCACATGTGCTATAGGACCGATGGTAATTTTTCATAATTTTTCGTGATGGAGAAGTATACGAACACTTCCCTCTCACCGGAATTGCTCTTGGCAGCGTCTTCGGTATGGCGGCTGCAGCCTCGGGGAACTAGCATATCGTCAAATCTTAGTGGCTGACCTCTCTACAAGTCTGGAAGTGTTATTGGCGGTTGCAAATGCGGCTGCCGCAGCGTCTCCGGGTGTCCCCCCTGCCTCCTGGGCGGACGGGCGCGCCGCCTTGAGCACTTTGAGAGAAAGCAGACGGCGTCCCGGGTCTACCGGAGTGGATGTAGCTGTGGGTTTGGCCCGGATGTTGCTCTAAAGAGGTATTGCGTATTGGCTGACCTAGCATGACGGGTGGAGAGGTCCTTGGTGAAAAAGCCCGTCCGTGGGAAGTCAAAGGGTGAGATCTACGTGGTCTTCCGCTCCGGGGGTTAGGCGGGGCCAGGGGCCACAGGGGGGTATAATGCCACGGAGGCGTCGCCGCAAGCTCCCTCATACATGCAGGGTGGTGTGGTGGCATGTCGTGACCTGCGTCTCAGAAGTGTGCCCTATCTCCTACCGGACCAACGCCCGCCCGCCCGGCTTTGAGGGGAGAAGCAGACGCGTCGGAGTCTAAGCACGGAGGGATCTTCTTTGGCGTAGGTGTGGCCGGATGTTGCTCTAAAGAAGTGTTCGTATATAGGCTGACCTAACATGACCCGAGTGGATAGGCCCTTTGGTCAAATCCCGTCCGTGTGCAAAAGTCAAAGGGCTAGATCCGGTGGTCGAAGCACACTACGGGGAGTTAGGCGGGGCGGGGGCCACAGGAATTAGCTCGAAAATGCCACTTGGAGGCGTCGCACCCGGCCCTCATACATGCAGAAGTGGTGTCGTGGTGCCAAGCATATCCGAAGAAAGGCGGCACGCGCGTCTCGGGTGTGCCCCCTCACGGTGGCGCCGCCCGCCCGGCGGCACAGAGGGAAAAGCGAATGGCGTCGGGTCTACGTGGGGGATCTTGCTGTGGTGTGGCCGGATGTTTTCGAAAGTGTTATTGGGCTGACCTAACATGGCCGGGTGGATAGGCCTTGGTCAAATCCACGTCCGTGCAAGTCAAAGGCTGAATCAGTGGTCGGCCTTCTGAGGTTAAGCGCGGGCCGAGGGCCCTGGGGTGCTGTGCTGCGGACGTCGCATCGGGCCCTCATACATGCAGCGGGGTGGTGTGGTGGCATGTCGGCTGACACGTCTCGAGGTGTGGCCCCCCCTCACGCAGACGGCGATGACACCGCGGTAGTGGGCGTTACGCGGAAGCGGTCTTGGCGTGAATATTATTAAATACTCGGGCGCGATAAAATCATGAGTTTTTTACATGGCGTGGGCACATGTGCGCTGTATAGGATGCGATGGTGGTTTTGATAATTTTGATGATGGAGAAGTATCACGACCACTTCCCTCTCTGCGGATTGCTCTTGTGCAGCGTCGACTGTGTGCCGTGACGGCCTCAGAGCTTCTTAACATACCATCAAATCTTGCGTGGCGGCCTCCTCGCCGTCCACGGAAGTGTTGTTGTGGCGGTTGCAAATGCCAGCCTGCGTCTCCGATGTCCCCCCGCCCCTCGGGCCAGGCTGCCGCCCGGCAGCTGGGGAGAAGCAGACGTCGGGTCTGCACGGAGTGGATGTAGCTATGGGTTTGGCGGGATGTTGCTCTAAAGTGTTACGTGTTATTTGACCCTAACACTTGGCAGCCAAGGGTGGAGAGGTCCACTAGTCAAAGCCCGTCGATGGGAAGTCAAAGGGGTAGATCTAGAAGTGGTCAGCTCTAGGGAGTACCGTGAGACGGGGCCACAGAGGTACTTAATGCCACGGAGCGTCTTGGCCCCTCATACATGCGGGGTGGTGTGGTGGCATGTCCAGGGGCGGGGCAGCGTCTCGGGTGTGCCCCCCTCACGCAGGGCAGCGCGCCGCCCGGCACACAGGAGAAGCAGACAGCGTCCCGGGTCTACGGAGGGATCTTGCTGTGGGTGTGGCCCGGATGTTGCTCTAAAGTGTTCGTGTGGGGGCTGACCTAACATGGCCCAAAGGTGGATGGGCCCGCTGGTGAAATCAGATCGATGCAAAGTCGAGGAAGGCTAGATCCGGTGGTCAGCAGCTCTGAGGAGTTGGACAGGGGGCCAGGGGCCTGAGGGGTAGCAATGCTGCACGGACCGTCGCGCGCGGGCCCCTCGCCATACTTGAGGTGAGGTGTGGTGGCATGTCGAAAGAGGCGACGCAGCGTCTCGGGGGTGTGGCCCCCTCCTGGACGTGGCGACACGGTAGTAGTAGGCGTTCTGCGGAAAAACGTCTTGGCGTGAATATTATTAAATACTTCGTAGCACGATAAAATCATGAGTTTTTACATGGCGTGGGCACATGTGCTATAGGATCGATGGTGTTTTTCTATAAATTTTTCGTGATGGAGAAGTATGCTTGAACACTTCCCTCTCTCGCGGATTGCTCTTCGGCGTCTACATTTGTTGTGGCGGCGGCCTCCGAGCTAGCATACCGTCAAATCTTGCGTGGCGGCCTCTCCACAAGTCTGGAAGTGTTGTGGCGATTTTAAATGCCAGCACCTGCGTCTCGGGAGTGTCCCCCCCATCACGAATGGCGCCGCCCTTGACACCTGGAGGAGAAAGCGGGCCAGCGTCGGGTCTGCAGTGGATGTAGCTGTGGGTTTGGCCTGGATGTTGCTCCCTAAAGTGTTAAGTATGGCTGACCTAACATGAGGGTGGAGAGGTCCTTTGGTCAAAGCCCGTCGATGGGAAGTCAAAGGTAGATCTCGTGGTCAACCGCTCCGAGGTTAGGCGGGACGGGGGCCTGGGGTAGGTAATGCCACCGACGCCGCACCGCCCCTCATACATGCAGGGTGGTGGTGTGGTGGCATGTCGCGGTTGCAAGAAGCGGCCGCAGCGTCTCCGGGGTGTGCCCCTCTGCAGACGGCGCCGCCCGGCTGTGAGAGAAGCGTCGGGTCTACCACGGAGGATCTTGCTGTGGGTGTGGCCGGATGTTGCTCTAAAGTGTTGGTATTGGCTGACCCTAACGCGGCCGGGTGGATAGGCCCACTGGGTCAAATCCCGTTCGTGCAAAGTCAAAGAGCTAGATCCGGTGGTCAAATGCTCTACGGGGTTAGGCGGGGCCAGGGGGCCACGAAATTGGTAACAATGCCACCCACGACCGTCGCATCGGGCCCCTCATACACTCGCGAAATTAGCGTGAGTGGCATGTCGAAGAAGGCGGCACGCAGCGTCTCCGAGTGTGGCCCCCCCCTCACGGACGGCGATACCACCAGTGAGAGGGCGTTACTGCGAGCGATGCGGCGTGAATATTATTAAATACCGAATGTGATAAAATCATGAGTTTTTTGCATGGCGTGGGCACATGTGCTATAGGATCCGATGGTAATTTTTCATAATTTTTACGCGTGATGGAGATGTATCTGAACACTTCCACTCTCACAGCGGATTGCTCTTGGCGCGTCTCTGACTGTGTATGGCGGCCTCCGGGGGCTAACATGCCGTCAAATCTTGCGTGGCGGCCTCTCACAAGTCCGAAAGTGTTGTGGCGGTTGCAAATGCCGGCCGCAGCGTCTACGAGTGTCCCCCCCTCCCTCACGGGCCGGCGCCATACGCGGCACTGGAGAAGCGAACGCTTGTCGGGTCTACCAGTGAATGTAGCTGTGGAGTTTGGCCGGATGTTTGCTCTAAAGTGTTAAGTATTGGTACGACCCTAACATGACCGGGTGGAGAGGTCCCTTTGGTCAAAGCCCGTCCGTGGGAAGTCAAAGGGGTAGATCTCAAGTGGTCAACGCTCGGGTTAGGCGGAGACGGGGGCCTGGGGTAACAATGCCACGGACGTCGCTACCGCCCCTCATACATGCAGGGTGGTGTGGTGGCATGTCGAAGAAGCGGCACGCGTCTCGGGTGTGCCCCCTCCGCAGACGGCGCCGCCCACGGCTTGAGAAGCAGACGCGTCGGGTCTACGGAGGGATCTTCTTGTGGGTGTGGCCCGGATGTTGCTCTAAAGATCTTCTGTGGGTGTGGCAGGATGTTGCTCTAAAGTGTTCGTATGGGCTGACATAACATGACCCGGGTGGATAGGCCCGGCTGGTGAAAATCCACGTCGATGCAAAGTCAAAGAGCTAGAATCCGGTGGTCAAGCGCTTCTGAGGTTAGGCGGCCAGGGCCATGAGGGGCCCTTGAAATTGCTGTCTACCCGACCCGTCCTTGTCAGACCCCTCATACATGCGGGGTGGTGTGGTGGCATGTCGAAGAAGAGGCCGCAGCGTCTCCAGTGTAGCCCCCCTCCGCAGACCCAGCGATGACACCACGGTAGTAGGCGTTCTGCGAAAGCGATCTGGCGTGAATATTATTAAATACTCGGGTGATAAAATCATGAGTTTTTACATAGCGTGGGCACATGTGCTATAGGACCGATGGTAATTTTTCATAATTTTTTATTGATGGAATGCTCCCGAACACTTCCCTCTGGAGATTGCTCTTGTGGCGTCTTCATTGTGGCCGGCTGACACTCGGGGGAGCTGTAACATATAAATCAAATCATCGCGTGGCGGCCTCTCACAAGTCTGATGCAGTGTTGTGGCGGTTACTACTGCAAATGCCGGCCTTGGCGTCTCGAGTGTATCCCCCCCTCGCAGACGGCGCCGCGCCTTGGCGCTGCCTGAGAGGGGAAGCAGACTTGTCGGGTCTACAGAGTGGATGTGGCTGTGGGTTTTGGCCGGATGTTTGCTCTAAAGTGTTCGATGGCTGACCCTAACATGACCGGGTGGAGAGGTCCACTGGTCAAAGCCGTCCGTGGAGAGAAGTCAAAGGGGTAGATCTAAGTGGTCGACGCTCCGGAGTTAGGCGGGGCCAGGGCCTGAGGGTAGCAATGCCAGGAGGCGCACCAGCCCCTCGCCACATGCGAGGGTGGTGTGTGGTGGCATGTCGAGAAAGAGGCGGCCGCAGCGTCTCAGTGGTGTGCCCCCTCCACGCGAAGACAGCGCCGCCGCCCGGCACCTGGAGAAGCAGACGGCGTCCGGGTCTACGGAGTGGATGTAGGCGTGGGTGTGGCCCGGATGTTGCTCTAAAGTGTTAAATTTATGGGCTGACCTAACATGACCCGGTGGATAGGCCCCTTGGTCAAATCCCACGTCAGGTGCGAAGTCAAAGGAGGCTAGATCCGGTGGTCCAAGCGCTTTCTGAGGAGGTTAGGCGGGGCCGAAGGGGGAGCCTGGGGGTATGATACCACCGGCAAATCGCATATCGGAGCCCTCATACATGTGGGGAATGGTGTGTTGGCATGTCCGGAAAGGCGGCCGCTGGCGTCTCGAGAGTGTGGCCCCCCCTCACGGGCGGCGATGACACCTGCCGCAGTGAGTGGGCGTTACTGCGAAGCTTGATGCGGCGTGAATATTATTAAATACTGGGCCAGCGATAAAATCATAAGTTTTTACATGGCGTGGGCACATGTGCTATAGGATCGATGGTAATTTTTCATAATTTTTTACGTGATGGAGAGTGTCGAACACTTCCCTCTAAGCGGATTGCTCTTCGCTGCGTATCTGGCTGGCGGCGTGACGCCTCGGGGGCCATACCGTCAAATCTTGCGTGGCGGACCTCTCCCAGAATCCGGAAGTGTTGTGGCGGTTGCAAATGCACCCGGCTTTAGCGTCTCAAAGTGTCGCTCCCCCTCACGCAGACGGCGCCCGCCGCCAGCACACGGAGAAAAGCGGACGCGTCGGGTCTACCCACGAGGAGTGGATAGTCTGTGGGTTTAGCCGGATGTTGCTCTAAAGTGTTACGTATTGGCTGACCCTAACATGACCCGGGTGGATAGGCCTTTGGTGAAATCCCGTCAAATCGATGCAAAGTCAAAGGGCTAGATCCGGTGGTCAGCGCTACAGCGGGGAGTTCTGCCGTAGGGCAAGAGGGCCACGGGGGCAACAATGCCACCGACCGTCGCATCGGGCCCTCATACATGCGAATTGTGTGGTGGCATATCCGAAGAAGCCTGGCGTCTCCGAGTGTAGCCCCCCCTCACGGACAGCGATGACACACGGTTGTAGGCGATTAGCGGAAGCGATGCGGCGTGAATATTGATAAATACTCGAGATAGCGATAAAATCATGAGTTTTTACATGGCGTGGGCACATGTGCTATAGGACCGATGGTAATTTTTTCATAATTTTTGCATTGATGGAGAAGTATCCGAACACTTCCCTCTCTGCGGATTGCTCTTACGTCTTATTTGTGTGGCAGCTGACCTCGAGAGCTAACATATACGTCAAATCTTCGCATTAGGCGGCCTCTCCACAGAAGTCTGGGGAAGTGTTGTGGCGGTTGCAAATGCCGGCCTTGCTAGTCTCATCGGGGGTGTCCCCCCTCCCCTCACCAGACGGTGCATGCTTGGCCGGCCTTGGAGGGAAAGCGGACAGCTTGTCGGAGTCTACTGAGTGGATGTAGCTGTGGGAGGTTTAGCCCGGATGTTGCTCTAATGTGTTAAGTATTGGCTGACCCTAACATGGCCCAAGGGTGGAGAGGTCCACTTGTCAAAGCACGTCCAGGTGGGAAGTCAAGGAGGTAGATCTCGTGGTCGGCCGCTCCGAGGAGTTAAGCGGGGCGGGGCCCTGGGGGTAACAATGCCAGGAGAAATCGCCTGGCCCCTCCTCTGTCTTGCAGGTGGTGGTGTGGTGGCATGTCGAGAAGAAGGCGTGCCGCGTCTCGGTGTGCCCCCCTCACAGGGCAGCGATGACACACGGTAGTAGGCGTTCTGCCCGGAAGCGATCTTGGGCGTGAATATTATTAAATACTGGGCGGCGATAAAATCATGAGTTTTTACATGGCGTGGGCACATGTGCTATAGGACCGATGGTAATTTTCATAATCGTGATGGAGAAAGTCTGAACACTTCCCTCTCTGGATTGCTCTTGGCGTCTCTGTTGTGGCCGCGGCCTCGGGGGCCTAACATACCGTCAAATCTTGCGTGGTGACCTCTCCACAAATCTGGAAGTGTTGTGGCGATTTGCAAATGCCGCAGCGTCTCGGTGTCCCCCCCCTCACAGACTGGCGCTCTGTGCAGCTTTGGAGAAAGCAGGGCCTTGTCCGGGTCTACGGAGTGGATCTTAGCATGAGTGTGGCCTGGATGTTGCTCTAAGGCCGTATGGGCTGACCCTAACATGGCCGGTACATAGGCCCTTGGTCAAATCCCGTCCGATATGCAAGTCAAAGGGCTGAACCCGGTAATTGGTCCGCTTCTTGAGTTAGAAGGGGCCAGGGGGCAATACAGAGGGTAACAATACCACGGGCTGTCGCTGCAAACCCTCATACATACGAGGGTGGTGTGGTGGCATGTCAGAAAGAAGCGGCCACCCAGCGTCTCCGAGTGTGCCCCCTCTGCAGACGAAGCGCGCCGCCCTTGGCTTTATGGAGAAAGCAGACGGCGTCCGGGTCTACGGAGGGATCTTGCTGTGTAGGTGTGGCAGGATGTTGCTCTAAAGTGTCCGTATGGGCTGACCTAATATGGCCAAGGTGGATGGGCCCTTTGGTGAAATCCGTCCGTCTACAAGTCGAAAGGAGGCCAAATCCGGTGGTCCAGCAGCTTCTGAGGGTTAGGCGGGGCCGAAGGGGGGCCACTGAGGGGTATAATACCACCGGACAAATGCATCTAACGGGCCCTCATACATGCGGGGTGGTGTGTGGTGGCATGTAATAGAAAAGAGGCCTGCAGCGTCTCAGGGGTGTGGCCCCCCCTCACAGACGGCGATGACTACGGTGAGTGGGCGTTCTGCGGAAGCGATGCGGCGTGAATATTATTAAATACTCAGACCTTGATAAAATCGCCGAGTTTTTTACATGGCGTGGGCACATGTGCTATATAGGATCCGATGGTAATTTTTCATAATTTTTCGTGATGGAGAAGTATCTGAACACTTACCTCTACAGTGGATTGCTCTTGGCGCGTCTCTGACTTGTGGCCGGCTGACCTCCGAGGGGCCTAACATACCGTCAAATCTTGCGTGGCTGACCTCTCACAAAATTGAAATATGAGTTGCAAATGCCGTGCAACGTCTCAGTGTCCCCCCCTCACCGGACCAGCGCCGCCCCGCCCGGCACAGAGGAAGCAGACCGGCGTCCGGGTCTGCAATTGGATAGCGTAAGGTTTGGCCGAGGATGTTGCTCTAAAGTGTTAATTATTGGCTGACCCTAGCATGACCCGGTGGATAGGCCTTGGTCGAATCCGTCAGTGCAAGATCAAAAGTGAATCCGGTGGTCAAATGCCTCTCTTTCGAGGGGTTAGGCGGGGCCAGGGAGCCTGAGGGGGTAGCAATGCCACCGACCGTCATGGGCCCTCATACATCTCTTGGGGTTGTGTGGTGGCATGTCGAGAAAAGTGACTATGGCGTCTCCGGTGTGGCCCCCCCTCACGGACGGCGATGACTACCACAGTAGTAAGCGATCTCTAAGAAACGTCTACGGCGTGAATATTATTAAATACTTCGGAGCGCGATAAAATCATGCTCTAAAGTTTTTTACATTGGCGTGGGCATGTGCTATAGGACCGATGGTAATTATTCATAATTTTTTACGTGATGGAGAAGTCAAAGGGTCTGAACACTTCCCTCTCTGTGGATTGCTCTTGTGGCGATCTTATTTGTGGCAGTAAATGACCTTTCAGGAAACTAACTTATGCGTTATCTTGAAATCAAATCTTAAGTGGCGGCCTCTCTCACAAGTCCCCGGAAGTGGTGGCATGTCCGAAGGCGGTTGCAAATGCCACAACGCAGCGTCTCCGGGGTGTCCCCACCTCTCGGACGGCCTTGCCCGCGCCGCGCTACCTGGAGGGGGAAAGCAGACAGCGTCGGGTCTACCAGTGGATGTAGGCGTTAAATAAGGTTTTGGCACGGATGTTGCTCTAAAGTGTTAAGTATTGGCGTAGACACTAACATGACCCGGGTGGAAGGTCCTTTGGTCATAAGCTCGAATCCGTCGATGGGAAGTATCGAAAGGGTAGAATCGTGGTCAGCAGCTCCGGGGTCTTAGGCGGGGCGGGGGCCACAGGGGAGTAGCATATGCCACTGGAAGCGTCGCACCCGGCCCCTCATACATGCAGGGGAGTGGTGTGGTATGGCATGTCCAGAAAAGCGACGGCCTTACAGCGTCTCACAGTGTGCCCCCTCCTGCACAGACCATGGCGCGCCCTTGGCTTTTGGAGAAGCAGGCCAGAGCCGTCAGATTTCTACCGGAGGGATCTTCTTGTGGGTGTGGCAGGATGTTTGCTCCTAAAGATGTTAAACAGGCTGACCCAGCCTATAACATGACCCGGGTGGATAGGCCTTGGTCAAATCACGATCCACGTCGTGCAAAGTCAAAAAGGCTGAATCCAGATGGTCCAAAGCGCGCTCTGACGGGGGTTAGGCCGGGACGTGGGCCACAGGGGGTAACAATGCCACGGACGTCGCTTATGGAGCCCCTCATACATCATGAGGTTGGTGTGGTGGCATGTCAGAAGAAGAAGTGACGGCCAGCGTCTCCAGGGTGTGGCCCCCCCCTCACGCAGACGGCCCAGCGATGACGCTGCGGTAGTAGAAGCAGTTCTGCGGATCAGCGATGCGGCGTGAATGTTATGCCAAATACCGGGCCTTGATAAAATCATGATGTTGCTCTATGTGAGTTTTACATGGCGTGGGCACATGTGCTATAGGACCGATGGTAATTATTCACTTAATTTTTACATTGATGGAAGAAGTATCTGAACACTTCTCCCTCTACTGGCGGATTTGCTCTTGGCGGCGATCTTCGGCGTGTTGCGGCTCCGGGGGCTAACATACCGTGCACAAATCTTAGCGTGCTGACCTCGACAAGTCTGCAGAAGTGTTGTGGCGGTTAAAATGCCGTCCAGCGTCTAAAGGTGTCCCCCCTCCCTCACGAGACCCAGCGGCGCCCGCCCGCTGACGCGCACCTGGAAGAGAAGCAGACCTTGATCGGGTCTACCACCAGTGGATGTAGCTGTGGGTTTTGGCCGGATGTTGCTCTAAAGTGTTCGTATTGGCTTGACCTAACATGGCCAGGGTGGAGAAGGTCAGGTGAAATCCCGTCAAGTGGGGAAGTCAAAGGAGGTGAATCTGGCTGGTCAACAGCTCCCGAGGGTTAGGCCCGAGACCAGGGGCCACAGGGGAGTATATTTCCACCGGAGGTCGTGCTTCAGCGGCCCCTCATATCTGAGAGGTGGTGTGAGTGGCATGTCCGAAGAAAGGCGACACCGTCTCCCGGGGTGTGCCCCTCCTGCACAGGATGCCGACACACACGGTAGACGCTCATGAAACGATAGCGTGAATATTATTAAATACTGAGGCCGCGATAAAATCATGAGTTTTTACATGACGGGACACATGTGCTATAGGCATCGATGGTAATTTCATAATTTTTCGTGGATGGAGAAGTATCTCAACACTTCCCCACGCCGATTGCTCTTCGCCCAGTCAATCGCGGGCCGCTGGCCTCGCCAGCATAACAACCCGCGTGAGGCGGCCTCTCACAAGTCCGCCGAAGTGCTGTGGCGGTTGTAAATGCCCAAGCACGCTGCTCGAGTCCCCTCACGGACGGCCTGTACTGGCCACGCAGACCGGAGGGGAGAAGCAGTTATCGCGCTGGCTCCACGGAGTGGATGCTAGCCGTGGGTTTGGCCCGGATGTTGCCCCCAAGTATGTTGCCCGATATGGAGGCTGACCCTAACATGACCGGTGGATAGCTTTACTCGGTCAAATCTCGTCTGCAAGAGTCAAAGGGCTTAGATCCCAGGTGGTCAAATGCGCTACAGGGGTTAAGCGGGAGATCGGAGGCCCCGGGGTAGTAACGCCACCCGCGACTGTCGCCTCGGGCCCTCATACATGCTTGAGTGGGTGCTGTGCGTACATGTGTCCGAAGCAGCGTATGCACCGCGTCTCGGAATGTGGCCCCTCACGGGGCGGCTGACGGACGCATGGCGAAAGTGAAGCCATTACTGCAGTAGATCGCATTCGCGAAACGATGCGCGCGTGAATATTATTAAATACTCTGGAACGCTGTGAGCAACCATGCGAGTTTTTATATGAGCGTGGGCACATGTGCTATAGGACCGGCGGTAATTATTTCATAATTTTTCGTGATGGAGAAGCATCCAACACTTCCCCTCGCTGTGTGGATTGCTCTTGTGGCGCCTTCGATCTCGGGTGGGCTTGGGACGGCTCGGGAACCAGTGCATACCCGCCAAATCTTGGCGAGGGCGGCCTCTCACAAGTCCGAAGAGTGTTGTGGCGGTTGCAAATGCTCGACATCGGCCTGCTTCGGTGTCCCCCCCTCACGGACGGCGCCACCGCATCGACACCTGGAGGGGGAAATCTGGACGCTGGCCGGCCCATACACGGAGTGGATGTAGTTGTGGGGTTTGGCCCGGATGTTTGCTTCTAAGAGAAGTGTTCAATTATTGGCTGACCTAACAAGACCGGTGGAGAGGTCCACTGGGTCAGAAAGTTCGGTCCGATGCGGGAAGTCAAAGGGGTAGATCCTCGGGTGGTCAACCGCTCTGTGGTTAGGCGCGGACGGGGCCCCGGGGGTAGCGGTACGCTAACGGGAGCTGTCGCACCGCCCCTCATACATGCAGGGTGGTGTGGTGGCATGTCCAAGAGGCGCACGTTGCAGCGCCTCCGGGTGTGCCCTCACACCTGAGACGGGCGCTTTTCACCACGCGACTGGAGGGGGAAACGGACGTCTGGCTTCTGCCCACACGAGGGGATCTTGCCGCTCGTGGGGTGTGTGGGCTCCTTGGATGTTGCTCTAAAGTGTTCGTGATGGGCTGGACCCTAACATGACCGCATGGATAGGCCCACCGTCAAATCCCGTCTGTGCAAAGTCAAAGGGCTAGATCCGTGGTCAAACGCCATACAGGTTAGGGCGGACGGGGGCCCCGGGGTAGTAATGCCACCGACCACAGCATCGGGCCCTCATACATGCGCGGGTGGTGTGGTGGGTATGTCCGAAGAGGCGTACGCTGGCCTCCGGGTGTGGCCCCTCACGGACGCGGCGATGACACACTGGTGAGTAGACGCTCATGCGAAATTTACGCGCGCTGCGGAATATTATTAAATACCGGAGCGATAAAATCGCGAGTTTTTACATGACGTGGGCACATGTGCTATAGGATCGATGGTACTTTTTTCATAATTTTTCGTGATGGAGAAGTATCTCAACACTTCCCCACGCTGGATTGCTCTTGGCGCTTCACGACCGTGGGCCGCGGCCTCGGGGCCAGCATACCATCAAATCTATGAGGGCCTACTCTCACAAGTCCGGCGCGTTGTGGCGGGGTATAAGGTAAATGCCCGCACGCTGCCTCCGGGTGTCCCCCTCACGGACGGCGCCACCCGCAAGACCGGAGGGGGGGGAACCGGACGGCCGGATCCATATGGACGCACGAGTGGATGTAGCCAGGGTTTGGCCCGGATGTTGCCTCTAAAGTGTTCAGATGGCTGACCTAACATGACCGGGTGGAGAGGTCCACCGTCAAAGCCCGTCGTGGAAGTCAAAGGGGTAGATCTCGGGTCAACCGCCCCAGGTTAGGGGCGGACGGGGCCCCTGGGGTAGTAATGCCACCGAGCCGCACCGCCCTCATGCAGGTGGTGTGGTGGCATGTCCGAAGAGGCGGACGCTGCTCTGTGCCTCACACGGATGCGCCACAAAGCACCGGAGGGGGGGAAACGACGCACAATCTCATGAGGATCTTGCTGTGGGTGTGGCCGGATGTTGCTCTAAAGTGTTCGGGATGGGCTGACCTAACACGACCGGTGGATAGGCCCAATCGTCAAATCCTCGTTCCGGCAAAGTCAGCGGCTTAGATCCGTGGTCAAACGCTACGGTGGTTAGCGGATCGGGCCCCTGGGGGTAGTAATGCCACCGGACCGTCGTGATCGGGCCCTCATACATGCGGGGTGGTGTGGTGGCATGTCCGGAAGAGGCGGCACGCTGCCTCGCGGGTGTGGCCCCTCACGGGACGGGCGGCATGACACACGGTGAGTGAACGCTCGCGGAAACGGCGCGGCGTGAATATTATTAAATACTCGGAGCGCGATAAAATCATGCGAGTTTTACATGACGTGGGCAATACATGTGCTATAGGATCGATGGTAATTTTTCATAATTTTTCGTGATGGGAGAAGTATCTCAAACACTTCACGCCGGATTGCTCTTTCGCTGCTCATACGATCGTAGGCCGCGGCTCGGGACCGGCCAGCGCATACCATCAATTCATGCTATGAGGGCGGCCTCTCACAAGTCCCGGCGTGTTGTGGCGGTTGCAAATGCCCGCACGCTGTCTCGGTGTCCCCCCCTCACGGACGGAAGGGCTGGCCACGCAAGACCGAGGGGGAAACGGACGCGGCCGGGTCTACACGGAGTGGATGTAGCTGTGGGTTCGGCCCGGATGTTGCTCTAAAGTGTTCGGGATGGCTGACCTAACATGACCGGTGGGAGAGGTCCACCGTCAAAGCCCACTCGTGGAAGTCAAAGGGCTAGATCCGTGGTCAACCGCTACTAGGGTTAGGGTGGACGGGGCCCCTGGGGTAGTAATGCCACCGAGCTGCGTGACCGCCCCTCATAAGGGCTATGCAGTGGTGGTGTGGGTGGCATGTCCGGAAGAGGCGGACGCCTGGCTCCGTGGTGTGTGCCTCACATCGACGGCGCCACGGCACCGGAGGGGGGGAAACGGACGGCCGGGTCTACACGGAGGGATGCCGTGGGTTTGGCCCGGATGTTGCTCTAAAGTGTTCGTATTGGCTGACCTAACATGACCGGTGGATAGGCCCACCGGTCAAATCCCGCCCGTGCAAAGTCAAAGGGCTAGATCCGATGGTCAAACGCTATGTGGTTAGGGCGGACGGGGCCCTGGGGGTAGCAATGCCACCGGACCGTCGTGATCGGGCCCTCATACATGCGGGGTGGTGTGGTGGCATGTCCGAAGAGGCGGCACGCTGCCTCTCGTGGTGTGGCCCTCACGGGACGGGCGATGACACACGGTAGTAGACGCTCGCGAAACGGCGCGGCGTGAATATTATTAAATACTCGGAGCGCGATAAAATCATGAGTTTTTTACATGACGTGGGCACATGTGCTATAGGACCGATGGTAATTTTTCATAATTTTTCGTGATGGAGAAGTATCTGAACACTTCCCTCTACGGAGATTGCTCTTCGCGCGTCTTCGACTGTGGCCGGCGGCCTCCGGGGGCTAGCATATCGTCAAATCTTGCGTAGGCGGCCTCTCACAAGTCTGGAAGTGTTGTGGCGGTTGCAAATGCCCGGCACGCATCTCCGGGGTGTGCCGCCCCCCCTCACGAACGGTGCCGCCGCCGGCACCTAGAGGGGGGAAACGGACGCGTCGGGTCTACACGGAGTGGATGTAGCTGTGCGTTTGGCCCGGATGTTGCTCTAAAGTGTTCGTATTGGTGACCTAACATGACCGGGTGGAGAGGTCCACCGGTCAAAGCCCGTCTGTGGAAAGTCAAAGGGTAGATCTCGGTGGTCAACCGCCTGTGGTTAGGGCGGACGGGCCCCCGGGGTAGCAATGCCACCGAGCTGCCGCACCCTCATACATGCAGGGTGGTGTGGTGGCATGTCCGAAGAGGCGGCACGCTGCTCTTCGTGTGCCCCTCACACGGACGGCGCCGCCGCACACTGGAGGGGGAAACGGACGCGCCGGGTCTACACGGGAGTGGATGTAGCCGTGGGTGTGGCCGGATGTTGCTCTAAAGTGTTCGTATGGGCTGACCTAACATGACCGGGTGGATAGGCCCAACCGGTCAAATCCGTCCGTCTGCAAAGTCAAAGGGCTAGATCCGGTGGTCAAACGCTCTGGTGGTTAGGGCGGACGGGGCCCTGGGGTAGTAATGCCACCCGACCGTGCCGTGATCGGGCCCCTCATACATGCGGGGTGGTGTGGTGGCATGTCCGAAGAGGCGCACGCTGCGTCTCCGGTGTGGCCCCCCCCTCACGGGACGATGGCGACACACGGTAGTGGACGTTCATGCGGAAACGATGCGGCGTGAATATTATTAAATACCGGAGCGCGATAAAATCATGAGTTTTTACATGACGTGGGCACATGTGCTATAGGATCGATGGTAATTTTTCATAATTTTTTCGTGATGGAGAAGTATCCGAACACTTCCCTAAGCGGATTGCTCTTCGGTGACGCTAACGACCGCGGGTCGCCTCCGGGGCCAGTATACCACAATCTTGGGCGTAGGGCGGCCTCTCACAAGTCCGAAGTGTTGTGGCGGTTGCAAATGCCCGCACATGTCTCCGGTAGTCCCCCCTCACGGACGGCGCGCCAGCCGCACCTGGAGGGGGGAAACGGACGGCCGGGTCTACACGGAGTGGATGTAGCTGTGGGTTTGGCCCGGATGTTGCTCTAAAGTGTTCAGACATGACCTAACACGACCGGGTGGATAGGTCCACTGGTCAAAACCCGTCCGTGCAAAGTCAAAGGGCTAGATCCGTGGTCAAACGCTACAGGGTTAGGTTGGACGGGGGCCCTGGGGGGTACCAATGCCACCCGAGCGTTGCACCGGGCCCTCATACATGCGGGTGGTGTGGTGGCATGTCCGGAAGAGGCGCACGCTGCCTTCCGGGTGTGGCCCCCCCTCACGGACGGGCGATGACACACGGTTGTAGACGCTTCGCGAAACGGCGCGGGCGTGAATATTATTAAATACCGGAGCGCGATAAAATCATGAGTTTTTTACATGACGGGCACATGTGCTATAGGACCGATGGTAATTTTTCATAATTTTTCGTGATGGAGAAGTATCCGAACACTTCCCCACGCGGATTGCTCTTCGCGCCTTTTCGACCGGGTACGGCGGCCTCCGGGGCTAGCATATCGTCAAATCTTGGCGTAGGCGGCCTCACAAGTCCGGAAGTGTTGTGGCGGTTGCAAATGCCCGCACGCGTCTCGGTGTCCCCTCACGGACGGTGCCGCCGCCGCACTGGAGGGGGGGAACGGACGCGGCGGGTCTACACGGGGGGGATGTAGCTGTGGGTTTGGCCCGGATGTTGCTCTAACGTGTTCAGATTGGCTGACCTAACATGACCGGGTGGAGAGGTCCACTTGTCAAAGCCCGTCTGCGGGAAGTCAAAGGGTAGATCTCGTGGTCAACCGCCTGTGGTTAGGCGGGACGGGGCCCTGGGGTAGTAATGCCACCGAAAGCGCCGTGACCGCCCCTCATACATGCAGGGTGGTGTGGTGGCATGTCCGAAGAGGCGCACGCGTCTCCGGGTGTGCCCTCACACGGACGGCCGCCGCCGCACTGGAGGGGGAAACGGACGCGCCGGGTCTACACGGAGGGGATCTTGCTGTGGGTGTGGCCCGATGTTGCTCTAAAGTGTTCGTGATGGGCTGCTGACCTAACATGACCGGGTACATAGGGCCCACCGGTCAAATCCCGTCCGCAAAGTCAAAGGGCTAGACCCGGTGGTCAAACGCTGTGGGTTAGGCGGGACGGGGCCCTGGGGTAGTAATGCCAATGAGCGCCGCACCGACCCCTCATACATGCAGGGTGGTGTGGTGGCATGTCCGAAGAGGCGGCACGCGCCTCGGTGTGCCTCACACGGACGGCGCCGCTACCGGCACCGGAGGGGGGAAACGGACAGCCGGGTCTACACGGAGGGGATCTTGCCGTGGGTGTGGCCCGGATGTTGCTCTAAAGTGTTCAGATGGGCTGACCTAATATGACCGGGTGGATAGGCCCACCGGTCAAATCCCGTCTGCAAAGTCAAAGGGCTAGATCCGGTGGTCAAACGCTACATGTGGTTAGGGCGGACGGGCCCTGGGGGTAGCAATGCCACCGGACCGTCCGATCGGGCCCCTCATACATGCGGGGTGGTGTGGTGGCATGTCCGAAGAGGCGGCACGCTGCCTCCGGGTGTGGCCTCACGGACGGCGGCGACACACTGTGAGTGGACGCTTCTGCGAAACGGCGCGGCGTGAATATTATTAAATACCGGAGCGCGATAAAATCATGAGTTTTTTACATGGCGTGGGCACATGTGCTATAGGATCGATGGTAATTTTTCATAATTTTTCGTGATGGAGAAGTATCTCAACACTTCCTCTACGCTGGATTGCTCTTCGCTTCACGACTGCGGGTACGGCGGCCTCCGGGGCCAGCATACCGTCAAATCTTGCGTAGGGCGGCCTCTCACAAGTCCGGAAGTGTTGTGGCGGTTGCAAATGCCCGCACGCTGTCTCCGGGTGTCCCCCCTCACGGACGGCGCCGCCGCCGCACCGGAGGGGGGAAACGGACGCTGCCGGGTCTACACGGAGTGGATGTAGCTGTGGGTTTGGCCCGGATGTTGCTCTAAAGTGTTCGATATTGGCTGACCTAACATGACCGGGTGGATAGGCCCACCGGTCAAATCCCGTCCGCGTAAAAGTCAAAGGGCTAGATCCGGTGGTCAAATGCTGTGGTTAGGCGGACGGGGCCCCGGGGGTAGTAATGCCACCCGACCGTCGTGATCGGGCCCTCATACATGCGGGTTGTGTGGTGGCATGTCCGAAGAGGCGGCACGCGTCTCGGGTGTGTGGCCCCCTCACGGACGGGCGATGACACACGGTAGTAGACGATCCGCGAAACGGCGCGGCGTGAATATTATTAAATACTCGGAACGCCGATAAAATCATGAGTTTTTACATGACGTGGGCACATGTGCTATAGGACCGATGGTAATTATTCATAATTTTTCGTGATGGAGAAGTATCTCGAACACTTCCCTCTACGCTGGATTGCTCTTTTCGCTGCCTTCGACTGGGTACGGCGGCCTCCGGGGGCTAGCATACCGTCAAATCTTGCGTAGGCGGCCTCTCACAAGTCTGGAAGTGTTGTGGCGGTTGCAAATGCCCGGCACGCGTCTCTGGGGTGTGCCCCCCCCTCACGGACGGCGCCGCCGCCGGCACCTGGAGGGGGGAAACGGACGCGTCGGGTCTACACGGAGTGGATGTAGCTGTGGGTTTGGCCCGGATGTTGCTCTAATGTGTTCGTATTGGCTGACCTAACATGACCGGGTGGAGAGGTCCACTTGTCAAAGCCCGTCCGTGGGAAGTCAAAGGGGTAGATCTCGTGGTCAACCGCCTGTGGTTAGGCGGACGGGGCCCTGGGGTAGTAATGCCACCGAGCGCCAGCACCGCCCCTCATACATGCAGGTGGTGTGGTGGCATGTCCGAAGAGGCGCACGCATCTCCGGTGTGCCCTCACACGGACGGCGCCGCCGCCGCACTGGAGGGAAACGGACGCGTCGGGTCTACACGGAGGGGATCTGCCGTGGGTGTGGCCTCGGATGTTGCTCTAAAGTGTTCGTATGGGCTGACCTAACATGACCGGGTACATAGGCCCACCGGTCAAATCCCGTCTGCAAAGTCAAAGGGCTAGATCCGTGGTCAAACGCCACAGGTTAGGGCGACGGGGCCCCGGGGTAGCAATGCCACCCGACCGCCGCATCGGGCCCTCATACATGCGGGGTGGTGTGGTGGCATGTCCGGAAGAGGCGGCACGCGTCTCGGTGTGGCCCCTCACGGACGCGGCGATGACACACGGTTGTAGACGCTCTGAAACGATGCGCGGCGTGAATATTATTAAATACTCGGAGCGCCGATAAAATCATGAGTTTTTTACATGACGTGGGCACATGTGCTATAGGACCGATGGTAATTTTTCATAATTTTTCGTGATGGAGAAGTATCCGAACACTTCCCTCTACGCCGGATTGCTCTTCGCGTTCGATTTGTGGCGGCCGGCCTCCGGGCCAGTATATCGCCAAATCTTGCGTAGGCGGCCTCTCACAAGTCCGGAAGTGTTGTGGCGGTTGCAAATGCCCGCACGCTGCTCTCGGTGTCCCCCTCACGGGCCGGCGCCGCGCCCGCACCGGAGGGGGGAAACGGACGGGTCGGTCTACACGGAGTGGATGTAGCTGTGGGTTTGGCCCGGATGTTGCTCTAATGTGTTCAGATTGGCTGACCTAACATGACCGGGTGGAGAGGTCCACTTGTCAAAGCCCGTCTGGGAAGTCAAAGGGTAGATCTCGTGGTCAACCGCCTGTGGTTAGGCGGACGGGGCCCTGGGGTAGTAATGCCACCGAGCGCCGCAGACCGCCCCTCATACATGCAGTGGTGGTGTGGTGGCATGTCCGAAGAGGCGGCACGCTGCTCCGGGTGTGCCCTCACACGGACGGCGCCGCCACGCAAGACCGGAGGGGGGAAACGGACGCGGCGGGTCTACACGGAGGGGATCTTGCCGTGGGTGTGGCCTGGATGTTGCTCTAAAGTGTTCGTATGGGCTGACCTAACATGACCGGGTACATAGGCCCACTGGTCAAATCCCGTCTGCGGTAAAGTCAGGCTAGACCCGGTGGTCAAACGCTACAGGTTAGGGCGGACGGGCCCCGGGGTAGTAATGCCACGGAAGCGCCGCATCACCCCTCATACATGCAGTGGTGTGGTGGCATGTCCGAAGAGGCGGCACGCTGCCTCCGGTGTGCCCTCACACGGACGGCGCCACGCCGCACCGGAGGGGGGAAACGGACGCCTTGCCGGGTCTACACGGAGGGGATCTTGCTGTGGGTGTGGCCCGGATGTTGCTCTAAAGTGTTCGTATGGGCTGACCTAATATGACCGGGTGGATAGGCCCACTGGTCAAATCCCGTCCGTGCAAAGTCAAAGGGCTAGATCCGGTGGTCAAACGCTACAGGGTTAGGCGGGACGGGGCCTGGGGGTAGCAATGCCACCGGACCGTCGATCGGGCCCCTCATACATGCGGGTGGTGTGGTGGCATGTCCGAAGAGGCGGCACGCTGCCTCGGGTGTGGCCCCTCACGGACGTGGCGATGACACACGGTAGTGGACGCTCGCGGAAACGATGCGGCGTGAATATTATTAAATACCGGAGCGCCGATAAAATCATGAGTTTTTACATGGCGTGGGCACATGTGCTATAGGATCGATGGTAATTTTTCATAATTTTTCGTGATGGAGAAGTATTCGAACACTTCCTCACGCTGGATTGCTCTTCGCTACCACGACCGTGGCGGCGGCCTCGGGCCAGTATACCGTCAAATCTTGCGAGGCGGCCTCACAAGTCCGGAAGTGTTGTGGCGGTTGCAAATGCCCGCCGCACGCGTCTCGGGTGTCCCCCCTCACGGACGGCGCGCCGCCGCACCGAGGGGGGGAAACGACGCTGCCGGGTCTACACGGAGTGGATGTAGCTGGGTTTGGCCCGGATGTTGCTCTAAAGTGTTCGTGATTGGCTGACCTAACATGACCGGGTGGATAGGCCCACCGGTCAAATCCCGTCTGCAAAGTCAAAGGGCTAGATCCGTGGTCAAATGCTACAGTGGTTAGGCGGGACGGGGCCTGGGGGTAGTAATGCCACCCGACCGTCGTGATCGGGCCCTCATACATGCGGGGTTGTGTGGTGGCATGTCCGAAGAGGCGGCACGCGCCTTCCGGGTGTGGCCCTCACGGACGGGCGATGACACACGGTAGTAGACGATCTGCGAAACGATGCGGCGTGAATATTATTAAATACTCGGAACGCGATAAAATCATGAGTTTTTTACATGACGTGGGCACATGTGCTATAGGACCGATGGTAATTATTCATAATTTTTCGTGATGGAGAAGTATCTGAACACTTCCCTCTACGCGGATTGCTCTTCGCGCGTCTTCGACCGCGGTACGGCGGCCTCCGGGGCCAGCATACCGCCAAATCTGCGTAGGCGGCCTCTCACAAGTCCGGAAGTGTTGTGGCGGTTGCAAATGCCCGCACGCTGCCTCGGGTGTCCCCTCACGGACGGTGCGCCGCGGCACCGGAGGGGGGAAACGGACGCGTCCGGGTCTACACGGAGTGGATGTAGCTGTGGGTTTGGCCCGGATGTTGCTCTAATGTGTTCAGATTGGCTGACCTAACATGACCGGGTGGAGAGGTCCACTTGTCAAAGCCCGTCTGTGGAAGTCAAAGGGGTAGATCTCGTGGTCAACCGCTCCTGTGGTTAGGCGGACGGGGCCCTGGGGTAGTAATGCCACCGAGGCGCCGCACCGCCCTCATACATGCAGGGTGGTGTGGTGGCATGTCCGAAGAGGCGGCACGCTGCCTCGGGTGTGCCTCACACGGACGGCGCCGCCGCCGGCACCTGGAGGGGGGAAACGGACGCGTCGGGTCTACACGGAGGGGATCTTGCTGTGGGTGTGGCCTGGATGTTGCTCTAAAGTGTTCGTATGGGCTGACCTAACATGACCGGGTACATAGGCCCACTGGTCAAATCCCGTCCGTGCAAAGTCAAAGGGCTAGACCCGGTGGTCAAACGCTACAGGGTTAGGCGGGACGGGGGCCCTGGGGGGTAGCAATGCCACCGGAGCGTCGCACCGACCCCTCATACATGCAGGGTGGTGTGGTGGCATGTCCGAAGAGGCGGCACGCGTCCTCCGGGTGTGCCCCTCACACGGACGGGCGCCGGCCGCCGCACCGGAGGGGGAAACGGACGCGGCCGGGTCTACACGGAGGGGATCTTGCTGTGGGTGTGGCCCGGATGTTGCTCTAAAGTGTTCGTATGGGCTGACCTAATATGACCGGTGGATAGGCCCACCGGTCAAATCCCGTCCGTGCAAAGTCAAAGGGCTAGATCCGTGGTCAAACGCTATGTGGTTAGGCGGGACGGGGCCCTGGGGGTAGCAATGCCACCGGACCGTCGATCGGGCCCTCATACATGCGGGTGGTGTGGTGGCATGTCCGAAGAGGCGGCACGCTGCTTCCGGGTGTGGCCTCACGGACGCGACGGCGATGACACACGGTAGTGGACGCTTCATGGAAACGATGCGGCGTGAATATTATTAAATACCGGAGCGCGATAAAATCATGAGTTTTTACATGGCGTGGGCACATGTGCTATAGGATCGATGGTAATTTTTCATAATTTTTCGTGATGGAGAAGTATCTGAACACTTCCCTCTACGCTGGATTGCTCTTCGCGTGCTTCACGGCGGGCCGGGCGGCCTCGGGGCCAGCATACCGTCAAATCTCGCGTGGGCGGCCTCTCACAAGTCCGGAAGTGTTGTGGCGGTTGCAAATGCCCGCACGCTGCGTCTCCGGTGTCCCCCTCACGGACGGCGCCCGCACCGGAGGGGGAAACGGACGCGTCGGGTCTACACGGAGTGGATGTAGTCAGGTTTGGCCCGGATGTTGCTCTAAAGTGTTCGTATTGGCTGACCTAACATGACCGGGTGGATAGGCCCACTGGTCAAATCCCGTCCGTGCAAAGTCAAAGGGCTAGATCCGGTGGTCAAATGCTACAGGGTTAGGCGGGACGGGGGCCCTGGGGGGTAGCAATGCCACCCGACCGTCGCATCGGGCCCTCATACATGCGGGGTTGTGTGGTGGCATGTCCGAAGAGGCGGCACGCTGCCTCGGTGTGGCCCCCCCTCACGGACGGCGATGACACCACGGTAGTAGACGATCCGCGAAACGATGCGGCGTGAATATTATTAAATACTGGAACGCGATAAAATCATGAGTTTTTACATGACGCGGGCACATGTGCTATAGGACCGATGGTAATTATTCATAATTTTTCGTGATGGAGAAGTATCTCAACACTTCCTCTACGCGGATTGCTCTTCGCTGCCTTCGACTGGTGGCGGCTCCGGGGCTAGCATACCGTCAAATCTTGCGTGAGGCGGCCTCTCACAAGTCCGGAAGTGTTGTGGCGGTTGCAAATGCCCGCACGCTGCCTGGTGTCCCCCCCTCACGGACGGCGCTTACCGCACCGGAGGGGGGAAACGCAGACCTTGCCGGGTCTACACGGAGGGTTTGTTGCTGTGGGTTTGGCCCGGTTGGTACTATAATGTGTTCTTTTTGGCTGACCTAACATGACCGGGTGGTGAGGTCCACTGGTCAAAGCCCGTCCGTGGGATGTCAATGGGTTATATCTCGTGGTCAACCGCCTGTGGTTAGGGCGGACGGGGGCCTGGGGTAGTAATGCCACCGAAAGGCCGCGACCGCCCCTCATACATGCAGGGTGGTGTGGTGGCATGTCCGAAGAGGCGGCACGCTGTCTCCGGGTGTCCCCCCTCACACGGACGGCGCTGCCGCCGGCACCTGGAGGGGGGAAACGGACGCGGCCGGGGTCTACACGGAGGGGATCTTGGCTGTGGGTGTGGCCTGGATGTTGCTCTAAAGTGTTCGTGATGGGCTGACCTAACATGACCGGGTACATAGGCCCACCGGTCAAATCCCGTCTGCAGTAAAGTCAAAGCGGCTAGACCCGTGGTCAAACGCTACAGGTTAGGCGGGGGGGCCCTGGGGGTAGTAATGCCATCGGAGCGTCGCACCGACCCCTCATACATGCAGTGGTGGTGTGGTGGCATGTCCGAAGAGGCGGCACGCGTCTCGGTGTGCCTCACACGGACGGGCGCCACCGCCGCACTGGAGGGGGAAACGGACGCGCCGGGTCTACACGGAGGGATCTTCTGTGGGTGTGGCCCGGATGTTGCTCTAAAGTGTTCAGATGGGCTGACCTAATATGACCGGGTGGATAGGCCCACCGGTCAAATCCCGTCCGTGCAAAGTCAAAGGGCTAGATCCGGTGGTCAAACGCTACAGGTTAGGCGGACGGGGCCCTGGGGTAGCAATGCCACCGACTGCCGTCAGATCGGGCCCTCATACATGCGGGGTGGTGTGGTGGCATGTCCGAAGAGGCGCACGCGTCTCGGTGTGGCCCCCCCTCACGGACGGCGATGACACACGGTAGTGGACGCTCGCGGAAACGATGCGGCGTGAATATTATTAAATACCGGAGCGCGATAAAATCATGAGTTTTTACATGGCGTGGGCACATGTGCTATAGGATCGATGGTAATTTTTCATAATTTTTCGTGATGGAGAAGTATCCAACACTTCCCTCTACGGATTGCTCTTCGCTGCCACGACCGCGGCCGCGGCCTCCGGGCCAGCATACCGCCAAATCCATGCGTGGCGGCCTCTCACAAGTCCGGAAGTGTTGTGGCGGTTGCAAATGCCCGCACGCGCCTCCGGTGTCCCCCTCACGGACGGCGCCGCCGCCGGCACCTGGAGGGGGGAAACGGACGCGTCGGGTCTACACGGAGTGGATGTAGCCGTGGGTTTGGCCCGGATGTTGCTCTAAAGTGTTCGTATTGGCTGACCTAACATGACCGGGTGGAGAGGTCCACTGGTCAAAGCCCGTCTGCAAAGTCAAAGGGCTAGATCCGTGGTCAAATGCTACAGTGGTTAGGCGGACGGGGCCCCGGGGGTAGTAATGCCACCCGACCGTCGCATCGGGCCCTCATACATGCGGGGTTGTGTGGTGGCATGTCCGAAGAGGCGGCACGCTGCCTCCGGGTGTGGCCTCACGGACGGGCGATGACACACGGTAGTAGACGATCCGCGAAACGATGCGGCGTGAATATTATTAAATACTCGGAACGCGATAAAATCATGAGTTTTTACATGACGTGGGCACATGTGCTATAGGACCGATGGTAATTATTCATAATTTTTCGTGATGGAGAAGTATCCGAACACTTCCTCTACGCTGGATTGCTCTTCGCTGCCTTCGACCGTGGCCGGGCGGCTCCGGGCCAGTATACCGCCAAATCTTGCGTGGCGGCCTCTCACAAGTCCGGAAGTGTTGTGGCGGTTGCAAATGCCCGCACGCGTCTCCGGGTGTCCCCTCACGGACGGCGCCGCCGCCGCACTGGAGGGGGAAACGGACGCTGTCCGGGTCTACACGGAGTGGATGTAGCTGTGGGTTTGGCCCGGATGTTGCTCTAATGTGTTCATTGGCTGACCTAACATGACCGGGTGGAGAGGTCCACTTGTTAAAGCCCGTCCCGTGGAAGTCAAAGGGGTAGATCTCGTGGTCAACCGCCTGTGGTTAGGGCGGGGGGGCCCTGGGGTAACAATGCCACCGAGCGCCAGACCGCCCCTCATACATGCAGGGTGGTGTGGTGGCATGTCCGAAGAGGCGGCACGCGTCTCGGGTGTGCCTCACACGGACGGCGCGCCGCCGCCGCACTGGAGGGGGGGAAACGGACGGCCGGGTCTACAATGGAGGGGATCTTTGCCGTGGGTGTGGCCCGGATGTTGCTCTAAAGTGTTCAGTATGGGCTGACCTAACATGACCGGGTACATAGGCCCACCGTCAAATCCCGTCCGTGCAAAGTCAAAGGGCTAGACCCGTGGTCAAACGCTACAGTGGTTAGGGCGGACGGGGCCCTGGGGGTAGCAATGCCACCGAGCGTCAGACGACCCTCATACATGCAGGGTGGTGTGGTGGCATGTCCGAAGAGGCGGCACGCTGCGTCTCGGTGTGCCTCACACGGACGGCGCCGCCGCCGCACCGGAGGGGGAAACGGACGCTGCCGGGTCTACACGGAGGGGATGTTGCTGTGGGTGTGGCCCGGATGTTGCTCTAAAGTGTTCGTATGGGCTGACCTAACATGACCGGGTGGATAGGCCCACTGGTCAAATCCCGTCCGTAAAGTCAAAGGGCTAGATCCGTGGTCAAACGCTACGAGGTTAGGGCGGACGGGGCCCCGGGGTAGTAATGCCACCGACCGTCAGATCGGGCCCTCATACATGCGGGTGGTGTGGTGGCATGTCCGAAGAGGCGGCACGCCGCCTCGGTGTGGCCTCTCACGGACGGGCGATGACACACGGTAGTGGACGCTCGCGGAAACGGCGCGGCGTGAATATTATTAAATACTCGGAGCGCCGATAAAATCATGAGTTTTTATATGGCGTGGGCACATGTGCTATAGGATCGATGGTAATTTTTCATAATTTTTCGTGATGGAGAAGTATCTCAACACTTCCCTCTACGCGATTGCTCTTCGCTGCTTCACGACCGTGGGCCGCGGCCTCCGGGGCCAGCATACCGTCAAATCTGGCGAGGCGGCCTCTCACAAGTCCGGAAGTGTTGTGGCGGTTGCAAATGCCCGCACGCTGCCGGTGTCCCCCCTCACGGACGGCGCCGCCGCCGCACCGGAGGGGGAAACGGACGGCCGGGTCTACACGGAGTGGATGTAGCTGTGGGTTTGGCCCGGATGTTGCTCTAAAGTGTTCAGATTGGCTGACCTAACATGACCGGGTGGATAGGCCCACCGGTCAAATCCCGTCTGCAAAGTCAAAGGGCTAGATCCGTGGTCAAATGCTACTGTGGTTAGGCGGACGGGGCCCCGGGGTAGCAATGCCACCCGACCGTCGATCGGGCCCTCATACATGCGGGGTTGTGTGGTGGCATGTCCGAAGAGGCGGCACGCGTCTCGGGTGTGGCCCTCACGGACGGGCGATGACACACGGTAGTAGACGATCCGCGAAACGGCGCGGCGTGAATATTATTAAATACTCGGAACGCGATAAAATCATGAGTTTTTACATGACGTGGGCACATGTGCTATAGGACCGATGGTAATTATTCATAATTTTTCGTGATGGAGAAGTATCTCAACACTTCCCTCACGCTGGATTGCTCTTCGCTGCCTTCGACCGTGGCCGGGCGGCCTCCGGGGCCAGCATACCGTCAAATCTATGCGAGGCGGCCTCTCACAAGTCCGGAAGTGTTGTGGCGGTTGCAAATGCCCGCACGCTGCCTCCGGGTGTCCCCCTCACGGACGGGCGCCGCCACCGCACTGGAGGGGGAAACGGACGGTCGGGTCTACACGGAGTGGAAGTAGCTCTGGGTTTGGCCCGGATGTTGCTCTAAACTGTTCGTAGTGGCAGACCTAACATGACCGCGAGCAGAGGACCACTGGTCAAAGCCCGTCCGAGGGAAGTCCAAGGGGTAGATCTCGTCGTCAACCGCCTGTGGTTAGGCGGGACGGGGGCCCTGGGGGGTAGCAATGCCACCGGAGCGTCGCACCGGCCCCTCATACATGCAGGGTGGTGTGGTGGCATGTCCGAAGAGTTGCCACGTGTCTCCGGGGTGTGCCCCCTCACACGGACGGCGCCGCCGCCGGCACTTGGAGGGGGGAAACGGACGCGTCGGGTCTACACGGAGGGGATCTTGCTGTGGGTGTGGCCCGGATGTTGCTCTAAAGTGTTCGTATGGGCTGACCTAACATGACCGGGTGGATAGGCCCACTGGTCAAATCCCGTCCGTGGGAAGTCAAAGGGGTAGATCCGATGGTCAACCGCTCCAGGGTTAGGGCGGACGGGGCCCCGGGGTAGTAATGCCATCGGACCGCATCGGGCCCTCATACATGCGGGTGGTGTGGTGGCATGTCCGAAGAGGCGTGCACGCTCTCGGGTGTGGCCCCCTCACGGACGGCGATGACAGTAGTAGACGCTCGCGGATACGATGCGTGGCGTGAATATTATTAAATACTGGAGCGCGATAAAATCATGAGTTTATGACGTGGGCACATGTGCTATAGGACCGATGGTAATTATTCATAATTTTTCGTGATGGAGAAGTATCTCAACACTTCCCCACGCGGATTGCTCTTCGCTGCCTTCGGGGCGGGGCCAGTATACCGTCAAATCGGGCCTCTCACAAGTCCGGAAGTGTTGTGGTGGTTGCAATGCCCGCCACGCTCTCGGTGTCCCCTCACGGACGACGGGCGCCGCACGGAGGGGGGAAACGGACGCGGGTCTACACGGAGTGGATAAAATCCGGGTTTGGCATGGATGTTGCTCTAAAGTGTTCGATGAATTTTCGACCTAACATGACCGGTGGAGAGGTCCACCTCAAATCCCGTGGGAAGTCAAAGGGTAGATCTCGTGGTCAACCGCTCGGTTAGGCGGACGGGGCCCCGGGGGGTAGTAATGCCATCGAGCGCCGGCCCCTCATACATGCAGGTGGTGTGGTGGCATGTCCGAGGCGGCACGCGCCTCCGGTGTGCCCTCACACGGACGGCGCCGCCGCACCGAGGGGGAGAAACGGACGGTCGGGTCTACACGGAGGGATCCGTGGGTGTGGCCCGGATGTTGCTCTAAAGTGTTCGTATGGGCTGACCTAACATGACCGGGTGGATAGGCCCACCGTCAAATCCCGTCTGCAAAGTCAAAGGGCTAGATCCGTGGTCAAACGCTACAGGTTAGGGCGGACGTGGGCCCTGGGGTAGCAATGCCACCGACCGTCGCATCGGGCCCTCATACATGCGGGGTGGTGTGGTGGCATGTCCGAAGAGGCGCACGCGTCTCGGGGTGTGGCCCCCTCACGGACGGGCGATGACACACGGTAGTAGACGCTTCATGCGGATACGATGCAGCGTGAATATTATTAAATACTCGGAGCGCGATAAAATCATGAGTTTTTACATGACGTGGGCACATGTGCTATAGGACCGATGGTAATTTTTCATAATTTTTCGTGATGGAGAAGTATCTCGAACACTTCCTCTACGCTGGATTGCTCTTCGCTGCATCTTCGACCGTGGCGCGGCCTCCGGCCAGCATACCGCCAAATCTTGCGAGGCGGCCTCTCACAAGTCCGGAAGTGTTGTGGCGGTTGCAAATGCCCGCACGCTGCCTCCGGTGTCCCCCTCACGGACGGCGCCGCCACCGCACCGGAGGGGGAAACGGACGCCGGGTCTACACGGAGTGGATGTAGCTGTGGGTTTGGCCCGGATGTTGCTCTAAAGTGTTCAGATTGGCTGACCTAACATGACCGGGTGGAGAGGTCCACCGGTCAAAGCCCGTCCGTGGGAAGTCAAAGGGTAGATCTCGTGGTCAACCGCTCCAGTGGTTAGGCGGACGGGGCCCTGGGGTAGTAATGCCACCGAGCGTCCGACCGCCCCTCATACATGCAGGATGGTGTGGTGGCATGTCCGAAGAGGCGGCACGCGTCTCGGTGTGCCTCACACGGACGGGCGCCGCCGCACTGGAGGGGGAAACGGACGGCCGGGTCTACACGGAGGGGATCTTGCTGTGGGTGTGGCCCGGATGTTGCTCTAAAGTGTTCGTATGGGCTGACCTAACATGACCGGGTGGATAGGCCAACTGGTCAAATCCCGTCCGTGCAAAGTCAAAGGGCTAGATCCGGTGGTCAAACGCTACAGGGTTAGGCGGGACGGGGCCCCGGGGTAGCAATGCCACCGGACCGTCGATCGGGCCCTCATACATGCGGGTGGTGTGGTGGCATGTCAGAAGAAGCGACGCAGCGTCTCGGGGTGTGGCCCCCCCCCTCCGCAGGGCGGCGATGACACACGGTAGTGGACGCTTCTGCGAAACGGCGCGGCGTGAATATTATTAAATACCGGAGCGCGATAAAATCATGAGTTTTTACATGACGTGGGCACATGTGCTATAGGACCGATGGTAATTTTTCATAATTTTTCGTGATGGAGAAGTATTCAACACTTCCCTCACGCTGGATTGCTCTTCGCGCCTTCGACCGTGGGCCGCGGCCTCCGGGGCCAGCATACCGTCAAATCTTGGCGAGGCGGCCTCTCACAAGTCCGGAAGTGTTGTGGCGGTTGCAAATGCCCGCCACGCTGCCTCCGGTGTCCCCCTCACGGACGGCGCCGCCGCCGGCACCGGGAGGGGGTAAACGGACGCGGCGGGGCTACACGGAGTGGAGGGAGCGGTGGGTTTGGGCCGGGTGTTGCTCTAAAGTGTTCAGATTGGCTGACCTAACATGACCGGTGGAGAGGTCCACCGGTCAAAGCCCGTCCGTGGGAAGTCAAAGGGTAGATCTCGTGGTCAACCGCCTGTGGTTAGGCGGACGGGCCCTGGGGGGGTAGCAATGCCACCCGAGCGTCGCACCGGGCCCTCATTCATGCGGGGTGGTGTGGTGGCATGTCCGAAGAGGCGGCACGCGTCTCCGGGGTGTGCCCCTCCTCACGGACGGCGCCGCCGCCGGCACCTGGAGGGGGGAAACGGACGCGTCGGGTCTACACGGAGGGGATCTTGCCGTGGGTCTGGCCCGGATGTTGCTCTAAAGTGTTCCTATGGGCTGACCTAACACAACCGGGTGGATAGGTCCACTGCTCAAAGCCCGTCCGTGCAAAGTCAAAGGGCTAGATCCCGTGGTCAAACGCTAGGTGGTTAGGGCGGACGTGGGCCACGGGGGTAGCAATGCCACCGGACCGTCGCATCGGGCCCTCATACATGCGGGTGGTGTGGTGGCATGTCCGAAGAGGCGGCACGCAGCGTCTCGGTGTGGCCCTCACGGACGGCGGCGACACACGGTAGTAGACGTTCTGCGGATACGATGCGGCGTGAATATTATTAAATACCGGAGCGCGATAAAATCATGAGTTTTTACATGACGTGGGCACATGTGCTATAGGACCGATGGTAATTTTTCATAATTTTTCGTGATGGAGAAGTATCTCAACACTTCCTCACGCGGATTGCTCTTCGCGCGTCACGATTGTGGCCGGCGGCCTCGGGGCCAGTATACCGTCAAATCTTGCGAGGCGGCCTCTCACAAGTCCGGAAGTGTTGTGGCGGTTGCAAATGCCCGCACGCAGCGTCTCCGGTGTCCCCCTCACGGACGGCGCGCCGCCGCCGCACCGGAGGGGGAAAGCAGACGCGCCGGGTCTACACGGAGTGGATGTAGCTGTGGGTTTGGCCCGGATGTTGCTCTAAAGTGTTCGTATTGGCTGACCTAACATGACCGGGTGGAGAGGTCCACTGGTCAAAGCCCGTCCGTGGGAAGTCAAAGGGGTAGATCTCGTGGTCAACCGCTCCAGGGTTAGGCGGGACGGGGCCCCTGGGGGGTAGCAATGCCACCGGAGCGTCGCACCGGCCCCTCATACATGCAGGATGGTGTGGTGGCATGTCCGAAGAGGCGGCACGCGTCTCCGGGGTGTGCCCCCTCACACGGACGGCGCCGCCGCCGGCACCTGGAGGGGGGAAACGGACGCGTCGGGTCTACACGGAGGGGATCTTGCTGTGGGTGTGGCCCGGATGTTGCTCTAAAGTGTTCGTATGGGCTGACCTAACATGACCGGGTGGATAGGCCCACTGGTCAAATCCCGTCCGTGCAAAGTCAAAGGGCTAGATCCGGTGGTCAAACGCTACAGGGTTAGGCGGGACGGGGGCCCTGGGGTTAGCAATGCCACCGGACCGTCGCATCGGGCCCTCATACATGCGGGGTGGTGTGGTGGCATGTCCGAAGAGGCGGCACGCGTCTCCGGGGTGTGGCCTCACGGACGGGCGATGACACACGGTAGTAGACGTTCGGCGGATACGATGCGGCGTGAATATTATTAAATACCGGAGCGCGATAAAATCATGAGTTTTTACATGACGTGGGCACATGTGCTATAGGACCGATGGTAATTTTTCATAATTTTTCGTGATGGAGAAGTATCCGAACACTTCCCTCTACGCCGGATTGCTCTTCGCTGTCACGACCGTGGGCCGGCGGCCTCCGGGGCCAGCATACCGTCAAATCTTGCGAGGCGGCCTCTCACAAGTCCGGAAGTGTTGTGGCGGTTGCAAATGCCCGCACGCTGCCTCCGGGTGTCCCCCCTCACGGACGGCGCCGCCGCCGGCACCTGGAGGGGGGAAACGGACGCGTCGGGTCGACACGGAGTGGATGTAGCTGTGGGTTTGCCCCGGATGTTGCTCTAAAGTGTTCGTATTGGCTGACCTAACATGACCGGGTGGAGAGGTCCACTGGTCAAAGCCCGTCCGTGGGAAGTCAAAGGGGTAGATCTCGTGGTCAACCGCCTCGTGGTTAGGGCGGACGGGCCCTGGGGGGTAGCAATGCCACCGGAGCGTCGCACCGGCCCTCATACATGCAGGATGGTGTGGTGGCATGTCCGAAGAGGCGGCACGCGTCTCCGGGGTGTGCCCCCTCACACGGACGGCGCCGCCGCCGGCACCTGGAGGGGGGAAACGGACGCGTCGGGTCTACACGGAGGGGATCTTGTTGTGGGTGTGGCCCGGATGTTGCTCTAAAGTGTTCGTATGGGCTGACCTAACATGACCGGGTGGATAGGCCAACTGGTCAAATCCCGTCCGTGCAAAGTCAAAGGGCTAGATCCGGTGGTCAAACGCTACAGGGTTAGGCGGGACGGGGGCCCTGGGGGTTAGCAATGCCACCGGACCGTCGCATCGGGCCCTCATACATGCGGGGTGGTGTGGTGGCATGTCCGAAGAGGCGGCACGCATCTCCGGGGTGTGGCCCCCCTCACGGACGGCGATGACACACGGTAGTGGACGTTTTGCGGAAACGATGCGGCGTGAATATTATTAAATACTCTGAGCGCGATAAAATCATGAGTTTTTTACATGACGTGGGCACATGTGCTATAGGACCGATGGTATTTTTTCATAATTTTTCGTGATGGAGAACTATCTGAACACTTCCCTCTACGCGGATTGCTCTTCGCGCGTCTTCGACTGTGGCCGGCGGCCTCCGGGGGCTAGCATACCGTCAAATCTTGCGTAGGCGGCCTCTCACAAGTCTGGAAGTGTTGTGGCGGTTGCAAATGCCCGGCACGCATCTCCGGGGTGTCAACCCCCCCTCACGGACGGTGCCGCCGCCGGCACCTGGAGGGGGGAAACGGACGCGTCGGGTCTACACGGAGTGGATGTAGCTGTGGGTTTGGCCCGGATGTTGCTCTAAAGTGTTCGTATTGGCTGACCTAACAAGACCGGGTGGAGAGGTCCACTGGTCAAAACCCGTCCGTGCCAAGTCAAAGGGCTAGATCCGGTGGTCAAACGCTACAGGTTAGGCGGACGGGGCCCCGGGGTAGCAATGCCACCGGAGCGTCGCACCGGCCCCTCATACATGCAGGGTGGTGTGGTGGCATGTCCGAAGAGGCGGCACGCGTCTCCGGGGTGTGCCCCCTCACACGGACGGCGCCGCCACCGGCACCTGGAGGGGGGAAACGGACGCGTCGGGTCTACACGGAGGGGATCTTGCTGTGGGTGTGGCCTGGATGTTGCTCTAAAGTGTTCGTATGGGCTGACCTAACATGACCGGGCGGATAGGCCCACTGGTCAAATCCCGTCCGTGCAAAGTCAAAGGGCTAGATCCGGTGGTCAAACGCTACAGGGTTAGGTGGGACGGGGGCCCTGGGGGGTAGCAATGCCACCGGACCGTCGCATCGGGCCCTCATACATGCGGGGTGGTGTGGTGGCATGTCCGAAGAGGCGGCACGCGTCTCCGGGGTGTGGCTCCCCTCACGGACGGCGATGACACACGGTAGTGGACGTTTCGAAACGATGCGCGCGTGAATATTATTAAATACCGGAGCGCGATAAAATCATGAGTTTTTTACATGACGTGGGCACATGTGCTATAGGATCGATGGTAATTTTTCATAATTTTCGTGATGGAGAAGTATCTGAACACTTCCCCACGCTGGATTGCTCTTCGTATGCGCTTGTGGCGGGCGGCCTCCGGGCCAGCTAGCATACCGTCAAATCTTAGTGGCGGCCTCTCACAAGTCCGGAAGTGTTGTGGCGGTTGCAAATGCCCGGCACGCGTCTCCGGGGTGTCCCCCCCCCCTCACGGACGGCGCCGCCGCCGGCACCTGGAGGGGGGAACCGGACGCGTCGGATCTACACGGAGTGGATGTAGCTGTGGGTTTGGCCCGGATATTGCTCTAAAGTGTTCGTATTGGCTGACCTAACATGACCGGGTGGATAGGTCCACTGGTCAAATCCCGTTCGTGCAAAGTCAAAGGGCTAGATCCGGTGGTCAAATGCTGTGGTTAGGCGGACGGGGCCCTGGGGTAGCAATGCCACCCGACCGTCGCATCGGGCCCTCATACATGCGGGGTGGTGTGGTGGCATGTCCGAAGAGGCGGCACGCGTCTCCGGTGTGGCCCTCACGGACGGGCGATGACACACGGTAGTGAACGCGTTCTGAAACGGCGCGCGTGAATATTATTAAATACTCGGAGCGCGATAAAATCATGAGTTTTTACATGACGTGGGCACATGTGCTATAGGATCGATGGTAATTTTTCATAATTTTTCGTGATGGAGAAGTATCTCGAACACTTCCTCTACGCGGATTGCTCTTCGCGTCTTCACGACCGTGGCCGGCGGCCTCCGGCCAGCATACCGTCAAATCTATGCGAGGCGGCCTCTCACAAGTCCGAAAGTGTTGTGGCGGTTGCAAATGCCCGCACGCGTCTCCGGGTGTCCCCCTCACGGACGGCGCCGCCGCCGCACTGGAGGGGGGAAACGGACGCGTCGGGTCTACACGGAGTGGATGTAGCTGTGGGTTTGGCCCGGATGTTGCTCTAAAGTGTTCGTATTGGCTGACCTAACATGACCGGGTGGATAGGACCACTGGTCAAATCCCGTCCGTGCGAAGTCAAAGGGCTAGATCACGTGGTCAAACGCTCCAGGGTTAGGCGGGACGGGGGCCCTCGGGGTAGTAATGCCACCCGACCGTCGTGATCGGGCCCTCATACATGCGGGGTGGTGTGGTGGCATGTCCGAAGAGTGACGCGCGTCTCGGGGTGTGGCCCTCACGGACGGCGGCGATGACACACGGTAGTAGACGCTGGAAACGATGCGCGGCGTGAATATTATTAAATACTCGGAGCGCGATAAAATCATGAGTTTTTACATGACGTGGGCACATGTGCTATAGGACCGATGGTAATTTTTCATAATTTTTCGTGATGGAGAAGTATCTGAACACTTCCCTCTACGCGGATTGCTCTTCGCGCGTCTTCGACTGTGGCCGGCGGCCTCCGGGGGCTAGCATATCGTCAAATCTTGCGTAGGCGGCCTCTCACAAGTCTGGAAGTGTTGTGGCGGTTGCAAATGCCCGGCACGCGTCTCCGGGGTGTCCCCCCCCCCTCACGGACGGTGCCGCCGCCGGCGGGGGGAAAGCAGACGCGCCGGGTCTACACGGAGTGGATGTAGCTGTGGTTTTGGCCCGGATGTTGCTCTAAAGTGTTACGTATTGGCTGACCTAACATGACCGGGTGGAGAGGTCCACCGGTCAAAGCCCGTCCGTGGAAAGTCAAAGGGTAGATCTCGTGGTCAACCGCTCGAGGTTAGGGCGGACGGGCCCCTGGGGTAGCAATGCCACCGAGCGCCGCACCAGCCCCTCATACATGCAGGGTGGTGTGGTGGCATGTCCGAAGAGGCGGCACGCTCTCCGGGTGTGCCCTCACACGGACGGCGCCACCGCCGCACCGGAGGGGGGAAACGGACGCGTCGGGTCTACACGGAGTGGATGTAGCTGTGGGTGTGGCCCGGATGTTGCTCTAAAGTGTTCGTATGGGCTGACCTAACATGACCGGGTGGATAGGCCCACTGGTCAAATCCCGTCCGTGCAAAGTCAAAGGGCTAGATCCGGTGGTCAAACGCTATGTGGTTAGGGCGGACGGGGCCACTGGGGTAGCAATGCCACCCGACCGTCGTGATCGGGCCCTCATACATGCGGGTGGTGTGGTGGCATGTCCGAAGAGGCGGCACGCGTCTCGGTGTGGCCCTCACGGACGGGCGATGACACACGGTAGTGGACGCTCGCGGAAACGATGCGGCGTGAATATTATTAAATACCGGAGCGCGATAAAATCATGAGTTTTTACATGACGTGGGCACATGTGCTATAGGATCGATGGTAATTTTCATAATTTTTCGTGATGGAGAAGTATCTCAACACTTCCTCTAAGCGGATTGCTCTTCGCTGCTTCACGACCGTGGCGGCGGCCTCGGCCAGCATACCGTCAAATCTTGAGGCGGCCTCTCACAAGTCCGGAAGTGTTGTGGCGGTTGCAAATGCCCGCACATCGCCTCCGGTGTCCCCCTCACGGACGGCGCGCCGCACCGGCACTGGAGGGGGAAACGGACGTCGGGTCTACACGGAGTGGATGTAGCTGTGGGTTTGGCCCGGATGTTGCTCTAAAGTGTTCAGATTGGCTGACCTAACATGACCGGGTGGATAGGCCCACCGGTCAAATCCCGTCCGTGCAAAGTCAAAGGGCTAGATCCGGTGGTCAAACGCTACAGGGTTAGGGCGGACGGGGCCTGGGGTAGTAATGCCACCCGACCGTCGTGATCGGGCCCTCATACATGCGGGTGGTGTGGTGGCATGTCCGAAGAGGCGGCACGCGTCTCCGGGTGTGGCCCCTCACGGACGGCGATGTCACACGGTTGTAGACGCTCGCGGAAACGGCGCGGCATGAATATTATTAAATACTCGGAGCGCGATAAAATCATGAGTTTTTTACATGACGTGGGCACATGTGCTATAGGACCGATGGTAATTTTTCATAATTTTTCGTGATGGAGAAGTATCCGAACACTTCCCTCTACGCGGATTGCTCTTCGCGCGTCTTCGACTGTGGCCGGCGGCCTCCGGGGGCTAGCATATCGTCAAATCTTGCGTAGGCGGCCTCTCACAAGTCTGGAAGTGTTGTGGCGGTTGCAAATGCCCGGCACGCATCTCCGGGGTGTCAACCCCCCCTCACGGACGGTGCCGCCGCCGCACTGGAGGGGGGAAACGGACGTCGGGTCTACACGGAGTGGATGTAGCTGTGGGTTTGGCCCGGATGTTGCTCTAATGTGTTCGTATTGGCTGACCTAACATGACCGGGTGGAGAGGTCCACTTGTCAAAGCCCGTCCGTGGGAAGTCAAAGGGGTAGATCTCGTGGTCAACCGCCTGTGGTTAGGGCGGACGGGGCCCTGGGGTAGTAATGCCACCGAGGCCGCAGACCGCCCCTCATACATGCAGGTGGTGTGGTGGCATGTCCGAAGAGGTGGCACGCGTCTCCGGGGTGTGCCTCACACGGACGGCGCCACGCCGCACTGGAGGGGGAAACGGACGCTGCCGGGTCTACACGGAGGGATCTTGCTGTGGGTGTGGCCCGGATGTTGCTCTAAAGTGTTCGTATGGGCTGACCTAACATGACCGGGTACATAGGCCCACCGGTCAAATCCTGGCTCAGGTGCAAAGTCAAAGGGCTAGATCCGGTGGTCAAACGCTACAGGTTAGGCGGGACGGGGCCTGGGGTAGTAATGCCACCGAGCGCCGCACCGCCCCTCATACATGCAGGGTGGTGTGGTGGCATGTCCGAAGAGGCGGCACGCGTCTCGGGTGTGCCTCACACGGACGGCGCCGCCGCACCGGAGGGGGGAAACGGACGCCGGCCGGGTCTACACGAGGGGATCTTGCTGTGGGTGTGGCCCGGATGTTGCTCTAAAGTGTTCGTATGGGCTGACCTAATATGACCGGGTGGATAGGCCCACCGGTCAAATCCCGTCTGCAAAGTCAAAGGTCTAGATCCGGTGGTCAAACGCTACAGGTTAGGGCGGACGGGGCCCTGGGGTAGCAATGCCACCGGACCGTCGCATCGGGCCCTCATACATGCGGGCTGGTGTGGTGGCATGTCCGAAGAGGCGGCACGCTGCGTCTCGGTGTGGCCCCTCACGGACGGCGATGACACACGGTAGTGGACGCTCTGCGGAAACGATGCGGCGTGAATATTATTAAATACTATGAGCGCGATAAAATCATGAGTTATTTACATGACGTGGGCACATGTGGTATAGGATCGATGGTACAATTACATAATTTGTCGTGATGGAGGAGTATCTGAACACTTCCCTCTACGCCGGATTGCTCTTCGCGTCACGACCGTGGCCGGGCGGCTCCAGCATACCGTCAAATCTTGCGTGGGCGGCCTCTCACAAGTCCGGAAGTGTTGTGGCGGTTGCAAATGCCCGCACGCTGCCTCGGGTGTCCCCCACCCCTCACGGACGGCGCCGCCGCCGGCACCTGGAGGGGGGAAACGGACGCGTCGGGTCTACACGGAGTGGATGTAGCTGTGGGTTTGGCCCGGATGTTGCACTAAAGTGTTCGTATTGGCTGACCTAACATGACCGGGTGGATAGGCCCACTGGTCAAATCCCGTCCGTGCAAAGTCAAAGGGCTAGATCCGGTGGTCAAATGCTACAGGGTTAGGCGAGACGGGGGCCCTGGGGGGTAGCAATGCCACCCGACCGTCGCATCGGGCCCTCATACATGCGGGGTTGTGTGGTGGCATGTCCGAAGAGGCGGCACGCGTCTCCGGGGTGTGGCCCCCCTCACGGACGGCGATGACACACGGTAGTAGACGATCTGCGGAAACGATGCGGCGTGAATATTATTAAATACTCGGAACGCGATAAAATCATGAGTTTTTTACATGACGTGGGCACATGTGCTATAGGACCGATGGTAATTATTCATAATTTTTCGTGATGGAGAAGTATCTGAACACTTCCCTCTACGCGGATTGCTCTTCGCGCGTCTTCGACTGTGGCCGGCGGCCTCCGGGGGCTAGCATACCGTCAATTCTTGCGTAGGCGGCCTCTCACAAGTCTGGAAGTGTTGTGGCGGTTGCAAATGCCCGGCACGCGTCTCATCGGTGTGCCCCTCACGGACGGCGCCACGCCGCACCTGGAGGGGGGAAACGGACGCGTCGGGTCTACACGGAGTGGATGTAGCTGTGGGTTTGGCCCGGATGTTGCTCTAAAATGTTCGTATTGGCTGACCTAACATGACCGGGTGGATAGGCCCACTGGTCAAATCCCGTCCGTGCAAAGTCAAAGGGCTAGATCCGGTGGTCAAACGCTACACGGTTAGGCGGGACGGGGGCCCTGGGGGGTAGCAATGCCACCCGACCGTCGCATCGGGCCCTCATACATGCGGGTGGTGTGGTGGCATGTCCGAAGAGGCGGCACGCGTCTCGGTGTGGCCTCACGGACGGGCGATGACACACGGTAGTAGACGCTCTGCGGATACGATGCGGCGTGAATATTATTAAATACTCGGAGCGCGATAAAATCATGAGTTTTTACATGACGTGGGCACATGTGCTATAGGACCGATGGTAATTTTTCATAATTTTTCGTGATGGAGAAGTATCTCAACACTTCCTCTACGCGGATTGCTCTTCGCGTCTTCGATTGTGGCCGGCTGACCTCCGGGGCTAACATACCGTCAAATCTTGCGTGGCGGCCTCTCACAAGTCTGGAAGTGTTGTGGCGGTTGCAAATGCCCGCACGCTGCCTCCGGTGTCCCCCTCACGGACGGCGCCGCCGCCGGCACCTGGAGGGGGGAAACGGACGCGTCGGGTCTACACGGAGTGGATGAGCTGTGGGTTTGGCCCGGATGTTGCTCTAAATTGTTCGTATTGGCTGACCTAACATGACCGGGTGGAGAGGTCCACTGGTCAAAGCCCGTCCGTGGAAAGTCAAAGGGGTAGATCTCGTGGTCAACCGCTACAGGGTTAGGCGGGACGGGGGCCCTGGGGGGTAGCAATGCCACCGGAGCGTCGCACCGGCCCCTCATACATGCAGGGTGGTGTGGTGGCATGTCCGAAGAGGCGGCACGCGTCTCAAAGTGTGCCCCTCACAGGACGGCGCCGCCGTCGGCACTGGAGAAGCAGACGCGTCGGGTCTACGGAGGGATCTTCTTTGTGGGTGTGGCCGGATGTTGCTCTAAAGTGTTCGTATGGGCTGACCTAACATGACCGGATGGATAGGCCCACCGTCAAATCCCGTCTGCAAAGTCAAAGGGCTAGATCCGGTGGTCAAACGCTACGTGGTTAGGCGGGACGGGGGCCCTTGGGGGTAGTAATGCCACCGGACCGTCGCATCGGGCCCTCATACATGCGGGGTGGTGTGGTGGCATGTCCGAAGAGGCGGCACGCGTCTCCGGGGTGTGGCCCCCCTCACGGACGGCGATGACACACGGTAGTAGACGTTCTGCGGATACGATGCGGCGTGAATATTATTAAATACCGGAGCGCGATAAAATCATGAGTTTTTACATGACGTGGGCACATGTGCTATAGGACCGATGGTAATTTTTCATAATTTTTCGTGATGGAGAAGTATCCGAACACTTCCCTCTACGCCGGATTGCTCTTCGCGTCACGACCGTGGGCCGCGGCCTCGGGGCCAGTATACCGTCAAATCTTGCGAGGCGGCCTCTCACAAGTCTGGAAGTGTTGTGGCGGTTGCAAATGCCCGCACGCGTCTCCGGGTGTCCCCCTCACGGACGGCGCCACGCCGCACTGGAGGGGGGTAACGGACGCGTCGTGTCTACACGGAGTGGATGTAGCTGTGGGTTTGGCCCGGATGTTGCTCTAAAGTGTTCGTATTGGCTGACCTAACATGACCGGGTGGAGAGGTCCACTGGTCAAAGCCCGTCCGTGGGAAGTCAAAGGGGTAGATCACGTGGTCAAACGCCTGTGGTTAGGGCGGACGGGGCCCTGGGGTAGCAATGCCACCGGAGCGTCGCACCGGCCCCTCATACTTGCAGGGTGGTGTGGTGGCATGTCCGAAGAGGCGGCACGCGTCTCCGGGGTGTGCCCCCTCACACGGACGGCGCCGCCGCCGGCACCTGGAGGGGGGAAACGGACGCGTCGGGTCTACACGGAGGGGATCTTGCTGTGACGACATATCTAACGGCGACAGTCGGCAATCCAGGGGACGACAGAGGCTGCACACAGGCACATAGTACACAAGAAGAGAGGGGATTGACGAAATCGATTTGGCAGCTCACCTACAGTATGGAAGAAGGCGGGACCTCAGATGGCTGCGCGGGATGGCGGGGATGAAGAAACCATGGCTGCGTGGTGAGAGGATGAGGTGAATCTCTTCGTCTTGGCAGCCGGAGGACGAAGCGACGACGGAATAGATCGAGCCGCCGCCACCCCTTTTGTGTGTATATATATGCAAAGCCTACCCTAATCTCTCCTTTCCTTCAGCCAGCAAACTTCCCGCAATCTTCTCCATTTTCTAGCGATCTTCTCGCTCCTTCCCGTCCATGCTTGCAACCTCTCCCGCTCCATCTCCGGTCCGCCTTGCTCTGCCTTGCGCCGCCTCCTCGCCGCTTTTCTCCGCTCTATCACGCCTAGGCGCACGCCTGGATCCGCCTAAGCGATGGGCCCGCCTAGAGCACCGATTAGGCCCAAGGCTACGCGATGGGCTGTCGCTGAGCGCTGAGGCGCGCCGAGGCGTACGCTTAATAACGCTTTTTCCAACCCTGGTTAGAACAAGTTAAGCTTCAGACTGCATATAAGAAAAGAATAAAAACAGACTCCTAAATTCAGTTAGAACAAGTTGACGAGTACTTGGAGTATATTCAGCGCCCTTGCTTGTTTGTTCTGACTAAATGATGTTGCCTCGCTTTGCTGTTTGTTTCTCCTGTAGTGTACATTATATTACTTGGTTTGTTGTTTGCAACGCTGCCTGCATGCTACTGTCTAGTTTGCTGCTGCTTTTCGTGCTTCACTGAATTTCAGGATTGGGGTGTGTTTTCTGAATTTTCGTGCTTGTTATGATGCAGTATGCTTCGACGGGATTGAGGTGGAGGCCAGCAGCTAGGAGCTGAGCAGTTGTACAGAGCCGGAGGTAAGATTGAGGTGGACCAGATTGCTAATTTCTACCCAGTACAGTACATGTTCGTTGTTTGCTAGAGAGCTGAGAGCTACCCAGTGCAAAGATGATGAATCCCAGCTTGTACAAATAAATGAATGATAAGCAGGCTAAGCAACATAATAAACAGGCTTCAGTTGTCTCCTAATTGCTATCCAGTACAGTACATGAACAGATTTACATATTTGTTGAACTTCTCAATGCATGTACTATGTAGGCTTGAGACTGAGTTGCTGCTCAGGGTCAAGCTGGTGGGAGGGGTTTAGTGCATCCATGGTACTTGATATTAGATGTAATTTTTGTTATTATTATTAAGGAATGGGCAGCTAGTGATCTGTGTGGTTCTAGTGAATGGGCAGCTGCAGATGTAGACTATGGTGATGTGCACCGATAGTACTGCAGTAGTAGCAACAGACTAGCCCAGCTCTGAAGAAAAGCTTGTAACAAAATTGATGCATATGATTAAACTGATCCCAAGCAACATGATCTTTTTCTTGCTCCGAGATCCCAAGTGTGGTGTTGTACTTTTGTTGTGCTTGATTGATGTCCTGCTAGCTGCTACTGTTAATTGTTACTGCCATGATGTTAACACTGCTTAGAATATGTTCTGCGCCTTAATTCTAGTAGTATTTGTTGTCAAAAGCATGATTGTATTGTGAGCCATCAATTTCTTGGAGTCTTCTTAGAGCTTGCTGGCATTAGGATCGACCCCTAGCTGCTTGTGTATTTGTTTATTATTTTGTTCAATATTCTTTTCCTAGATGTTGTATGTTTGAGGATATTGCTTTCGTTCTGAATTCACAACCATGATAATGATCCTTTCCTGTCTTTTACAGGAGCTCCAGGCTCAAGAAGTTGGAAAAAGGGAACGCTTCATCTTTGTAGCTAATTATATGTTCCTGGATGATGTGAATGGCTGTTATAGTATTTCATAGCAGCACTTTTGTAGTTGTTCTAAATTCCTGGATGATGTGAACTATGGCATGATTGTAATATATATAATATACTCATTTTGGTCGCCATTTATGAAAATTTGTGTGATTGGTGCTCTCTGGACCAAAATACTGGTTACTTTATTGTTGATATGTCGGAAATGAAACATATACTATTTGGGCCCTAAAAAGGCCACAAATCAAACAATTCAGGAAAAATGAACAAAATTACTAAAAGAATCAATTGTGAAAAGACGATAGCCAAGTAAATAAAAAGGCTTAGGCCCAAAAACGAAATAGATCACAAAAAGGCCATGATCCATGAAATAAAAAGGCCAAATTGTTGGGTCAGGCCCATGTAGCTAGAGAAAATTAATAGAAAAATATATAGTAAAAGGTCAATTCTTGGGCTAGGCCCATGTAGAAAACCGAATTGGACCTGGCTGAATCTTGTGCCACATCAGCTTGCCACGCTGGATGCCTACGTGGCCTGGGGAGGTTGCTAGTGACCAAAATGCCACAATGGACATAGTTTGGTCATAAACGTCTTCGACCATTCCAGAAGAAAGGTCGCTGTAGTCAGTTTACGACCGCCAACTTTTGACCTTCTGTTTTTGGTCAAAAAAAGGTCGCAAATGAAAAACAATGACCTTTCAGTGACCAATAGTCAAGGTCACAAGTTGACATATTTCTTGTAGTGTACACAGCTTCTGCGGGACAAGATATATATGGTATTTGCAGGTTCCACTGGCAACTTCATCCAACTAAACCAGATAAAGTCGTGGAACTTCACCATGATAGATGAATAAGCTTGCGTTTCACTGGCCTCCGAGCAGCAATTAGCGGGATATGGAGTTGTCGGACGTCGGGTTGCTCTTCACGGGAGGGGCTCGACAGCACAACAGTTTCTGTTCCATGACCTCTACTTCTCTCATGGGGAAGTGAGTATTGTGGAAATTTGTACTATTGTGTTGAGAGTGTCGAGTGTTCACAATGATGTGCTTGTGAAGTTGTACGTTACATTCCTGCTTGTTTTATGGCTGAATAATTTTATACATGCATCAGTTCTTTTTAATCACTTTAACAGGACCTACCAAACCAATGCTCAGATGTTGTCTTATCATTTCTTAGCATGTCCTTTTTTGCCTTTTTAGCCCGCTATAACTTTTAATATACCAAATTGGAAGACATATTTTTAAGAGATTGCTTGTTCATCTATATTAAGAAAGAGATTGCAATAGGATTCTAGACAGATGCAACTATTGATAAATTCAATTGCATTTAAACATCCCGTGCGATTCAACTAAAAATTGTTAGTTTATCATCATTTCATTTGTTGTGCTCGATGTTTGACCCACTGTGCGTATTTTTTGGGCTCCACCATTATTCTGGAACAAATGAAGGGTTTGAGAAATAGTAACTTGGTGACAGTTTGTCACTTACCGACCTGTCCAATTCTATGTGGCTTTGTCGGAAATGAGTGAAGCTTCTGACGGTACCTGAAGTCTGAAGCTTTTCAATACAGCCAAAATAGGTTGTAAGTTACTGACTTGTCCGAACCTATGGTCGCTGGAAATAGGTCAAGCTTCAGGACCGGAAGCTATTGACACCCAACCTGCCAGCCGCCGCCGCACCAGCACTCCGTCTCGACACAACTTCACCTCCGCTTCACCCCTTTGGCCATGCCAACCAATCACGCCCACCTGGCGAAGTTCCTACACACCGGCTACTCCCCCCATACGCCGACAGCGAGTCACCCAACATCTCCATTGGACTAATCCTCGAAGCCGTTTGAAGTATTCCGGGGACACAAATTTGAACTAGTAACTATTATCAAATGAGTTGTTTGGTATGCTAATGAGAAGCTCAGAGGATGATATGCAAGGAATTTACCATGTCAGAATTCCCGCAGCTAGCATGCCGATTCGCACTCATACTAAAATTGAATAGTGGTGTGTAGACTTGGCAATCTGAGCCTGGTATGCTTGTAAGGGGGCGGTGGCCTCGCTAAATCCCTAGCTGTTAGAAATTCCAATGCAACGTTAGACGCTTAACTAGCGATAAAATTCACAGACATGAACCGGTAGTCGCAGCAGATGATGAAGACCTCCAGCAGCTTGCGAACACTAGCGTGCTCTTGGAAAAGTTGAGCTGCGTCATAGCAAGATGAGGAGATTCTGAAGGGGTGGACATTTCCTGAGAAATCTATCGCTGATGTTGTAGGGTCCGGCCTGCCCATGCGATGGAGGTGGCGGTGCCGGTGACTATTGCACCCGCGACCTCCTTACAAGGAGCAAGTGGGGACCAACGGGGATGCGCCACCACTACGACGCTGAGCTCCGAAGGTGGGAAGAAGGCGGCGGTCTCTGGGCTACTTTTATCCTTTGCTTTTTAGAATGGAGTTCGCTAGATTAAAAAGGAGTTTTACTAGAACACATATGATTAACAGTATTTTGTTTCATCACCGCTTGAGAGAAGTAAATCAAGTGGCACATCATTTGGTTAAATATTCTTACGAGTCTCATGCTGAACTTGGTGCGTCCACCCAATTTTCTCTTGCCTTATGTAATCTATGATCTAACTCTCACATCGTAATAAAGCGCCACGACGCAAATTTTCAAAAAGTAAGAAAAAAAAGAGCGTGTGAGAGGACATAAACCCGCACGCCTCCCTGTCTTTCCTCCCGTGCATGATTTGGGCCGGCCATGTGCCCTGTCTTTCCTTTCGTTTATTTTTGCTTCATATTGTTCAGTGTTTTAAGAAATAGAATTTCAAAAATCTTCAACAACTAGAAAATGCTCTTGGATTCAATAAATGTTCACGAGTTCAAAAAAGTGTTCTCAAAATCAAAAAATGTCTGTGCTTTCAAAAATTAATTTTAATTTTGAAAAAAATCTTGTATTCATAAAATTTCCCTAATCCAAAACATTTTTTTGTGTATAGAAAAAGATGGCGTGGATTCAAAACAAAATTTTGTGTATAGAAAAATATGGCGCGGATTCATAAAATGTTTGCAAAATTTTACAAAATGTTTGTGCATTAAAAATAATTCATGAGTTACGAAAAAGTTTATGAAGTTGAAAAGAAGGTCCAAAAATTTCCATTTTTTCACGATTTTTAAATAATATGCTCATGAATTAGGAAAATTCATGATTTTAGAAAACTCTTCGTGAAATCAAAATATGTGCATGAAGTTAAAAAAATGTGCGTGAGTAATAAAAAATCACTAACATCAAATAATGTTCGCACATGTTAAAAAGTATTCATGAATAACAAAAATAATTAAAAAAAATCCTAATATGTTCACGAATTGGAAAAAATCATGAATTTGAAAACTATTGACAGTTTTAAAAATGTTCACGAGTTTGTAAAAACTGTTTGCAAATTTAATTTTTCTAGTTTGAATTTATTTTCACGAATTCCAAAATTATTATCAAAATAGAAAAATGTTCGAGGAGCACCTTGGCGGGGAGGTGCAGCTCGAGGCAGAGCACGCGAACGCTGCCGCCCTCGTCGAGCTCTAACACGGTCCATCCCACATTGCCGGAGCCCGAGTCATCATTGAGCCCATCGAGGATGAGGGGGTGGTGTCAACGAACCCCCACAGGATCTTCATTCGTGACCTAGAGCTAGAGGTGAGTTTTGCAGACAAAGGACAACGAGGACGAGATGCCTCATGCCGTCAATGACCGACAGGCCGGTGGTTCCGACGAGGGAGTGCTCCCGATCCCCTCAGACAAGGAGTCGGTAGAACAGTTTGTTGTATATGTAATTTTTATTTCTGGATGTAGTTCTAGCTCGTTTAATATATGAACAAATGAACTATGAAAGAGTTGTAGTTTTAGCTCGTTTGCAATTCTATATATGTTGTTGCATGCTTTTGCGTAATTTTGAAGGTTAAGAAATAGTGAGTCAAGGGGAAAAAAGCCCAACCGGACTGGACTTTTTTTTTTCAGTCCAATTGCTACGAGACTCTGGAGAAGAAAAGCTTCAGCGTCCGTCCACATTCGCCGCCGGCCGGCTGCATCCCCGCCGCCCTACAAAGGTACTACCTTTGCCGAATCACCACACCACTGGCTACAACCCTGGTACATTTTCCTAAACCAGATCCATGATTTGCCTTCTCCATTTGCAGATCTGACCTCATCCGGTCCCCTGCTTCCATCCATGGAGAAGGCGGAGAAGGAGAGGAGCCTCGAGAAGAAGATCAAGTCGGAGCTGGACAGCCATCCGGGGGCGATGGTGGAGGCGGCCAGCCTGCTCACCGACGACCTCATCCTGGAGATCCTATCCCGCCTCCCGGCCAGATCCCTCCACCGCTTCAAGTGCGTCTCCATGTCCTGGCGCGACCTCATTGCTGACCCCGCCAACCGCAAGAAGCTCCCCCAGACCCTCGCCGGCTTCCTCTACTTCACCACCGACGCCAGCGGGGATCGCCACCACTTCGCCAGCGTCTCCGGGGACGGCACAGCCGCGTTCGACCCTTCCCTCCGTTACCTGCAGCCTAGCAGGTACAAGGACATGGAGCAGATGGACGCCTGCAATGGCCTCCTTCTCTACCGCGGCAGCAACGAAGTTGTCCCTTATTGGCAAAGCAGCGATTTCCGTTTTGTCGTGTGCAATCCCGTCACGGGGAGGTGGTTGGAGCTGCCCCCTTCACCGCAGATGCCGGAAAACAGATTTAGCTGTACCGCAGGTCTCGCTTTTGATCCTGCGGTCTCATCCCATTTCTGCGTACTTCACTTCGAGCAGACCTATGGGGGAGCTTATATCACAGCAGTGAACATCTACTCGTCGCGGACAGGAGCCTGGAGTCGGAGGGATAGTGGGATGCTTGAGAAAGTGGCCCTGTTCGATTTCAGTAGACGTGTATTTGTCGGCGGTATGATGTACCTGATGGGCATCCATAAAGGCATCAACAAAGAGCATGTGCTGGTGGCGGTGGACATGGAGGTGAAAGTGTGGAAGATTATCCGTGTGCCGTACAGTTCAGGATATGGCATGTTTGGATCATCGCAGGGGTGCTTACACTATGCTATAGCTTCTTGCATTGATAAGATTGAGCTCTGGTGCCTCAAGGATTGTGACAGCAAAGAATTGGTTATAAAGAATACCGCCAACATCGATAAGCTTATGAGCATGACTGGGAAGAGGTACACTGTGGATGAGATTCATCCAGATTGCGACATCATTTTCCTGGTTTCAAGGGGTGGTGATACCTTGGCAGCATATGATGTGCGACATCAGGAAGTTGGTTGCATCCTTAATGTTGAGATAAACAATACAGTACGGCATCGGTTTCTACCCTATGTTCCTCTGTTCTCAGAGTCATTAGCAGATGCAGATGGGCAGTAGTGTTACCTTCAAGCAGCCCTTGTGCTTCCTCCAAGAATTTTGCTCTTCTATGAGCTGAAGTATTTGCCGTGTACTTTGGAATCTGCTTGAATCATGCCGCTCAATTTGTTGGTGCTTACACTCCTGCCTGCATGATTTTCAGTTCAGAGCAAATGCCTTGTAAACCTACTGATTAAGCATAATGTCATTTCCAAAGAACATTGTTACTCTTGTTCTTGTTTACCTAGCACTGGCTGTTGTTCTGGACATGTATTAGTTCCATGTGGCTAAATCATAATGTAAACGGTTTTCAGTTCCATACAATCAGTTATTATGGTTATCAAGAATCCTATGGCACATTGTGAATCTGGTACTGTAGTAAAATCAGACTGGTGCAATGTCTAATTGACCTTATTCATTCAGTATTTTGGTAATGTACTGCCTTTGAGAAGGTTCTTTTTATTTATATTTGCTGTAGCTAATGAAATTAGAGAAATTGCATCAATGTCAATAAAATAAAATAACATTTGAAGTTTTGAAGGAAAGTTTTGCTGCGCTTGGTCTGGTTTTGTTATTTCAGGTGAATAACATATAAACACGCTTCGAAGCGTGCTTGCAGCTTCGGAACCACATACCCTTGTATAATCTCCATTGGTGCTCTAATTTCGGGGGTGCACTGGTGCAGTATAAGTGTAGCAGAAGCAGATCGGACTATTCCAGAGATTTTAATCGAAGTTTCTGTTTCTGAAGCTGACCCTCTCTTGTCAAGGTACGTGTATACTAGTAAAAAGCATTTGTTTAGTTTCCTTTCTCCTTGTCCTCTAATTATTCTGCCAAAAACAGCATGTAGTTAAGTAGTACTAATGGTTAACAGTGGCCATGCACAAACATAGCATGCTGTCCATGTTGGCAGTGGCAACTGTTAAGAAATCTATAGTTGATGGGTTGGATTTATTCAATTTTCTGCTCTGCATTAATCACGAGTCTTCTTGAATGGTTATCCTAAATAATATTGTAACAGTTTCCCTTTCCATAAAAATCAGTTATTATGGTTATCGTAAATCCTATTGGTGTAGTGTAGTAAAAGGGTTAATCAGACCGGTTACTGGTCCAATGTCTAGTTGACCTTGTTCATTCAGTATTTGGGTAAAACACTGCCTTTGAGTGAGTTCTTTTTATGTATGTTTTCTGTAGCTAATGGATTCAGTAGAGCTCTAGATCTGTAGATCACATTGAAAATTGCATCAATGTCAATAAAATAAAACTGTAGTTTACTGACAGCTTCATGGACATGCATGATATTTGTCTGTCAACAAAGCTGTGTTAATTGATTGATTTGGCTGTGTTGCTACCCTGTTTGAGACGGCTCAACCGGCGTTTCTTTTGTAGTATATTTGTGACGTGACAATTCCATCCTTGAATGTTCCTTTTAGCGAAGGGCCGTTGGCCAAACTTTATTAGATTGGGGACAGTCTAGGCGAACTAGAGCTGAGACCCAAGATAAGACGAACAAGGAGTCCTCGCTAGCAAGAGACTTTATTTGTGGCAGTCTAGGCAAACTTTATTAGGATGTTCCGTTTAAGACTCTGGAATGAGAATAATAGACAAGATGAATCATTGAAGAATGCCATTTAATTCCAAGAAAAAATCTCCGGGCTGCCTGAGAACTAGTTATGCAATTATTTTTGAACTTGGCACGGACTGAATCAGACGCATGTAACAGTTTTATATTCATAACGAGCTGGCCATTTATTTGTCTGTCTGAACATTTGCCACAGTGGGCAGATGACTGAATTCCATCTGGTATCATACATAATCTTGGTCTAGTGATTTTGGTTTTTCTTACTGCATGTATAGTATTTTTTTTCCAGTTTTGTTATCCAACATGGACTCCTTAATCCTTTTTTTTTTCTTTTCAGATAGCGCCGATAAACTAGTTTACCCAGAAGACGCGGATGGAATCTAGGGACACTGTTCGTCATATATGCCAGACTTGTTGCAGGCGGCAACTAGGCAGGCGAGAAGAGGGACACCTCTTTTCAGGTGCCTGGGAGGAACATATGCATCAACCATACACAAATCTTTCAGTTATCTACTGTATATGATTTTGAGTTTACCTAGGTTGGACCATTTTTCTGTTTTCTATCTTTGAAACACTTTGGGCAAACCCCTTCTTTGTGTTAAAGAAATTAACTATCCGGATAAGCCAAAATACAAGGGATCAAGAAAACAGAACAACTTGAGTAGCTAGGATAATACCATGCAGATGAGTGAGTACGCATTTGTTAGATAGCTAGAAATTGTGTGCAGCAAGAAAGAGACCAGAGGCAAATCCAAGGGTGAACCCGTCTAGATTTTTTGGTAGGCCAAAGTTAGAAACCACGAGGTAACTACTCCCTCTGTCCCAAAATATAAGAACGTTTTTAACACTATACTAGTGTCAAAAACGTTCTTATATTATGGAACGGAGGAGTACTAATCAACCTGAAGACTTTTCCAGAAATGCGACAGTAATGAGGACCAGCTTGACTGAAGATTTTTCTACATGTGCAGGTTCATGGAATATATCAGCTCGTTACACCCTCTTCCCTCTGCCTGCTTCTCCACCCCTACGCCCTTCCTCACAGGCTGAGGGAAGGAGCTCTGCCCCTATCAAAACAAAAGATGGAGGGCGGCGACCTACAAGGTGAGAAGCTTGCTGCCCTGGAGAAGGCGTTCCACGACGAGAGCGCGGATCCAGTTGATCTGCCATTATCGCTTCTCAGGGTCATCACAGAAAACTTCTCCGAGGATTAAATAATCGACAGGGACGTCTTCGGGGCGGTTTACAAGGTATGCATGCAGCAAACCCTCCGCTCCAAATTAACCAGCTAATAGCCACAATTTAGTTGACACAGATTCTATGTGCTCCTCAGGGAGTGCTTCCAAGTGGTGGCACCGTTGCCGTGAAGAAGCTCTTTCAGAGTTTTGATATGGACAAGAATTTCAAGAGCGAGGTCGCCTGTTTCATGGGGGTCAAGCACAAGAACACGGTGCGATTCCTTGGGCACTCCTCCGACACGCAGCACAGGAAGGTGACGTACGATGGAAAGCTTGTCTGTGCAGAAGAAAGGGAGAGGCTGCTCTGCTTCGAGTACATGCCCAGAGGGTGCCTTGCTGACTATATCTCCGGTAAAATCACATCAGCCTTTTGAAATTTGTCAATTCAGCCTATCTCTCCGCATATAGTGCTAAATATTTCTTGTACTGTATACCCCTTGCAGATGCATCTTGTGGACTTGAGTGGACCACACGTTATCAAATAATATTGGGGGTCTGTGAAGGCATACATTATCTTCACCAGCAGTGTATTATTCACACGGACCTCAAACCTCAAAATATACTATTGGCTGACAACATGCTGCTATCAAATAATATTGGGGGTCTGTGAAGGCATACATTATCTTCACCAGCAGTGTATTATTCACACGGACCTCAAACCTCAAAATATACTATTGGCTGACAACATGCTGCCCAGAATTGCGGATTTCGGTCTGTCACGGTGCTTAAGTGAAAGCAAGAGTCGCGCTATTACTAAAAACATGATTGGGACTAGGTAGGCAGCATCTATCTTTGAGAACTTGATACTTTTATTAATTATCTACCCACCTTTTTGTGTACACTTTGTTCACTAGTCGAACAAACTACACCAATGTTTATGCAGGGGATATATGGCACCAGAATTCGTAAATAACGGAGAAATCACCTTCAAGATGGACATATTTAGTTTGGGTGTAATAATCATGGAGATCCTTACGGGACATAAGGAGTGTTCCAATGCTAAGGAGGTAAATAATGCTATTACTATATATGAGCTTCCAAGGAAAACAATATAGACCTCATGTTTAGCAAAACTAGTCAACAGCCGATTTTGCAAATGACAAGATTCGAATTTAGTCTTTGTTGCGATCTTTGACAAATAAAAACAGAAATAAAGATGGTTCTAATATCTGAAGTCGTCATGTGCATCGAAAGACCAATAATACTAAAATTGATGAAGCAGGAAACATGAAATTGTTTATGATAGATATCATTGCATTTTGTCTCCAATCCTAAGTGTTCCTTTTCCTATTCTAAAATGCATGTTGTTCTTTTTCGTAAGTCACTATGGTGCGCTGTCAAATTGGCAGATAGTTGAAAGTTAGACGAGCAAGTTTGGAACATCAAGAAGCCAGACAACAATGGAACAAGTAAAGCTATATGCTGAGATAGGGATAAAATGCACGGACGTTGACCCAGCGAACAGGCCAGCTACATGGTTTATCGTCCGTGAATTTGAAATACTGGTTGAATTGGAAATTTCAAACTGCTCCCGCAACCCGCTTTAGAATCTCTGGACTGGCAAAATCACCGAGTGAACATCACCCTGCTTTGTTTGTACACTTATCTTTCTTTTAACTATGTTTTAGTTCCATCGAACATATGAATAAAGAGGTTCCACTCCATGTCGAGTTCACATGATTTCTTGTGTTCTCTTATGATCAGTAATTCTGATTCCCTTGGAGAACACTCGGGGGCTGCATCAACCTTTTTGGTACGTCGCAACCTAACATACTTTCGCTACCCTTTGCTCTTTGTTCTTCGCAAGGTGTTCCTCGATTTGTTGTGCCCACTCTTTGTCTCCCAACTACAGCCGCAACCCGACCGTCCAGTTAGCGGGAGCCAAAGCTAACACTAACCTACACGTCATTAGACACAGCTCAAAAAATGTACAGGTATAAAACAACTTAACAATTCAAACTTGCCAAAAGTTTCTACAAGTTTATATTTGGCATCCCAAGCACATTACATTAGTACACTAAATGCTAGTCTATCATCAAGTCCATGGATAACCCCGCGGCGTAAACCGGCCGGAAATATAAACCGGCCGGCAGGGGCGAGCCCACGTTGGCCCAGCAGGTAGCACAGGACACCGGGTAAAAAATCTCGTTACCTTGTAACCACCATGGAGCCCAATAGAGAGGGACACCGGTAAAAAAGAGCGAGAGACACCGGTACTGCTCCATGCGGCCCAGTAAGGAGAAGAGCTGCTAGGGCAGGTTGGCGATGTCTCTCGTGGTGGTGGAGGGGGGAGAACCGGAGCAGGTTGGCGATGTCTCTCGTGGTGGTGGCGGCGGCGACTGCGAGCGAGGTGCTAGGGCAGGATGGTGGAGAAAACCGAGGAGACATCCCTAGATGTTTGAGATTTTTTTCCTGGAGAGAAAAATCTAATGCTCGCGTGAAAAAGGGAGAGGCGGACGAAGCGGGGTACGAAGGACGAAGTAAGAGGGGAAACGGAACGTTCCGTTTCTTTTAGATAGTAGAGAAGATAGAGAAGATAGAGAAGAGAAGTAGAGAAGAGATTGAGTCAAACGGAGAATAGAAAGAACAAGAGTGCCGGCGTTTCGATCCGATAATCGCGGCGCCATTCTTGACTAGCCCTTCGCTACCGTTTCCTTTTACTAGCGACTAACGAGAGAATCCGATAATCATGCGCCCATCCCATGCTCCCGTTTCCTTTTATCAATCAAGTCGAACAGAAAACAGAAGGAACATCCTATTCCTACGTAACTTGCTTACCAAATCTATATGTGCTACCTTTGTTTGGATTGTAATAACTGCCCCAAGATTTTAGGTAACAGTAGCAATCCAATTTAAGTTTACCTAAAATCATTGTTCGAAATCGTTAATCACGTCGCCAACCCACGACTAACTTCACATCAAATTTGATCCGTTAATCACGGCAAGGCCCGCACACAAAAAATCGTGGGCTCATGCACGCCCTACAATACTTGCATGCGTCAGAAAAACTGCTAAGGAGCAAAAACTCGCAGGTTCATGGCTAACAATGGCGCCCCGGCCGGCGCCGCCGCATCCTGTCGCTTCCATGTGTGCAGCACCGTCGATCTCGACCATGGAGCGCCCTACACCTCTTCCTGCGCTCTCCGGCAACCCCTCGTGCGCGTTGTGCCCTCATCTATGTTGACCACGGCCGGTCCTCTCGGTCCAGCCCGGGCTGGAGCGCGGTCGGTCCGAGGCCTGAAATCAGGACCGCCCAGCTGGTCGGTTCGGTCCGGTCCGGTCCGCCGGCGGCTCGGTCAGGGACCGGACCGGCCCGGACGGTGTCCACCCTCGGCCACGCGTTCCACCACGCGAGAGGGCCGGCCGCCCGACTGATTTTTCAGGGTGAAAACCTAGATTCTGGCCTTCGGTTGGATCCGGTGACGGAGGCGCTTGAGTGTCGCTCCTTTCCTGAAGGCGTTGTTGTTGAAGAACCTCTTCGTCCATGTGGCGTCACGAAATGATTTGTGCGGATATGATTGTTGTTGTAATTTGCCGATCGAAGATCTGATCGCCTTGGCCTTTTTTCTTTTTTCCATGCCTAGGCATTGCTTTGGTCATATATGAGTTTGCTAATTGTAAGCGTGTTTTTCTTATGTGTGTGAGTTGATGTCGGCTGTATGCATCTAGCTATGCAGAGGCCGGATGTGTGCTTATTGTGTTTTGTATCTTCTTGATGCTTCATTTTGAGCTAATAAAATCCACCCTTTGTCAAAATTTTTGAGAAACGGATGGATTCAGTAAATAATGCATAGTGCTCTGAACATGGGAATGGTTACTTGACTGAATCTATAATTCATTAGGAGAATGGTATTGGTGTGTCAACTAGTTGATGGAACATGTGATGCATAGGTTTGTCTTTGTTAGCTTGGTGATGGGCATGATTTTGTATTAATTTACATGGTTAGAGTCGGTAGCCATCCGCCGGATCGGTCTCCATGTCCTGGGAGGATTGGAGCGCTTGAGGAGATAATAAGAGCATATCCCAAGAAACTAGGTGAACATGTGATTGAGCCGGCCATTGGGCTAACATTCGACTCGCTAGGAGAGGCATACGATTTCTACAACATATGTTCATTGGAACATGGGTTGGGTATAAAGGTAAGGAAAAAGCAGAGTAAACGCAGAAATGATGAAATGCATGCAGGGGATAGTGTGTGGCTGCTCTATAAGTTCTGTTTATGCTCCCAGCTATGGTTTGAAGATATCATCTGATCCCCTTGTTTGCGCATTACCCAAGAAAAAGAACATGATGCGTCATGCTAGGGGCATTTGCTTGTACTGAATATTGCTTTTGTACTGAATACGTTTTGCGTTTCACCCAGCCGTTTTTTTCACAAGGATGTGTGTTCCTATTTCTGCATTGGCAACCAATTAAAAAATGGAGTATCGATTTAGCTTTGGACGCAAATGCTAGTCTGCACTATCTAGTAGATCCTCTATCATGCATGGCCGCTCTCAGCAATTTATTCCAAGTACCTTTGCTTAGCATGTACAAGCTGACATCTCATTCATCCATGCAAAAAGCAGAGCAATAGAACCAAACTCCATGACCCAAACTCATAGCTGCATATATAGTACTCCCTCCGTAAACTAATATAAAAACGTTTAGATCATTATTTTAGTTATCTAAACACTATTATATTAGTTTACAGAGGGAGTACTAGTTTTACATAGCAAATTCGCCTGAAAAAGGTGTGCACTTCCGAGCAACACCAATCCATGGCCGGTGCACTATACGTAGTTTAAACATAGTTCTTGGTCGCTGGGGGCCACACGCATACATAATAAGATCCTTAATTATTACAGGGAAACGAAAGTCCAAATCCCTGCTTGGTAGGATTAATTCAGCATCCTGCTCTGCTTGAATGGATAGGTGCGAAGAGGCCATAGCTGGATGGATAGGTGCGCGCTGCTTGAATGGGGAAGAAGGGTCTGTCATGGTTGCGTGACCGACACAGGATCCTGCCCCACGGCCCACACCGTCACTCATCCGTCTGGACCCGATCGAGGGTAACGGGCCAACATCATTAATGCTGTCCGATAGCGTGGGCGAGGTGACTGCTTCAAAATGGGATGCCGACAGAAATACTTCCTCCGTTTCTAAATAATTGTCTTTCTAGAGATTTCAACAAGTGACTACATACGAAGCAAAATGAGTGAATCTACATACGGAGCAAAATGGCCTCAGTTCCATGCATTGATACCACTTCCATGCCCTGATGCTAGCTGGGATTCAGTACTCTCTTCACTGTGGCAAATGTAAATGGATAGGGCCATCTCTTTATGAAATGTTACATCATGCATCTGACCGAGAGTGATTGTTGCAGATCGATGCTGGCCGCTTGTTATAGATCATAAAGCCAATTTTCAGACTTCAGAAAGCCGAAAAAACAAGATCGCAGCAAAGTACAAAGAAAGGGATGAACTTAAATATGCAGGGCAAATCGAGAAAATAGTTTTGTAATTCCCAACGGATTTCTAAGATCTACTCTGTGTTCTGCACACTCTTTTGCACTGGATTACGTGACAACTCTTTCCTCCAACAAAAATGGAAGGTATCAGCTGCCGCTCCACCTGCTCTGCTCTAAGAGGTGCCTTCTCCCGTACGTGCGTAGGAGATAGCCTTCGCCATGGACGGAAACGGAAATGCCAAAGACGGGGCACATATACAGTTTGCACAGAGTCGATCAGTTTCTTGCAGTTACGTACTGCCATCTTCCCATTGCCTGCGCTTCAAATATATATATTATATGTTGAAATGTGAGATGGGCCTAGAGCCCATATGACAATTTCAGATTTAATCTCTAAGGGCCCATGTAGGTGGCATGACAAGGTGGTGGGAAGTTTAGTCCCACCTTGGAAGTGGAAGGAGAGTTGGAGTGGTTTATAAGGGACTCTCTCCCTCATGCTATTGGAGCTTGAGAAGAGATGAGGCCCTCGCGCGCTCCTCCTCCTCCGCTCGCCACGCCACGCCACGCCACGCCACGCCACGCCACGCCACGCCGCGGGTTGCGGGATTGAGCCGAGCCGAGCCGAGCTCACTCCTATGCGCTTCTTTTTGCCGGTCAGGAACGGAGAGTCTTTGACAGGTGGGCCGCCACGAAAATAGAACGCACCTCCGCCTCCACGCCCGCATTGTTCCTCTGCTGCTGCTGCCGCCGGCGACTCCGTCCCGTTCACCGCGTACACGGTTGACGGGAGAGCAGGCCTCCGAAACCACGCCTCTCCGGATCCTGTGACGGGAGAGGGCGATTAGGTTTTTGGGTAGCGACTACGCCGATCGCTCGCTTCGCTTCATCATCATCATGTCGACCGACGCCGACCGTGCCGTGCCGCCGAGAAGGCCGAGGCCGACAAGAAGGTCAGCCGAGGATGCCGCGGCTGCTGTCACTGCCACCACCATCGCATGGCCGATTGGAGGGTATACATCGCTTATCCCTCTCGTGTTTCTATCCGTTGTAGCAGTACTAGCGATATGCGTAAATGTTTCTACTATATGCGTAGTACATGCTTTGTTAGATCGTAATCAGTATGTTATCAATGCTATTCATGTCATGCTCATGATTTATTCATGGATTAATTTAATCGGAAAACTGCCTAATTTCTTATCAATCCAAAAACCTAATATGTGTAGGAGTTTTTCGAATTCTGGTTTTGCTGCTGCACTGAAACCGTCACCGTTTACGGGACGCATTTTAAGCGTTGGCAGACTAAAACCACCTTATGGCTCACGGCCATGAACGTGTTCGGTCGCCGTGTGACTCCCATAGGAACGATTACTCTGAACAGGAGAAGGCGTTTAAGGAGGCCACCGTGGTGTTCCTCGGGGCAGTTCTGGCGTGATTGGAGATAAGCTGGTTGATGCATATTTACATGTGCGGTCTGCCAAGGACTTGTGGGAGGCGCTTTCGAATCTAAGTTCGGGGCTGCCGACGCTGGGAGCGAGATGTATATTATAGAGCAGTTCCACGATTACAAGATGGTTGAAAACCGTCCTGTATTGGAGCAGGCTCATGAGATAATATGCATTGTTAAGGAGCTTGAGCTTCTTAAGTGCGAAGTTACCGGGCAAGTTTGTCGCGGGCTGCATAATCGCTAAGCTTCCCAATTCCTGGAGGAACTTTGCCACCACTCAAAACATCGAGGCGTGAATTCTCTGTTGAGGATGTCATTGGCCATCTGAGTGTTGAGCAGAATTCAAGGGCAAAGGACTCAAGACGAAAAGGGGTCGAAGGAACTTCGTGGCCAATATGGTGCATCGGAAGAACTCCAGCCCCACAAGCCCAAGGGAAAGAACGGTGTCCAACAGAGTGCCGACTTTAAGAAGAAGGGTAAGAAGACCTTCAAGAAGAACAAGAAGGATGAGGGCTGCTTTACTTGTGGTTCGCTGGAACATTGGGCCAACAAGTGCCCAAACAAGTATAAGAAGCAAGGGCAGGACTCCAAGTCTGTCAATATGATCGTGAGCAACAATGAGAGTGGTGCATCTGGGTACGGTAATTTATTTGCTGTATTTTCGGTTTGGCCGTCCCACCGATTGGTGGGTCGACAGGTGCAGGTGTTCATGTGTGTGCTGACATTTCATTGTTTTCTTCTTACCAGGCCACAGGTCACGGGTCCGTACTGATGGGGAATGGCGCGAGTGCTTCTGTTCTTGGTGTTGGCACGGTCGATCTGAAGTTTACTTCGGGCAGGATCGTGCATCTGAAGAACGTGCAGCATGTCCCCGCCATCAAGAAGAACCTAGTTAGTGGCTCCCTTCTATGTAGAGAAGGGTTTAAGTTGGTATTCGAGTCTAATAAATTAGTTGTTACGAAATATGGACTATTTGTTGGAAAGGGTTATGAATGCGGAGGCATGTTCCGCCTTTCTCTTGCAGATCTATGTAATAAAGTCGTGAACAATATTCATTTGAGTGTTAATGAATCTGAAGTATGGCATTCACGTCTTTGTCACATTAGTTTCGTGTTATGACGCTGCTAGCAAAATCGAATTTAATCCCGAGTTTCACTTTAGCCAAAGGTTCTAAGTGCCATTCGTGTGTACAATCTAAACAACCTCGCAAGCCTCACAAGGCAGCAGAGGAGAGACACTTGGCGCCACTGGAACTCATACATTCTGATCTTTGTGAGATGAATGGTGTGTTGACTAAAGGTGGAAAGAAATATTTCATGACTTTGATAGATGATTCCACTAGATATTGCTATGTGTATCTGTTAAATACTAAAGATGAGGCTCTACACTACTTCAAGATCTATAAGGCAGAAGTTGAGAATCAACTTGAAAAGAAAATTAAACGAGTCCGGTCAGATCGTGGTGGAGAGTACTTCTCGAAAGAGTTTGATGCCTTACATGCGGAACACGGTATTATTCACGAGAGGACGCCTCCCTACTCACCCCACCAAACGGGGTTGCCGAGCGGAAAAACCGTACTCTAACTGATTTGGTTAACGCCATGTTAGATACGTCGGGTTTATCCAAGGCATGGTGGGGAGGCTATAATGACATCATGTCATGTCTGAATAAAGTTCCGACAAAGGATAACGAGATCACTCCTTATGAGAAGTGGACCAAGAGAAGAACAACACTCTCGCATTTACGAACTTGGGGCTGCTTGGCGAAAGTTAATGTGCCGATCCCCAAAAAGCGTAAGCTTGGACCAAAGACTGTGGACTGTTTTAATTTGGTCTACTCTGTTAATATTGATGGCTATAGATTTCTATTAGTCAAATATGATGTACATGAAATGAAGGTCGGTACAATTATGGAGTCTAAAGATGCTACATTCTTTGAGGACATTTTCCCCATGAGAGATGTACAAAGCACTTCTGGACAGGAATCTGAGGAGACTCCTGAACCTGCCATTCCGATGGAATATTATAATCAAACACATGATGAAAATCCTGAGGAGGATAATGAGGAATCCCTTGGTAGGGGCAAGAGACAAAGGACTGTAAAGACCTTTGGTGATGATTTCTTCATATACCTCGTGGAGGATAATCCCACTTCTATTTCAAGCATATGCATCTCCGAGCCGACTCATCGGAAGGATGCGGTCCAGAAGCAGATGGATTCCATCATGGCTAACGGGACTTGGGAGCTTATCTGAACGCCCTTATGGTTGCAAACCATTGGGATGCAAGTGGGTGTTCAAGAAGAAGCTTAGGCCTGACGGTACAATAGAAAAGTACAAGGCTAGGCTTAGGCCAAGGGCTACGCCCGTAAAGAAGAAGAAGATTTCTTCGACACGTATTCACCCGTGGCCGACCGACCACCATTCGAGTATTACTAGTTGGCGGCCTCACACGGTCTTCTCATTCATCGATGGATGTTAAGACGGCTTTCTGAACGGAGAGCTAAAGGAGGAAATCTATATGCAACAGCTGATGGCTTTGTGTTGGATGGTCAGGAAGGAAAGGTGTGTAAGTTGGTGAAATCTTTGTATGGCTCGAGACAAGCGCCTAAGCAATGGCATGACAAGTTTAATGAGACGTTGACATCTGTTGGCTTTGTTGTTAATGAGGCCGACAAATGTGTATACTATCGCTATGGTGGGGGCGAAGGAGTTATACTTGTGTTTGTATGTTGATGACATATCGATATTTGGGACTAATCTCAAGTTGATCGAGGAGGTTAAGTCTTTCCTGTCTCAGAACTTTGAGATGAAGGATCTTGGAGTGGCTGATGTTATCTTGAACATCAAGCTTTTGAGAGATGATGAGGGTGGGATTACACTTCTACAATCCCATTATGTTGAGAAGGTGTTGAGTCGTTTTGGATATTCGGACTGCAAACCATCTCAAACACCATATGATTCTAGTGTGCTGATTCGAAAGTCAAAAGGCACAGCTATAGATCAATTGAGATACTCTCAGATTGTTGGTTCACTCCAGTATCTAGCGAGCGCAACGAGGCCTGACATCGCATTTGCTATTAGCAAACTGAGCCGATTTGTTTCTAAACCGGGTGATGTACATTGGCGTGCTCTTGAGAGAGTTATGCGTTATCTGAAAGGTACTATGAACTATGGACTACACTATACCGGATACCCGTCGGTACTTGAAGGGTATAGTGATGCGAATTGGATCTCGATGCTGATGAGATGAAGGCCACAACTGGGTATATGTTTACTCTTGGAGGTGGTGCTGTTTCCGGAAGTCTTGCAAGCAAACGATCTTAACAAGATCGACAATGGAAGCAGAATTAACAGCATTAGACACATCGGGTGGCGAAGCGTAATGGCTTCGAGATCTATTGATGGACTTGCCAAGAGTTGAAAAGCCGGTTCCGCCATCCTTATGAACTGTGACAATCAAACAGTTATTGTCAAGGTGAAGAGTTCAAAGGACAACATGAAGTCCAACAAACACATAAGAATGAGATTGAAAGCTGTCGAAAATTGAGAAACTCCGGAGTGATAGCGTTGGATTATATCCAAACGGCTAAGAATCTGGCAGATCCTTTCACTAAAGGGCTATCACGTGTTATGATAGATAGCGCATCAAGGGAGATGGGTATGAGACCCACATAAGTTGCCATGGTAGTAACCCAACCTATGTGATCGGAGATCCCGTGAAGTAGGACCTGGGAAAACAAGCGGTGGTGAACCGAGGAAAGTAATTTTACTAACCCACTCCGTTGGAGATGCAATACTTTCGAAAGCTGTATGGAAGGATGACTACTGTCTTAATGTGTTCCAAGGCTTATATGCATAAGCAAGATGCTATCCTACAGAGCGATCTTTGGAGGAACACACCTATATGAGCTCATTGCTGGTCACAGTCTATGAGATTGGGGTGATCTCTAGCAAGCTCATGAACAGGCCAGGAGTGTGACTAATATGCTCCACCCGAGGGGTCGGCCTTCGGCAGCCTCGTATCAGCGAGACTTGTGGTGAAACTTCTTGACGCCAAACTGACAATTCAAGGCATAGTCCATTGTTCAGTTGTGAAGGAGTGTAACTACTTGGTCTAGGTGGAGCTCAACCTTAATCGGTCTCCACTGAGATGCTGGTATATCAAACAGTGTTTGGAACAAAGGACAAACTGGGCCCCTGAGATCTGGTGGGGGATTGTTGAAATGTGAGATGGGCCTAGAGCCCATATGACAATTTCAGATTTAATCTCTAAGGGCCCATGTAGGTGGCATGACAAGGTGGTGGGAAGTTTAGTCCCACCTTGGAAGTGGAAGGAGAGTTGGAGTGGTTTATAAGGGACTCTCTCCCTCATGCTATTGGAGCTTGAGAAGAGATGAGGCCCTCGCGCGCTCCTCCTCCTCCGCTCGCCTCGCCACGCCTCGTCACGACGCGCCGCGCCGCGCCGCGCCGCGGGTTGCGGGATTGAGCCGAGCCGAGCTCACTCCTATGCGCTTCTTTTTGCCGGTGGGGCCACGATCTGAGACGTCGGATCGTGGGCTACCGACTTGGACGTGGGTTCAGCCCACGTCTCTCCACGCGCGGCCGCGCCTATATATGTGGGGCGCTGCCAACCCTAGCCGCCACGAAAATAGAACGCACCTCCGCCTCCACGCCCGCATTGTTCCTCTGCTGCTGCTGCCGCCGGCGACTGGCCCCGTTCACCGCAGACACGGTTGACGGGAGAGCAGGCCTCGAAACCACGCCTCTCCGGATCCCGTGACGGGAGAGGGCGATTAGGTTTTTGGGTAGCGACTACGCGACTGCTCGCTTCTGTTCATCATCATCATGTCGACCGACGCCGACCGTGCCGCCGCTGAGAAGGCCGAGGCCGACAAGAAGGCCGCTGAGGATGCCGCGGCTGCTGTCACTGCCACCACCATCGCATGGCCGATTGGAGGGTATACATCGCTTATCCCTCTCGTGTTTCTATCCGTTGTAGCAGTACTAGCGATATGCGTAAATGTTTCTACTATATGCGTAGTACATGCTTTGTTAGATCGTAATCAGTATGTTATCAATGCTATTCATGTCATGCTCATGATTTATTCATGGATTAATTTAATCGGAAAACTGCCTAATTTCTTATCATTATATTCACGTACAGGAACAAATAGATTCGACAATATTTAACTTGACGAGATTCTGTCTACAAGTTTGAGAAAACGAGAGAACAAAGAATCACTTTCAGATTTAGAAGGTTGTATGTACAGTTCCCGTCCAATCCCACTTATGTACTTAACCTAGCAATTAACACGACACCAAATCAGGGGCGGAGCCAATGTAGAAGCGTTGGGTTCAAGTGAACCCAACGACTTTTGCCTCGTACGTGCATGTAGGTACGTGGTTGCCTGACCTGAACCCAGTAAAAAGTCCTGCCTGACCCCATCAAATAACGCGAGGGCCATGTGAACAGCTAAGCAAAGGGCCAGCCCTAAAAAAAAGCTAAGCAAAGGGCCAAAAGCCCACAAGGAGTCCATGTGCCGAGGCGGCCAGGCCTAAACCGTGATTAGCAGGCCCCTTGTGATTAGTCACGTAACGCAACAACAGAAAGAGAGCACCAGCCCAAGCGCAACATGTGATGCAACCAGGGAGTAATGAGATTAGAGGTGAAGGCCAGGGGGCGTTGCTTTTGCTACCTGCACCCTCAACTGTTCCAGCTAGCCCGAGCAGCAAACAAGATTTAAAGAGGACCAAGATGAGTTCAGAAGCAGGGGAGGAACACTTGGAAAACATTGACAGTCTTGGCAAGACCGTCTCTTCTTTGGCAGGCTCCTTCGAGGAGCGCCGCCTGGCCCAACGAATATTTTCTGCTGGAACTGTCGTGGTGCGGGAAAAGCTGCGACAGTTCGGGAGCTTCGTGATTTTGCGAGGCAATTTTCCCCTACCCTCTTATGCATTGTTGAAACACAGCTTGAAAGCGGCAGGGTAGAATCACTAGCTGGTACTTTGGGTTTTGATAAATCTTATGCTGTAAGTAACCGAGGTAGAAGCGGAGGCATTGGCTTGTTTTGGAACGATTCAATAAATATTGAGATTCTTGGCTATTCTGACTATCATTTAGACGTTTCCGTTGAGGAACAAGGCAGGGAGAACTGGAGGATGACATGCGTGTATGGTGAGGCACAAACACACTTGAGGCACCAAACCTGGACAACTTTGAAAAATGTTAGCACTTTGAGCACTCTCCCTTGGCTGTGTGTGGGTGATTTTAATGAAGTGTTACGTCCAGATGAACATCATGGTGTGGGACAAAGAAGCAACGCTCAGATCCAAGCTTTTCGTGATGTTTTAGATGTTTGCATGTTGCTCGACTTGGACCTTTGAAAAGAAAGTTACAGGTGGAACTTTCACAAGGTTCAGACTTGACCGGGCGCTAGTGAGTGCAGAATGGCTGACGATGTTTCCTTTAGCCTCGGTCACACACTTGACGGGGGTTACATCAGATCATTCCCCGTTGTTGCTCGAGCTGGACGCTGGGACGGCAGAGCGCGTTAGCGGTCCTTTCAGATATGAGACGATGTGGGAGACGCATGACATCTTTCGCGAGGTGATAAACCAGGGATGGAGCGCAGGTCCTCCATGCTCTACAGTGGAGGAGATGCGACTGAAATTACAAGACCTAGCAAGGGATCTGGGAAGATGGAGCCGGGACACGTTTGGGAGCGTGAGGAAAGAGATAAAAAAATTAAAGAAATCTCTCGATGAACTGAAGAAGGATCCTTTGAGGATAGGCCCAACACATGCAGAGTTGAAGATCAATGAAAGTCTAATTGAGATGTATCATAGGGAAGAAATAATGTGGCGACAAAGAGCTAGGGTCGAATGGCTTTCTGCGGGAGACAAAAACACAAAGTTTTTCCACCTGAGGGCCAGCTTAAGGAGGAAGAAGAACATGATCAAGGCGCTACAGAACTCATTGGGGGTGGAGATATCTGACCCGGGAGAGCTAAAGGTGTTGGCGCATGATTTTTATGAGTCCTTGTACCAGTCTGAGGGAGTGCAAAATATGGAGGCAGTGATTGATCATGTGCCTCGCAAGGTGACAGCAACGATGAATACTAACCTTTGTGCACCTTAAGGACGAAGTCAAGATTGCTTTGTTTCAAATGTTCCCAACCAAAGCTCTGGGGCCCGACGGTTTTCCTGCCCACTTTTATCAGAGACACTGGGACGTTTGTGGGGATGAAGTAACAAGCATCATGTTGAGAATAGTGAATGGTGAGGAGAGCCCAGAATCCATAAATGATACCGTGCTTGTTTTAATCCCCAAGGTAACTACTCCAAAGGTACTTGCTCAATTCCATCCCATCAGTCTATGCAACGTTCTGTATAAGATAGCTTCAAAGGTGATTGCTAATAGAGTGAAAGTGATCTTACCTGACATAATCTCTGAGGAACAATCTGCATTTGTCCCTGGAAGGCTTATCACAGACAATATCATATGCGCTTATGAATGCTTGCACTTTATGAAGAGGTCGAGATCAAAATCCAACAGTTTTTGTGCTTTGAAGCTGGACATGATGAAGGCATATGACAGATTGGAATGGACCTACTTGCAGGGTATCATGGCAAAATTGGGTTTTGATCAACACTGGATAGACATTGTTATGGGTATGGTATCCTCATTCTCTTTTTTGGTATGTTTCAATGGTGAAAAGCTCGAGTCCTTCAAGCCTACACGAGGTATTCGGCAGGGAGACCCGATCTCCCCCTACTTGTTCTTGATTGCAGCAGAGGGCCTTTCGTGCCTCCTTCAATCAAGTTCTCAGTCGTCTCTAACACGTATTCAGGTGGCTCCTTCGGCTCCTACCGTTAACCATCTCCCGTTTGCAGATGATAGCCTGTTGCTTTTCAAGGCCAGTGGGGAAGGATCAATTCAGGTGTCAAACCTACTCGATATTTACTGTAATGCTTCGGGACAAAGAATCAATAATGAGAAATCATCAATTTTCTTTAGCAAGGGCTGCCCTGCACAGCTGAGAGAAACTATTAAGGCCAACTTGCAAGTTTTAAACGAGTCTTTGAGTGAAAGTCACCTGGGTATGCCGACGGATGTTGGACACTTGAAGAACGGTACGTTTAAATATCTTCGGGACCGAGTCTGGGAAAAGATCAAAGGATGGATGGAGAAGTTACTGTCTGCTGCTGGTAAGGAAGTTCTAATTAAATCCGTAGCACAAGCGATCCCCGTGTATTCGATGCCGTGTTTCAGATTGCCAAGGGGTCTTTGTGACAGTATCACTTTGATTATTCGACAGTTTTGGTGGGGTTCTAAGCAAGGGAAGAGGAAACATAGCTGGGTAGCATGGGATATCTCAACCTTGCCGAAGCATTTGGGAGGCCTGGGTTTCCGAGACTTGGAAATTTTCAACCTTGCTTTGTTAGCAAGGCAGGCGTGGCGCACACTCACAGATGACACATCTCTAAGTGCTCGAATCCTCAAGGCGGTGTACTTTCCCGAATGCTCCCTACTTCAAGATGAACTTGGAGCACGATCCGTCTCAGATATGGAGGGCAATATTGGATGGACGCGATATCCTAGCACAAGGAGTGGTGCACAGAATAGGAGATGGTGAATCAACGGAAATATGGCAAGACAACTGGCTTCCTCGAGACAGTTTCAAGCGCCCTATAATATCTCTGGTCCCAAACCCTCATGAGAGAGTGGCACAGCTTATCAATAGTACCTCTGCTAGCTGGAACGACGGCTTGGTCCGAATGGTGTTCACTCATTTTGACGCCGAGGCAATTCTGAAAATCCCGCTGTGTACGCGCCGAGTCGAGGATTTCTGGGCGTGGCATCATGAGCCTAGAGGAAGATTCAGCGTCCGGTCTGCCTATCACATGATTCTCAAGACAAAACATAGTAGAGAGGCATGGCTAAATGAGGAGGGCGGGACTTCACATGAGTTCAGTGAATCCAACAACTGGTCCATGATCTGGCACATCCAAGTCCCCTCAAAGCTCAAGATGTTTCTATGGCGTTTAGCCAGGCAGTCAATGCCAACAGGAACTGTTCTGGAGCACCGTCATATGGCGACAGAAAATACTTGCCTACTCTGCGGAGCCATTGATACTTGGAAGCAAGCACTGATCTCATGTCCCATGGCTGCGAGTGTATGGGCGCTGGCCCCCAAGAGTTGGTGTATCATATGCTAGAGCGGGGAGAGGAGAACCCCAAGGATTGGTTGTTTGCGATTCATGAAATATTATCTAAGGAGCTTTTTGATCGCTTGGTGGTCTCACTATGGGCGATATGGGGAGTTAGGAGAAAGGCCATACACGAGAACATCTATCAATCACCCCATTCGGTGAGTAGTTTTATATCTAGTTACTTGGGGGAGCTGCAGCTGGTAAATGCCAAGAACACAAGCGTGACGGTGCTTAGAACTGAGAATCCAAAGAGGTGGATACCTCCGATTGCGGGCAATGCTAAGATGAATGTTGACGCGGCTGTGTCGAGGCAGGGATCCAGGTCTATTGGGGTGATCTGCAGAGACCAAACAGGTATGTTCATCGGTGCTTCCACTTTTGGTTTCAAAAACATTGTAGACCCACCGACCCTCGAAGCGATAGCAATCAGAGAAGCACTGGCGTTGGCAGATGATCTATACTTGCGGCGGATTGAAGTGGCATCGGATTCCAAAGTGGTAGTGGAGGATCTGCAGAAGGATAATTCGGCCAGCTACGGTGCAATTGTACATGAAATAATAGCCCATTCCTCATCTTTTGATTTTGTAGTTTTAAACATGAATTTAGGAGCTCCAACTATGAAGCTCACAACTTAGCGAGGCATGCATTATCTCTCGGTGGTGGCCGCCGTGTTTGGTTAGGCCATCCTGGAAACCTACCTTCCGTCCCTGTAAACATTGTGACGAATTAATAAAGCCTCGCGACGTTGTCTAAAAAAAAGGCGATCCTCGTCGTCTGTTCGTTTTCCAAATCGCATCTCTCCTCTCGCCAGTTCGTGTTGTTCGGCGCCTCGCCGCCGCACGCCGGCGGCAAGCAGGCCGCTAGCTGCAACACTTGTAGCCCAAAATTTAAGGTAATTAGATTACATTATCACATCTCCTCATCTACTCTCTCTTATATATGTTCAATCTAGCTAATAGCCAATTAGTACGAATGTACGATAGTGATATTTTGCCCTAGGTTTTTTTCGGTGGACTCTGATTGATCTAGGCTACGGAGGGGTATTATTCGAAGAAAATTGGGTCACCAGGTCCGGTTAATGATACAGGCTCATCAAGGTCACCCATTAGACGTAAGCAAAGTGCATCACAGGTCAGTGCAACTAGTCTCCCGAAACCTACTATTCGCACAAAAATTAACTTAGATGAGCTGCCTTCTGATCAGGCGAATCGAAAAAGGATTGCAGAGTACACAAGCAATCCAAAGAAGTAAGATGAGATTAGGCTCCAATATTTAACGAGGGGAACTTACGGGCCACCGCTTAATTGCGATTACCCGTAGGGGGAAATTGGAGATACTCAACAGAGATTTAATCTAGATTGGTTTGATGAATATGGTCGTTTGCTTGAGTCTATTGACAAGGTGCATAAGGCCTTTTGTTTGTGCTGCTACCTTTTCAGAGATTACAATGAGGGACAAGCTGGAAGTGATGCACTTGTAATTAGTGATAACGGCTGGAAGAGAAAAAGCAGACTAGATACTCATCTGAGTAAAAGTAATGTTAATAGCTTTCATAATCTAGCAATAAAAAGATGCGATGCCTTGATGAATCAAGATCAATCAATTCAGGTTGCTATCGATAAGCAAACTGTTATTACAAGAAAGCAAAATCGAGTACGTCTTAGTGCTTCGTTTGATTCGATTTAAAATGGAGAGATGCTTTTCAGCAATGAATGTCAAGAAAAAGTTGCGGTATAAAAAGGGTGATCGGTTCGCGAGTGACTCTCTAATTTACTATATTGAGAAAGATATATTTTCGACCATTAGTAAAGATGCAGTGTTTAATCTTTTTAAGGTGGGGAAAGATCGAAAGGGGTCACTCTAAAAGTGAGTGACTTTACAAACTTCAATTGCTTGATGGTACTTACTTTAAACTTGTCAAACTAACTTAACATTTTTTCAACGTTTCAGGAAGATGAGAAGCTAAACCTGGAGCTACAAAGTTATTTGATACTACTCTATTGTTTATAATATGTAGATAAGTGTTTTCCAATATATCAAACCGGTATGTTTTGCACTCTTCAATATTTCAATGCAACACAATATGTGATATGTGATACTATATTTGTTTTCCGTTATATTGTATATGGGTGTTATACTTTTTTTGCAATTTTTTTTAGAAAAGGAGGATGACCCCCGGCCTCTGCATCTGGGAGATGCATACGGCCACTTTATTGATTATTCTCGAGGACCTTACAAAGTATTACAACAAAGTGCCTGAATCCACCGTCTTGGCAACACATGCCGCTACTCCTATCCAAAATGAAGAAGGGGTGCTAGCTGGGCCACTACCCAAACCACTCACCTAAGCCTAACATCAAAAGCCGGAAGCCGAAGCATATTCGGAAGCCCTAGCCGAGCCACATACCGGGTCTGGGGCACAATCCGGTCAGATGCACTCGTGTGTCGTCGCCGCCATCTTCCACAGGTCCATCTTCAGATCATATTGAGGCTTCTACCTTGTCTGGCCACTCAGCCATCGACGCCCCCATGACGCCAGACAGCATCCTCCTCCTGCAAGAGTCCATCTCCGCGCATCAGGCACCGAGTCTCCACAGCACTATGCCGTCGAGATCCGCCACCATCAATGTGTAAGATGAAGCACCGCTCCACCAAAGTCGCCGTCCTCTAGTCCCTCGAGTCCGTGTGCTCCTCCAAGAATGACGCCCCCAGGGGGGAAACGACACCAGAGAGCCGCTGTCATCCGATCTACTGATCTAGGGTTCCCCCCGGAGGTAGCAGAGAGTGGCCTTGAACACCTCCACGGCGATTCCTTCAGGAAGGGAACGACGCAGACAGCGTCGCCATCGCCGGCCTTGGCAATAGCCAATAGCAGGTTTTCACCCAGATCTGATCGAAGACCTCCATCTCTCGTGCACGGGTCGCCACCGTCCTTGCCGGTATCTGGATGATCCCGTTTGCCAGATCTCAGCACGGAGAAGCCCCCCCCCCCACCGAGACCCGCTGGCCGAGCAGGGGAGGCCGAGGCCGCACCCACAGGATCAGATCCGCGATGGATCCAAGCCCGCGCCGCCGCCCCGGAGTCTGCCCCGCGCGCAGCCGCCACCGCCTGCCGAGGCTCGCCGCCGCGTGCCCATGCCCCGCCACCGCTCGCCGAGGCCTGCCGTCGCAGGACACCGCCGCCTGCCGCCTAGATCCGCCACCCGCGGAAGAAGGGGAGTCGGGAGAGGGAATCCTCCCGCCGCCGTCGTCTGCCACGCGGGTTTCACCCGGCGACGGCGCGAGGAGGGGAGAAGGAGGGGGCGGCGGCTGTGCCTAGGGTTGGAGGCCCCCGAGTCGCCCAGGGTGCAAATTTTTGTTGCAATTAGACTTTAATGTTCATAAGTTAGTATCAAGTTCTCATAAAGAGTGAATGAGTGAACCCAATGGCCAAATTTCCTGGCTCCGCCCCTGCACCAAATTGTTTATGTTAGGTATAAGCAAGCACAGTATGTACTAGACAAAACGCAGCCTGGATCCAAGCTAGCATTCCGGTCATAAAATAACCAAAAAATGACATTGTTCCTAGAATTACATCTTTGGTTGGCTGATCAGGAGGAGCATTCATTTATTGATCATCAGGATTACAAGCCATTACAGAGAGGCAGATTACAAGAAAAATACAGATCTTAATCCGTATCCACCGTTAATTAGCTGTCAAAAACAAAGATGCAGCGAACACACCGGCAGTCGTGAGTACAACCACATTCGGAAAAGTTGGACGTTCATGGTAAGCTCCTTCCTCGATGTCATTATATATATACTACATATATATAAAGATCAAGAGCGCCTTAATCAGTTGTCCCTTTTCACTTCTCCAGCAGGTCTACGGAAAATAGACATAGTACGATGCATGTGCGAATTATACTCTGCTATGAAGTGTGAACTTTGACGGAAGGGCGGTTCGGGTGCATCAGCAAGGCCTCCTTGAACGCGTCCTTGGCATCCTTATTATTGGAGACTCCAAACACTTGGATCTCCTGGAGGTGTAACAAGTGCTCTATGCCGACTGGTACAGTGACGCCCCAACCGTACGCACTGAGCCAGAGTGTTCGTAAACTGGGCATAGCACCTGCCTCGAAGCCCAGATACGGCGTAGCATATTCCCAAGACCAGAAAATTAGGAGCTCCAGAACTAGGAATAGCCCCATGCCTAACATAGCTCTTTCATCAAGGATTTCACATGCTTCGAAATTGAGGTGGACGAGGGAGGGAAGCTCCCCAAGCAAATGAACATCCTGAGTTGATGTCACTTCAACACGCAGCTCAAGGAAGCGCAGGCAGTGGAGAACACACAACCAGTTTGGCACTCTATATAACCGCCAGAAATGAAATTTAAGACGCTCAATATGTTGAAAAGGATTGGACAATGAGCCCAGCTGCTGGTTATCCTCACGCTCAACATGATGGCCAGAGATGGCCAGATATTCAAGGTTACAGAGCTTTCCAATGGAGCAAGCCAAAGCATCAACTTTTGGCAACCCAAACTATTGACCTACTGACATATGCAGTTCCATTAGATTGGTCAGCTCGCTGAAACACATAAAACACTCCAGAGACATCTCTTCCATGTCAAGCCTTTGCACAGTCCGCGGTGATTTCATATTCATGATACCTTCAGCCAGTTTTGTCCCATATGGAAGAAGCAGACAGGACAGGCGGGGCAAATGAACTATCACTACCGGAATAACCCTATATACATGCCTACGGCCTTATCTATGCCGACGGCTTTTTGTCGGGGCCGTCGGCATAACTCGAGCTACGCCGACGGCCTGGGAAAAGCCGTCGGCATAGAGAAGCCGTCGGCATACCTCCATCTACGACACGACAGCCGTAGGCATAGTTAGGCCATCGGCATATATCGATCTATGCCTATGGTGGCCGTAGGCATAGTTAGGCCGTCGGCATAGATGTGGCCCTGGTGGCCCAGGGACAAACTGTGGGCTATGCCGTCAAATCTATGCCGCCGGCCCTCACGGTGCCCGTCGGCATAGATATTATCTATAATTTTTTACTAGGAGCTGCCACGTGGCAGAGCTATGCCGACGGCAAAGTCCTAGGCATAGTTTTGCATAGCCCTGCCACATGGCGCTTCCTGGCAGCCTCTGGCAGAGAACTATGCCTATGGCATGGCCGTAGCCATAGATATTATTTGTTTTTATTTCAAATTATTTTTATTTTAAATTAAAATTTGTTTAATTTAAATCTAACTTATCTAAACTTAAAATACACAAATTATACATTGATTTAGGGTATAATTTGACCCGAAGGGAACCTTATGGTGGGTTTGGCCCAGACCTTGTTCTCAAGTGTTCTTATGAGCCGACCTATCACAACCAGGTGAAAACGTCCATTGGTCAAAGCTCATCCGGTGAAAGTCAAAGGCATAGATTTTCGAGTCAACTTGTCCAGGGTTAGGCCGATCGGGGGCCTTCGTGGGCGGGGGGGGGGGGGGGTAGCAATGCCACCAGACCATCGCGCCGAGTCTTCATAATGTCGAAAGGTGTGGTGCCATGTCTAAAGAGGCAATACGCGGCTCCGGTGTGAGGTTCTCCCTCATGAACTGCAATGAAATCGAAGTAATCCTTTTGCGGTTTTGGCGTTGCATGAATATTCCTGAACACTTGGAGCGTAATCAATTCATGAGATTTTTACACAGTGCCGACACATGATATAATATGCGTGTCAATTTCTTATATTTTTGTAAGATGCAGGTGTATGTGAAAAAAATCCCCCACCACGGATTGTTCTTCGCGTGTCTACGAGTGTGGTCGGGGGCCTTTTTGGGGGCTAGCTATGCCACCAAATCTTGCACTAGGTCCTCTTACATGTATGGAAGTGTGCTGTCAGGTGCAAACAAACGACATGCAGCTCTAGAGTGTAACCACCTTCACAGAAGGTGCTGCCGCCGGCACATGGAGGGGGGAAATGGCTGCATCAGTCGACACGAGGCGAGGTCCGCTGGTAGGTTGGGCCCAGACCTTGTTCTGAAATGTTCCTATGGGCTGACATGTCACAACCAGGTGGAAAAGTATGTTGGTCAAAGGTCGTCCGGTGAAAGTCAAAGGCCTAGATCTTTGGGCCAACCGGGCTAGGATTAGGCCGGTCGGGGGCCTTGGGGGTAGCAATGGTACCCAAACTTGCATTGTGTCTTAATATATGTATACAAGTGCGATGGAGGGTTGAAATAGCCAACGGAGCAACGGGCAGCGCACTTCCTTCACAAAACCGGGCACGTTCTCTCTCGATAGCTAGATACTACCTCGGAAATGATGCAGTTTACAAGAGGCCTTCAGTTAGGCTTCTGCGAAATGTGCTGAAACTTTTACCACAACCTACAAAGGGCCACATGACGCCACCGTGCTAGGTCTCGAGAATTTCTGGCATCGTATGATTTTCCGAGGATTTTAACCGCTAGATCCGGCATGTCGCTGAGGCACATTCACCCTTCGGTGGCGGGGCCTGCCCCTCCTTTGGTTGCACTAGGCCCACACATACCGCAAATACATCATATATATTTGACAAACCACTTCTGGACATCATTTCAGTGGTCGCCATGCAGATCTGTAACTTCCTGCATTGAAACCCTATGAATGCAATAAATGTCTCAAATATTGCAAGCGGCCCCGAAAAATGCCATGTCCTGCCACGTGTCATGCGATGGCTCCCTTTGAGATCACGAGAAGTTTCGAGGTCAACGGAGAAACGGGTAACACACTTCCTTCACAAATTGGACAAGTTCTCTCTCGATAGCCATATACTACCTCGGAGATCGTGTAGCTTACAAGCGGCCTTCGGCCAGGCTTCTGCAAAACACGCTCAAAATTTTACCACACCCTACAAGGGCCATAGGACGCCACAGTGGTAGGTCTCGAGAATTTCCGGCATCGTATGATTTTCCATGGATTTTAACGGCTAGATCCGGCATGTCGTTGAGGCACATTCACCGTTCGGTGGTGGGGCCTGCCCCTTCTTTGGTTGCACTAGGCCCACACATTCCACAAAGACATCATATATAATTTGACAAACCACTTCTGGACATCATTTCAGGTGGTCGCCATGCAGATCTGTAACTTCTCGCATTGAAACCCTACGAATGCAATAAATGTCTCAAATATTGCAGGCGGCCCCGAAAAATGCCATGTCCTGCCACGTGTCATGTGATGGCCCCCTTTGAGATTGCGTTGGGATTGCGTTGTGAAGACAACGCCATATGAAAATCTTGACCTTTACTGGTACCTTCAGGCTCCAAAGACGCTTCCATACGGGTGTGTTGATGATCCACTAATACCCGAGGGGTTACCATTACCACCAGCGTGGTACTCCTCCCATTGCCTGTAATAAGCAGACCGGACAGTGAAAATTCCAGATTTTATCAGATGCCATGCTACAAAGTCATCAGTCTCCTACTGATATAAGGGAATTTGCAAGATCCTATCAGCGTCGATGTGCCAAAAATTGTCTCTGATAAGTACTTCATCCCACTCTCCTGTAGTAGGATCAATGAGTTCATTCACATTCGACAACACACGATTACCACACAGAGTAACTATCTTCCTGGATGAGCTATTTGGTATCCAACAATCTTCCCAAATATTAATTTTTGATCCATCTCCAACTCTCCATATGCAGCCCTTCTTGAAAGTTTGGATCCCTGCCCAAATACTTTGCCAAACATAAGATGAGCCCTTTTTCAGCTCGCAATTCAACGAATCACCTGATGGATAATATTTTGATCTCAGGATTTTAGCACAAAGCGAATCATAACTATCAATAAGCCGCCAACATTGTTTAGCTAGCATAGCCGTAGAAGAGCACGTTTAGTGACTAGATTGTGTTAAATCTGATGGCTTGCGAGGCGGTGGTTCTTTTAAAAAGATCCGCCGGCCGACGCTTAGCGGCCCATTAGCACAACATGGACAAGCGGACTGATTAAACGCGCGGACCAGCTACATGACGCCTAGCGCCACCTAATAATTAGCTTGTTACGTTTCCTCGTGTACCACACACGGATTCTCTACGGATAATGGGTTCAATAATCTTTAGCTGTTAGGTGGTTTTATTAGTTTGTATGTTTCCTTGTGTAACACACATGGACTCTAAAAGCCTGATCGGATAAAAGTATGTGGCTTGTTAGGTGGCTTTACCTTAGAAGTTTCCTCGTGTAACACACATAGATATTTTAGACTAATTAGATCATGACTTCTAAACGTATAGAGACTATAGTTTTCTTGTCTATAATTAATATGAAGGCTTAGGCTGCTCATAGTAGAAGTAACATAAGTAGTAACATGCATGTCACATAGGAAAAAGTATGTGTTGGGAAACGTAGCAATAATTCAAAATTTTCCTACGTATCACCAAGATCAATCAAGGAGATTCTAGCAACAAGAGAGAGAGAGAGAGAGAGAGAGAGAGTGCATCTTCATACCCTTGAAGATCGCTAAGCGGAAGCGTTACAAGAACGCGGTTGGTGGAGTCGTACTCGCAGCGATTCAGATTGCGGTCGATTCCGATCTAAGCGCCGAACGGACAGCGCCTACGCGTTCAACACACATACAGCCCGGGGACGTCTCCTCCTTCTTGATCCAGCAAGGGGAGAGGAGAAGTTGAGGGAGAACTCCGACAGCACGACGACGTGGTGGTGGTGGAGCTCGTGGTTCTCCAGCAGGGCTTCGCCAAGCACTACGGAGGAGGAGGAGGTGTTGGAGGAGGGAGAGGGCTGCGCCAGGGAAGAGGTGCGGCTGCCCTCCCACCCCTCCACTATATATAGGGGCAAGGGGAGAGGGGGAGGCGCCCTAGGGTTTCCCCTAGGGGGCGGCGGCCAAGCAGATTGGATCTCCCTAGGCAAAATCCTAGGGAGACTTGCTCCCCAAGCCAAGCAGGTGGAGGATTGCCTCCCAAGCCAGGTGGAGGCACCCCACCTCCCCAGATGACGTGGGAAAGGGTGTGGGGGGCGCACCACCCCTTAGTGGGCTGGTTTGCCCCTTCCCCTTTGGCCCATGAGGCCCTCCAACACTTGTCGGGGCTCCCGAAACACCTTTGGGTCACTGGCCATAGCCTGGTACCCCCGGAACACTTCAGGACTCCTATACCCTTCGTCGAATATATCGATCTTCACCGCCGGACCATTCCGTAACTTCTTGTGACGTCCGGGATCACATCCGGGACTCCGAACTACCTTCGGTAACCACATACTATTTCCCATAACAACTCTAGCGTCACCGAATCTTAAGTGTGTAGACCCTACGGGTTCGGGAACCATGCAGACATGACCGAGACGTTCTCCGGCCAATAACCAACAGCGGGATCTGGATACCCATGTTGGCTCCCACATGTTCCACGATGATCTCATCGAATGAACCACGATGTCAAGGATTCAAGCAATCCCGTATGCAATTCCCTTTGTCAATCGGTACGTTACTTGCCCGAGATTCGTCGGTATCCCAATACCTCGTTCAATCTCGTTACCGGCAAGTCACTTTACTCGTTCCGTAATGCATGATCCCGTGACTAACTACTTAGTCACATTGAGCTCATTATGATGATGTATTACCGAGTGGGCCCAGAGATACCTCTCCGTCATACGGAGTGACAAATCCCAGTCTCGATTCGTGCCAACCCAACAGACATTTTCGGAGATACCTGTAGTGCACCTTTATAGCCACCCAGTTACGTTGTGACGTTTGGTACACCCAAAGCATTCCTACGGTATCCGGGAGTTGCACAATCTCATGGTCTAAGGAAATGATACTTGACATTAGAAAAGCTCTTAGCAAACGAACTATACGATCTTGTGCTATGCTTAGGATTGGGTCTTGTCCATCACATCATTCTCCTAATGATGTGATCCCGTTATCAATGACATCCAATGTCCATGGTCAGGAAACCATAACCATCTATTGTTCAACGAGCTAGTCAACTAGAGTCTCACTAGGGACATGTTGTGATCTATGTATTCACACATGTATTACGGATTCCAGTTAATACAATTATAGCATGAACAATAGACAATTATCATGAACAAGGAAATATAATAATAACCATTTTATTATTGCCTCTAGGCATATTTCTAACAGTCATCCGGATTAGTGTCAAAGTTTGCATCGACGTTACCCTTTACGACGAGCTCTTTTACCACCTCCATAATCGAGAAAATTCCTTAGTCAACTAGTTACTAAGGATAAGTTTGACCACTGTCATGTGATCCATTCCTGGATCACACTTGTACCCCTTGACTGACTCATGGCAAGGCACACTTCAGGTGCGGTACACAGCATAGCATACTTTAGAGCCTACGTCTAAAGCATAGGGGACGACCTTCGTCCTTTCTCTCTCTTTTGCCGTGGTCAGGTCTTGAGTCTTACTCAAAACTAACACAGCCAAGAACTCCTTCTTTGCTGATCTATTTTGAAGTCCTTCAAAATCTTGTCACGGTATGTATTCATTTGAAAGTAATATTAAGCATTTTTTATCTATCCTTATAGATCTTGATGCTCAATGTTCAAGTAGCTTAATCCAGGTTTTCCATTGAAAAAACACTTTTCAAATAACCCTATATGCTTTCCAGAAATTCTTCATCATTTCTGATCAACAATATGTCAACAACATATACTCATCAGAAATGCTATAGTGCTCCCACTCACTTCTTTGGAAATACAAGTTTCTCATAAACTTTGTATAAACCCGAAATCTTTGATCATCTCATCAAAGCGTATATTCCAACTCCGAGATGCTTACTCCAGTCCTTAGAAGGATTGCTGGAGCTTTGCATACTTGTTAGCATCTTTTAGGATTGACAAAATCTTCTGGTTGTATCACATACAACCTTTCCTCAAGAAAATCGTCGAGGAAACAATATTTTGACATCCTATCTGCAAGATTTCATAAATAATGCAGTAATTGCTAATATAATTCCAACAGACTCTTAGCATTGCTACGAGTGAGAAAGTCTCATCGTAGTCAACTCCTTGAACTTGTCGGAAAAATATCTTAACGACAAGTCGAGCTTTCTTAATGGTGATACTTACAATCATTGTTCGTCTTCCTGTCAAAATCCATCTACACCCAACAGCCTTACGACCATCAAGTGGTTCTTCCAAAGTCCATACTTTGTTTTCATACATGGATCCTCTCTCGGATTTTATGGCCTCGAGCCATTCATCGGAATCGGGGCCCACCATCGCTTCTCAGTAGCTTGTAGGTTCATTGTTGTCTAGCAACATGACCTCCAAGACAGGATTACGTACCACTCTGAAGTAGTACGTATCCTTGTCAACCTACGAGTTTTGATAGTGACTTGATCCGAAGTTTCATGATCAATATCATCAGCTTCCACTTCAATTGGTGTAGGCGCCACAGGAACAACTTCATGTGCCCTGATACACACTAGTTGAAGTGACGGTTCAATAACCTCATCAAGTCTCCACCATCCTCCCACTCGATTCTTTCAAGAGAAACTTTTCCTCGAGAAAGGACCCGTTTCTAGAAACAATCACTTTTGCTTCCAGATCTGAAATAGGAGGTATACCCAACTGTTTTGGGTGTCCTATGAAGATGTATTTATCCGCTTTGGGTTTGAGCTTATCAGGCTAAAACTTTTCCACATAAGCGTCGCAGCCCCAAACTTTTTAAGAAATGACAGCTTAGGTTTCTCTAAACCATAGTTCATACGCTGTCATCTCAACGGAATTACGTGGTGCCCTATTTGAAGTGAATGCGGTTGTCTCTAATGTCTAACCCATAAACGATAGTGGTAATTCGATAAGAGATATCATGGTATGCACCATATCCAACAGGGTGCAGTTATGATGTTCGGACACACCATCACACTATGATGTTCCAGGCGGTGTTAGTTGTGAAACAATTTCCACAGTGTCTTAATTGTGTACCAAACACGTAACTCAGATATTCATCTCTATGATCATATCATAGACATTTTATCCTCTTGTCACGACGATCTTCAACTTCACTCTGAAATTACTTGAACCTTTCAATAATTCAGACTTGTGTTTCATCAAGTAAATATACTCAACATCTACTCAAATCATCTGTGAAGTAAGAACATAACGATATCCACTGCGTGCCTCAACACTCATTGGACTGCACACATCCAAATGTATTACTTCCAACAAGTTGCTTTCTTGTTCCATCTTACTGAAAACGAGGCTTTCAGTCATCTTTCCCATGTGGTATGATTTGCATGTCTCACGTGATTCAAAATCAAGTGAGTCCAAACGGTCCATCTGCATGGATTTTCTTCATGTGTATATACCAATAGACATGGTTCGCATGTCTCAATCTTTTCAAAAACGAGTGAGTCCAAAGAGCCATCAACATGGAGCTTTTTCATGCGTTTTATACCAATATGACTCTCTGAAGATGTGCTTACTGAAGCTATGGAGGATGCTCGTTCATCCTCATCCAGTGCTTAATCCTTTCTCTTTATTTCATGGTACTTTTGGTGAACTGGAATGTTCTCTGTTGGAACGTCCGTGGCTTAAATTCTGAACCTAAGCAACTTGCTCTGTTTAATGCCATTACGGCTAGTGGCTGTGCTATCGTTTGTCTGCAGGAAACTAAGAAGCACTCTTTTGATAATAACTTTATTAAATCTTGCTGTTCGCGACGTTTTGATAAATTTGAATTTATTCCGGCCCGCGGTGCTTCGGGTGGAATTGCCACAATTTGGAATAGTTCAATTTTCTCTCGCCATCGTTTCTAGCCTCCAGGGACTTTGCTTTAGTGACCCGCTTTCATTCCACTCAATCAGCACAGTCTTGGACCCTTGTGAATGTGTATGGCCCCTGTCAGGGTGATGAACGTAGGGACTTCATACAATGGCTGCTAGACCTTAACATACCTACCAATGAAGACTGGCTCCTTGTAGGGGACTTTAATTTTATTCGTGGCCCAGACAATCGTAATAAGCCAGGTGGAAATCTTGGGGATATGATCACCTTCAACGACTTTATCAGGAACCAAAACCTGGTGGAACTGCCCATCAAAGGTCGAGCTTACACTTGGAGTAATATGCAGGTGGACCCCCTTTTAGAACAAATTGACTGGTTTTTCACGAGCACCAATTGGACTATTACTTACCCTAAAACCCTAGTAAAGCCTCTTGGCCAGCCTGTTTCCGATCACATCCCTTATGTGGTTTGCATTGAGACAACCATTCCTCGCTCCAAGATTTTCAGGTTCGAATCATGTAATGGCGTCCTCTCTATCTTGTAGCCATGGATGGTCTACTCCATTGGGATTTCAAGCCTGGCCAGGCGATCGCGGATCAGGTTCGTCGTCGTTTTGGATCTACGGTTCATTTTTCTCCTAGCAATGGTACCAAGGAATTCTTCTTGGTGGTTTTCTTCTCCTCCGCCTCCTTCCCTCTCTCGGTTGAATCTGTGGGTATTGCACTTCAATGTTGTATTGGAGGTTCTGCTGAGGGTTTCTCGATCTCACAACTGGCTGATCGTAAGTTTCGTTTCTCGGTGGCGTCTAATCGAGTTGGTCATTTCATTTACCATCTCAAGGATCGTATTTGGCCAGATTTTGTCTGCCATTTCTCGCTATACCGTCCTGAGGGACATGCTACTCCCCAGAGTGATACTCGCTGGCATTCAGATCATCATTTGGAAGAGCTTTCTGCACGCAACCCTATGGCGATCAAACACTCATTCTCATTTGATTCACGGAATGCTCCTATGGACCCTTCTTCGGTGTTCGAATTGGCAAAATTTGGCCTTCTTGATCCAGATTTGGGACCACAGAGGATTTCAACAGTCGCCGGAATTTCACCAGAAAGCTAACGTCGGCCGGCGCCTCTCAACGGTCATCCATTCAGGCCGATTCTGGCATTAGTTTTTCAAGGAATATTCTAGGTAATGCATTTAATGCAAACATCCAATTTGGTAGCTTTAATGTGGGTAACGCCCAATCAGGGCCTGGGGACACGACGGCCTCTCAACATTCATTGCCGACATCTGTCCGTTTTGGAGAATTTCAAACTCTGGTTCCACCCCCGGGCATTCAAATTCGCAATCAATTTCATGGATGTCAATTCAGGCAAGATTGTTGGGATGATATTCCCCCGTTCATGTTGCTCTATATTAATGACCAGCGCAAATTTGGCTATTCTGATACTCACATTGCCAAAATTTGGTCTATTGTGTCGGTCCCACCGTCGGATTACATTAACAAACGCCTGAATTTATGCTATGTGTGCAATGGCTCCGGTCACCAAGCGGATTCTTGTCCCGATAACGTTTGCAACACCACCTCTGCTGGTCCTTGTGTGGGCCCCTCTAGGCAAGCTACTAATGGTCATTCTGAAGATAGACGGCAACTCTCTAGATCTCAGCCATGCTATCTTTGTGGCTCGTCGGCCCATCTATATTTTGCATGTCCTGGGCTTTTTCGCTGTACTACTTGCTCCTTCTTGGGCCACACACATCATACTTGTCACCCTCTGGCCCGTCGAATGCAATGGAAGGTAAAGATTAATTCTCTCTTTTCGGATACTCAAATGGCAAGCCCCTCTGAATCTGCACCGCAAAAGGAAGAAAATAATCGAGATGCTTATCTCCTTGAGAAGGGCAAAGCAATTATGACAGATTCATTCAAACAAGTCTCCCTGAGACATCAAATCAATCAGACTATAATTACTGATTCTACACCCGATGGCAATACTACTGACTCTCCTTTGCCTGTGGCCATCCGATGCTCATCCAAGGGTCGCTCAAGACACGTGTCCTCATCTGATGGGCTAGGGGGGAGGCGGCCGCAGCTTGTCTGGGTTCCCAAGGGGACTAGGGCCCGTGCCGATACGCATTCTCCCCTGTTTCTCTGCTCCAATACTGCCACCGCTCCAGAGCTCCACCACCCTCCCATGGCGAACTTCCCCGTCAATGTGGTGCCCTACCTCCCGCAGGGTATGACGATCGAGCTTGGTCCGGAGGACAGGAAGGTGAGGGATGACATGGTGGTCAGTCCAACTCTCCCGCTGCGCCATGACTTCCTCGCCATCGCGGAAGTCAATCGCTTCGTGCCGTTTCATCATAAGGCGGCGTTGCGCCATACCATTGAAGGTTTGCTGCATGAGTCCCAATTCTTCCCCACTGAGATAGATGATCATCCTTTAGGAGTTGGGATTTTTGGCTTTGCGGATTCCCTTACTAGAGATGCTGTTGTGGGCACTACTTTTGAACTAGATGAGGATGAAGAGAATATTTACACTGTTATCTCATTTGTGCCTCATGATGCGGCTCTGAACATGCGCCTGACCACCTTCGGTCCCCAGATTTGGATTCTGTATATTGGGTTCCCACAAGATTATCAGACCTCACACTACATGCACAAGTCAGTCGATAAGTTTGGTGAGCTTGTCACTTGGCACAATCCAAGGGGGGATAGAAAGCTTGTTTTGCTGAAAGTTCGAGTTATTCATTTGCGTCTCGTCCCAAAAAGCTTTGTTATGCATCAACTAGGTGGAGATCGACGTTGTTGGACTGTCTGTGTTACTATGCTGCGCAGCAGTGACTGGGATGCCCATCTACCTGAGATTCCACCTGCAGGGATCGAGCCACCACCAGCGGATGGTATCCCTCACCCTCTCCACGGGGATGGACTCACAGCAGAGCAACTCTATCAAGCGCAACTGAATAATTGGATGGCTCAGAATGTGCAGATGAATGCAAATGCTGCCAATGCACATGACGACAATCAGGGCAATGAGGTCCACTTTCAGGCAAACTGGGGACAATGGCCCCCATCTCCTCCTCCAGCTATGTATAACTTCCAGGCTTGGCTTGCTCAGGAGGGCCTCCACGTCCAAGATGGGATCGTGCCTAACAATAACATGCTGGATAGCCCAGGTACGGCTTGGAATGAGTCTATTACTGTCTTTGGCACCTCTGACTCCAGTGAGACAGTTTCAGACAGTTATGTTTTGGTACCTGTGAACCTGTTCCACTCGGTGGTGGAAGGTGAGAGCTCTGATATGGCCACATCCTCTGATCATATTACCTCAATGGCCCCCCCTGCTGCTCCTGTTAATTCGCTTGAAGTTATGGTTTCTCTCACACAGCATGGTCTACAGTTTGCTATGACTGAACATGGTAATGTGATCTCTTCAATGCTCATTAATCAAGGTTTCTCTTTCATTAGACTCAACTCCTTTCTGAGATCGACCATCATGCCTTTGGTTGCCTCCTATGGTCCCTAGAGCTCTGGTTTTGGGCTCCGGAATGATTGGGTTCAAGTTAAAGCCATGATTACTGTTGAAAATAACCTGGTATCATTGACAGCAACAAAGCAGACTCGGGAGTTGGCCTCCTCCCCTCTGCAAATTGAAGAGATCCCGGAGACACCTGATCTAAACTCAATGGTCAGCCCTGACAGTACTCACTTGGAGATCCCTGTGGTAGCCCATCATTCTCAGGTGCTTTCTGCTCCTTCTCTGCTTGTGCAACCTGCCCTTCCCCTGTCTGATGACCAAGTGGTTCAACTGGCACCTGTTTGTGCAGCTGTGGAAAATGCTCCTGGCTCTGGGGATGAGATTACTGCGGAATCTTCTCAGCTCTTTGGAATTGAGCCATCTGAGGACTCCACTACTGATACCCTGGTTACTGATGGACAAAGCTCTGCAAGTGCCCTCGGTGGAATGGGGCCAAATTCTGATGACTCAATACACAAAGGAAAGCTTCCCATGCCCATGTCATCTGTTTCTCTTCGTTGCAGTGCCAGGTCTAACAAATATGACGGTTTTAAAGTACCAGCCATTACTGACAGCAAGCCAAGAGCTTCCAAGGTCAAGCCCCGAATCAATCCGTCGCTTTCTGCAGATCAGGCCCGCTTCAAGAGGATGACAGCTCTGCTGTTCCGCCACCACCCGATCGCCACGCTTCAACTTATTGGCACAGTCAAATGTGCTATTCCTGCTGCCAAGCTCTCTGAAGATGTGCTTACTGAAGCTATGGAGGATGCTCGTTCATCCTCATCCAGTGCTTAATCATTTCTCTTTATTTCATGGTACTTTTGGTGAACTGGAATGTTCTCTGTTGGAACGTCCGTGGCTTAAATTCTGAACCTAAGCAACTTGCTCTGTTTAATGCCATTACGGCTAGTGGCTGTGCTGTCATTTGTCTACAGGAAACTAAGAAGCACTCTTTTGATAATAACTTTATTAAATCTTGCTGTCCGCGACGTTTTGATAAATTTGAATTTATTCCGGCCCGCGGTGCTTCGGGTGGAATTGCCACAATTTGGAATAGTTCAATTTTCTCTGCCACTGTTCTAGCCTCCAGGGACTTTGCTTTAGTGACCCGCTTTCATTCCACTCAATCAGCACAGTCTTGGACCCTTGTGAATGTATATGGCCCCTGTCAGGGAGATGAACGTAGGGACTTCATACAATGGCTGCTAGACCTTAATATACCTACCGATGAAGACTGGCTTCTTGTAGGGGACTTTAATTTTATTCGTGGCCCAAACAATCATAATAAGCCAGGTGGAAATCTTGGGGATATGATCACCTTCAACGACTTTATCAGGAACCAAAACCTGGTGGAACTGCCCATCAAAGGTCGAGCTTACACTTGGAGTAATATGCAGGTGGACCCCCTTTTAGAACAAATTGACTGGTTTTTCACGAGCACCAATTGCACTATTACTTACCCTAAAACCCTAGTAAAGCCTCTTGGCCGGCCTGTTTCCGATCACATCCCTTATGTGGTTTGCATTGAGACAACCATTCCTCGCTCCAAGATTTTCAGGTTCGAATCATATTGGGTACATCATCCTGGATTTTTGGGCACGGTTTCTAATTCTTGGTCCAAATCAATTCCCTCGACCAACATGGCCACTGTTATCTCCCGCAAGTTTAAACACCTGAGGCGTGATCTAAAAATTTGGAGTAAAGGTATTTCTAAACTGTCTATTGCCATTGAAAACTCCAACAGGGCCCTCTTCGAACTTGATGCACTTGAAAATAAAAGGCGTCTCACCATTCCAGAAACAAATTTTCGTCGCATTCTCAAGAACCATATTCTAAGGCTTCTTACTTATCAAAGAGAGTATTGGAGGATGAGATGTACCATTCGTTGGGTCAAATTTGGCGACGAACAACCTAAATTTTTTCAAGCGATGGCCTCAGAAAGATATAGGAGAAATAACATTGCTTCTCTTACCACGGATGATGGTTATTGTGTTGAAGACCACGCGGGCAAAGAATCAGTTATTTTTCAAGCTTTCAAAAAACGACTTGGGGCTTCTCAGCAACATGAGATGAAGTTTGATTTAGCCAGAATGATCAAGAAGGTTGAAGATTTGGACCAACTAACTGTGCCTTTCACTCACCAGGAAATTGACGATGTCATTAAATACATGCCTGCGGATAGGGCTCCGGGTCCAGATGGTTTCACTGGACATTTTCTCAAATCTTGTTGGCACGTGATTAAAGAAGACTTTTATCTTCTGTGCAATCAACTTCATGAGGGCAACTTAAACCTGGAGAGTATTAATGAGGGCTTCATTACTTTGATCCTAAAAATCAATGCTCCTGCTTCAGTCAATGATTACAGACCAATCACGCTACTCAACTGTTGTCTTAAGATCATTACGAAACTTCTTGCCAACCGTCTCCAAAAGATCATCCTAAAGATCGTGCATCGAAATCAATATGGTTTTTTGAAGGGCAAATCTATTCAGGACTGTCTGGCGTGGGCGTTTGAGTACATTTATCAATGTCAAACATCAAAGAAACCAATTGTCCTCCTTAAACTTGATTTTGCTAAGGCATTTGACACTATTGAGCATGAGCCCATGTTGGAGATTATGAGGCATATGGGATTTAATGACAAATGGCTAAACTGGATCCAAACAATCTTGGCCTCAGGTAAATCTTCGGTCCTTTTAAATGGCGTTCCAGGGAGACAATTCCATTGCAAAACGGGGGTTCGACAAGGAGACCCGCTATCTCCCCTGATTTTCGTGCTGGCAGCCGACCTTCTTCAAGCCGTCATTAATGATGCTTTTGCTCAGGGTCATATTCAGCTTCCTTTCCCATGTGTAACTCAAAAGGATTACCCGGTCATTCAATACGCTGATGACACAATTCTAGTATTACCGACTTGTGAAACTCAGGCGGCCACGATCTAGCAGATTTTGTCGGATTATGCAACTTCCATTGGCCTTAAAATAAACTTCCAAAAATCCACTCTCATCCCAATCAACTGTGATGAGTCCCTCAGTAACAGCATTGCACAAATCTTCGGTTGCATGACTGGCAAAATGCCCTTCACTTACCTTGGGCTGCCTTTGGGAACCACACGACCATCTGTTCAGGACCTAATGCCTTTGGTTTGTAAAGTGGAGCGCCGCCTAACTGCTACCCTCAACATGATTTCGTATGGTGCAAAGCTTTCTCTAGTAAATTCAGTGATCACTTCGCTCATGATTTTTGCTCTTTGCACTCTCAAGCTTCCCGCCTCCATTATTGAGCTCTTAGACAAGATCAGAAGGAAATGTCTCTGGACTAAAAAGACTGAGCAGGGGGAAACATGTAGTTCACTGGCGGCTTGGAGCATGATCTGTAAACCTAAAAAGTGTGGTGGAATGGGTATATTGGACCTCAGAACACAAAGTGATGCCCTGTTACTTAAATATCTTCACAAATTCTACAATCACTGGGATTTACCTTGGGTGGAATTAATCTGGAACACCTATTACTCATCAAAAATCCCTCATGCAACGGATGCTTGTGGTTCCTTCTGGTGGAGAGACGTCACAAAACTCACGCCAGTTTATAGGGGGATCACCAAAGTCACAATTCAGGATGGTTGCACCACTTTACTTTGGAAAGATCTTTGGATGGATGACGTTCTGGCCTCCAGCCACCCCAGGGCCTTTTCATACACCAAATATGAGGATATCTCTGTCCAGGCAATGATAACGGCTGACACGTTGGGCGAAACTTTCCACCTTCCCCTTTTTGCGCAGGCTCATGCAGAGTTACTAGACCTTCAGCAATTGTTGACTCCAATTACTTTGGCCCACGGAGAAGACAAATGGACATGCATTTGGGGTAAAGGAGATTACAGTGCGAGCCAATATTACTCATACTATTTCAGAGAAATAAGAGCTCATCAAACATACAACTGGCTGTGGAAATCTAAGGTCACCATGAAAATAAAAGTGTTCGGCTGGCTACTCCTCTCAGATAGACTAAACACACGAAACATGCTCAAGAGGAGACACTACAACATTGGTGACAACCACACATGTCTGCTGTGTACTTCTCCTATTGAAGAAACTTTGGAGCACCTTTTCTTCACCTGTCCATTTAGCCAAGAGTGCTGGGCACATATTAATATAAACTGGATGACACATGGTACAAGACTTCAATGGGTTGAGCGCGCGAAAACTACATGGAATAGCCCGATGTTCATGGACATCTTCCTGCAGGCTGCTTGGAGCATATGGAAGGGGAGAAACAACAAACACTTCAGAGGGATTTCACATACGAAATCATCCTGGCTGGCTAGGTTGAAGGAGGACCTTTCCCTTCTTACATTCTGAGTGGGAGAGAAACTTCAACCCTTTTTGTCCTCTTTTGTAAATAGTATATAACTTTAGTCTTTTGTTCCCTCTTTCTAGTTTTAAACCCCTCCCCCCCCCTTAGTTTCAACATGGCTATGGATGTAAGGTTATAACTCCGTAAGACTTTTTGTCACTTAATTTAATACATGCAGTAGGAGCCTCTCCTACTGTTTCAAGCGTAAAAAAAAACAAGTATGTGGTACTATCATTACTATCTTATATCTTTTGGCATGAACATGTGTATCACCACGATCGAGATTCAATGAACTCATTTTAGGTGCAAGACAATTGAAGGTATTATTCAAATAGAGTAACCATTATTGTCCTTAAATGAATAACCGTATTGCGTTAAACATAATCCAATCATGTCTATGCTCAACGCAGACACCAAATAACAATTATTTAGGTTTAACACCAATCTCGATGGTAGAGGGAGCATGCGATGCTTGATCACATCAACCTTGGAAATACTTCCAACACATATCGTCCCCTCGCCTTTAGCTAGTCTCCGTTTATTCCATAGACTTTTATTTCGAGTTACTAACACTTAGCAACCGAACCGGTATCTAATACCCTGGTGCTACTAGGAGTACTACTAAAGTACACATTAATATAATGTATATGCAATATAATTCTGTCGACCTTGCCAGCCTTTTCATCTACCAAGTATCTAGGGTAGTTCTGCTTAAGTGACCGTTCCCCTCATTACAGAAGCACTTAGTCTTGGGTTTGGGTTCAACTTTGGTTTTTTCACTAGAGCGGCAACTGTTTTGCCGTTTCATGAAGTATCCCTTCTTGCCCTTGCCCTTCTTGAAACTAGTGGTTTCACTAACCATCAACAATTGATGCTCCTTCTTGATTTCTACCTTCGCGGTGTATAACATCGTGAATAGCTCAAGGATCATCATATCTATCCCTGACATGTTATAGTTCATCACGAAGCTCTAGTAGTTTGGTGGCAGTGACTTTGGAGAAACATCACTATTTCATTTGGAGGATTAACTCCCACTCGATTCAAGTGATTGTAGTACTCAGACAATCTGAGCACATGCTCAATGATTGAGATTTTCTCCCTTAGTTTGTAGGTTAAGAAACTTGTCGGAGGTCTCATACCTCTTGACGTGGGCATGAGCCTGAAATCTCAATTTCAGCTCTTGGAACATCTCATATGTTTTGCGACGTTTCAAAAAATGTCTTCGGTGCCTCAATTCTAAACCGTTTAACATTACACACTGAACTATCATGTAGTCATCAAAACGTGTATGTCAGATGTTCGCAACATCCACAAACGACGCTCAAGGTTCAGCACACAGAGCGGTGCATTAAGGACATAAGCCTTCTGTGCAGCAATGAGGACAATCCTCAGTATACGGACCCAGTCCGCATAATTGCTACTGTCAACTTTCAACTAAATTTTCTCTACGAACATATCTTAAACAGTAGAACTAAAGCGTAAGCTACGACATAATTTGCAAAGACCTTTTGACTATGTTCATGATAATTAAGTTCATCTGATTATTTAATGAACTCCCACTTAGATAGACATCCCTCTAGTCATCTAAGTGATACATGATCCGAAACAACTAGACCGTGTCCGATCATCACGTGAGACGGACTAGTCATCATCGGTGAACATCTTCATGCTGATCATATCTACTATACGAATCATGTTCGACCTTTCGGTCTCTTGTGTTCTGAGGCCATGTCTGTACATGCTAGGCTCGTCAAGTCAACCTAAGTGTTTCGCGTGTGTAAATCTGGCTTACACCCGTTGTATGTGAACGTTAGAATCTATCACACCCGATCATCACGTGGTGCTTCGAAACAACGAACTTTCGCAATGATGCACAGTTAGGGGGAACACTTTCTTGAAATTTTATGAGGGATCATCTTATTTATGCTACCGTTGTTCTAAGCAAATAAGATATAAACATGACAAACATCACATGCAAATAATAAAGTGACATGATATGGCCAATATCATCTTGCGCCTTTGATCTCCATCTTGAGGCACGACATGATCACCTTCGTCACCGGCATGACACCATGATCTCCATCATCATGATCTCCATCATCGTGTCTTCATGAAGTTGTCTCGCCAACTATTACTTCTACTACTATGGCTAACGGTTTAGCAATAAAGTAAAGTAATTACATGGCATTATTTAACGACACACAGGTCATACAATAAATTAAGACAACTACTATGGCTCCTGCCGGTTGTTATACTCATCGACATGCAAGTCGTGATTCCTTTTACAAGAACATGATCAATCTCATACATCACATATCATTCATCACATTCTTTTTGGCCATATCACATCACATAGCATACCCTGCAAAAACAAGTTAGACGTCCTCTAATTGTTGTTGCATGTTTTACGTGGCTGCTATGGGTTTCTAGCAAGAATATTTCTTACCTACGCAAAAGCCACAACGGTGATATGCCAATTGCTATTTACCCTTCATAAGGACCGTTTTCATCGAATCCAATCCGACTAAAGTGGGAGAGACTGGCACCCGCTAGCCACCTTTATGCAACAAGTGTATGCCAGTCGGTGGAACCAGTCACACGTAAGTGTATGTGTAAGGTCGGTCCGGGCCGCTTCATCCCACAATACCGTCGAAACAAGATAGGACTAGTAACGGTAAGCATACTGACCAAAATCAACGCCCACAACAACTTGTGTTCTACTGGTGCATAGAATCTACGCAATAGACCTAGCTCATGATGCCACTGTCGGGGAACGTAGCAATAATTCAAAATTTTCCTACGTATCACCAAGATCAATCTAGGAGATTCTAGCAACGACAGAGATAGAGGGAGTGCATCTTCATACCCTTGAAGATCGCTAAGCGGAAGCGTTGCAATAACGCGGTTGGTGGAGTCGTACTCGCAGCGATTCAGATTGAGATCGATTCTGATCTAAGCGCCGAACGGACAGCGCCTACGCGTTCAACACACGTACAGCCTGGGGACGTCTCCTCCTTCTTGGTAGAGCAAGGGGAGAGGAGAAGTTGAGGGAGAACTCCGACAACACGACGACGTGGTGGTGGTGGAGCTCGTGGTTCTCCAGCAGGGCTTCGCCAAGCACTACGGAGGAGGAGGAGGTGTTGGAGGAGGGAGAGGGTTGCGCCAGGGAAGAGGTGTGGCTGCCCTCCCACCCCTCCACTATATATAGGGGCAAGGGGAGACGGAGAGGCGCCCTAGGGTTTCCCCTAGGGAGCGGCGGCCAAGCAGATTGGATCTCCCTAGGCAAAATCCTAGGGAGACTTGCCCCCCAAGCCAAGCAGGTGGAGGATTGCCTCCCAAGCCAGGTGGAGGCACCCCACCTCCCCAGATAACGTGGGAAAGGGTGTGGGGGGCGCACCACCCCTTAGTGGGCTGGTTTGCCCCTTCCCCTTTGGCCATGAGGCCCTCCAACACTTGTCGGGGCTCCCGAAACACCTTTGGGTCACTGGCCATAGCCTGGTACCCCCGGAACACTTCAGGACTCCAATACCCTTCGTCCAATATATCGATCTTCACCGCCGGACCATTCCGGAACTTCTCATGACGTCCGGGATCACATCCGGGACTCCGAACTACCTTCGGTAACCACATACTATTCCCCATAACAACTCTAGCATCATCGAACCTTAAGTGTGTAGACCGTACGGGTTCGGGAACCATGCAGACATGACCGAGACGTTCTCCGGCCAATAACCAACAGCGGGATCTGGATACCCATGTTGGCTCCCACATGTTCCACGATGATCTCATCGAATGAACCACGATGTCAAGGATTCAAGCAATCCCGTATACAATTCCCTTTGTCAATCGGTACGTTACTTGCCCGAGATTCGATCATCGGTATCCCAATACCTCGTTCAATCTCGTTACCGGCAAGTCACTTTACTCGTTCCGTAATGCATGATCCCGTGACTAACTACTTAGTCACATTGAGCTCATTATGATGATACATTACCGACTGGGCCCAGAGATACCTCTCCGTCATACGGAGTGACAAATCCCAGTCTCGATTCGTGCCAACCCAACAGACACTTTAGGAGATACCTGTAGTGCACCTTTATAGCCACCCAGTTACGTTGTGACGTTTGGTACACCCAAAGCATTCCTACGGTATCCGGGAGTTGCACAATCTCATGGTCTAAGGAAATGATACTTGACATTAGAAAAGCTCTTAGCAAACGAACTATACGATCTTGTGCTATGCTTAGGATTGGGTCTTGTCCATCACATCATTCTCCTAATGATGTGATCCCGTTATCAATGACATCCAATGTCCATGGTCAGAAAACCATAACCATCTATTGTTCAACGAGCTAGTCAACTAGAGGCTCACTAGGGACATGTTGTGATCTATGTATTCACACATGCATTACGGTTTCCAGTTAATACAATTATAGCATGAACAATAGACAATTATAATGAACAAGGAAATATAATAATAACCATTTTATTATTGCCTCTAGGGCATATTTCCAACAATATGATGTGGCTAGTATTTAATGAGGAGAGGTGCATATAAAGTACTAACATAATATGTTACCATCACATAACAGTTTCCAGTGTAAAATGAGTCTATAAAGTAATAAGTAAACCTCTCTATATTATCACACATATGACACTTACACACTATGAACATAGTAACATAGACTAGTAATATAGGCATGTTACTAGTCTAAGTTATTCCCCGCAAGGACTAGCCTTAAAGAGTGTCTTTAATTAGTAAATATAAGATGTTTGTTTCATTTATTCCAGCGAGTCATCTTCCGGAGTCACTTTAATTAAATCACAAATCATGAAAATTGTTTCATCTTTCAAAGTTACTCTACTTTAGTTAGCGCACTTATTATCTATAGGATTCCCTTTTCATTGAATATTCTTGCAGAAACTAGCCCACTAACATGTGCCCAGCCGCCCGTCATTGATAAGTTACAACTTTTTATTAGGGAATAATAAGTTACAACTTGTGCGCATCTCTCCATGTGGTAGCAATTGGCCCATCTCCATCTAGTCAGCTGGCTCATCTCCATCTCCATCAGGTAGCAGTTGGCCGGTAATACATTATTTTTTATCTCTCTACTGTCAAATGCTACCGACCTTATTGATATGAAATCCAGTGTCGTGTTTAGCGTGTCATCACCGGTAGTTAATTAGCGTACAATGTACCATTTGCATTGGCACCTATTGGCTCTTTCATATATACCTAGATAATAAGCCGTGCCTTGCAACGATGGCACACATATTTTAATTTGTATTCCCTCCTTTTTTTGTTTATATGGCTTATCTAAAAAAATATTTTCTGTTTTATAATATCCATTTTTATTGCTCTCCTCACATGTATAGATATTAAGGTGCATTAAATCACTGGATGCAAGGATGAAGAGAAAACCTATTAATGCATGTAAAAGTCCTTGATCATTTATTGGTCATGCATGCATCCATTTCGATTAAGGCATTGGTAAAATACAAAAAATTGAGGAAAACAAGTGCATTAGATGACTATTTTTGCAAAGTAATAAAAAAATTATTCCATCACTCACCACCTATCTTGGTTGGTGAGATTTTTAAATTGTCCCTATGAACCGGAAGGAAAGGAGTAGGTTTGGCTCTCTGACTTTACTGCTCATATTAATATGATTGTGTAAGAAAAATATTTGATATATAGTAACACTAATTTGATGAGCATTTATTAGCTTACCAAAGAAAAGTTAGTTTTATTTCAAAAATCAATAAGACATGAGGAGTTGGTGGTTTTCAAAAAAATAATGAAACAAAAAGTCAAGAGAGCAGAAATTACGTAAGGTTGGGCGAAGGATAAGGTAGACGACATAACATCATTTTTTTTTAAAGATGGGTGATTAAAGACTGGTGCATGGCAAAGATGCATATCCATTCACCACCAGACCTTCTATAAAATGGCTTGTTCCATCCTCCTGCTTGAAGCAAGCAAACGAACCATATATGCACAAGCCTTCCCTTGAAATACATCCACATGGCGTCCATCACCCGTGAAATGGTGTGCGGTTTTGAACCCTCGGTCTGGGGTGACTACTTCATCACATATCAGCCGCCGCCACTACAGGTGTATACAAGCTGTTTCTTTTTTCGAGACCAAGTGTATGTATAGATTTCTCATCATTGCGGCTATGCTGCATGGGAGGAGCGTATTTAATATATGTGTTTTTTCGTTAGGGGCCAATAGTGAACTGTGTCGCATTGAGGAGATCAAAAATATTTTTTTTTTACTTTCTCTTCGAAGCGTAACCCTTGAAATCGTCATAATTTTAAGTAGACATCTCATCTGATCATTGATTGATGGAAAAAAATCTTTATAATTGTAGGTAATTCATTGAATAGTTAGATGAACACATATATTTAGTTTGAGCTATTAAATTATAGTAACATTAGCTTAGTATTCACAATCGGTTTGTCTGCTTTGTAACTGTTACTATCTAGCATCGGATGGCCGCATATACTATATCTAGGGTGGGTGCGGGGGGGGGGGGGGGGGAGCATGGATATGTTTTTTTCCCGTGAAATCAAGTTTCTCGTACTTTTTTTTTTGATAAATTCCTCTTGGTCGGACGCATGGATCATGAATTAAGCACCTGCATGCACATGCACGCGTATGTATCTACGAGAAAAGTAATCTGGGACGATGTGGTGTCGGTAGGTTTTTTCCCTGGGGTTTTCTTCTGCCTCCTCTTGTTCATCTTCCTCTCGTCCCCGCCCTCACTGATTTAGCCGAATAATTTGCTGCCTCCACCCATGGCCGACCTTGCGCTTCCATGACAAGACATGACACACAAAGTATAAATTCTATATAATTCATATGGTGTCCGCGTCTGTTACGTAATGCTCGTATCATGCGGGATGACTACCATGGCCGCAAGAGATTCTCGGCAATATGCGGCTAGCTAGCCGCAAGAGTTTCCAGGCAGGAGACAACATCTTTCTCTTATTCCACATCGATTAAAAATTTATGTAGCAACTCTTACATACAGATCACAAGACACTATTGTACGTGCTCTTAACCCATTTTTACATGAAAATCGGGCTGTTTGGAGGGCTGATCGCATTTATTAGGAGAAGTGGCCCAAGTAGCTTTTGTGGACACATCATTCTTGTAGATGAGAGCTACTCCCTTGGTCGGGTTTATAAGTCGATCGGGCAAGGACTTTTAGGACTTCTGAGTTCGGAAACAAACATATGTTTTTTTTATAAAGGGCACTTTATTACTTAAAAGGTTTAAGCATTACACCTGATCTCTGCATAGTTGAGATGGACATAGCCATAACCAAGTCCAAGTTTCAAAAAGAAACCTAAAAGGCGTAATACAAGTAATCATGTGGAAACTGTATAACGCCCAAGACGTCGGAGGGCCAATCCGAAGATCATCCTGCCATCCATGTCGGGTAAAAGTATCCCTTGTCATGGCCTCCAAGCGTGTACACACCTCCGTAAAGAGGTCTCAATTCTCCATACGTTGTTGAGACGACCATAAACGAAGCGTACCAGTACATCTATAGATAACCTGCAGAACATAAGAACTTTTATCGTTAAAAATCTTATCATTTTTACATAGACAAAGCGACCAAATCACGACAAGCGCTCGTACCCTGAGAAGAATTCTAAACTTTTTATTTACCGATGTAACTAGTTGCCAATAATATTAGCAACACTATATGGAGGATACAAGCCAGAAGCTACTTGGCTGACTGACCATATAGAATGAGCAAATTTGCATTGAAAGAACAAGAGTCATGCCAATTCCTCCTAGTAACATATTCTTTGGTTAGGATGACTCCTCGACGAAAATACCACATAAAGATTTTATTCTTGAGTGGTATCTTCATCTTTCAAATCATTTTATTATTATCAACGGACACATCTAGCTGGATCAACGCTCTATGCATGGACTCCACCGAGAAATTACCACTCACATATAGGTCCCGACGAAATATATCGATCCCTTGCGCAAATTGCATCGTGGATAGGCATTGTACCAAAATGTTCCGCGATTCAAGGCTAGGGCCAATTAAATCTCTCCTGACCGCCACATTCGGTGGAAAGGATTCCATAACCGTGGCGATAGTATCACCCTTATGCCACACAATATTGTATAGGGCGGGATATTGTTCCTGGAGAGTGGCAGTGCCTATCCACTTATCCTCCCAGAACCTAATCATTGATCCGTCCTTAATGGTGAAGGATCTATAGTGGAAGAGATGTTTTTTTCGCTAGATCTAAATCTCCATCTCCTCACGAAAACATTGAAATCTTCATTGTTATAATTATGGCTCACCACATAATTGATGGTGTAGGCGATTTAGCCTTGTGAATACATGTGCTGGTTTTGTTTGTCTTTGATTTTTAATACATATAATCGTAGATAGCTTCAAACATGATCTTTTATAATACTTTACAATGGCGGATCATTAGCTAGCAGTCCAATTCAGAAAATGCAAAGTACAACATCCGTATACGCATGAAAACCACTATGTTGAGTTTTTGGTTAATCTTCTAACATGATCTGTGCAGAGGTCAGAGCTTTCGTTGAGGATCAGAGCAGAGAAGCTGAAGGAGGATGTCTGTATGTTACTTAACACTTGCGAGGACGGGTTGGAGAAAATAACATTAGTGGATTCACTTCAGCGTCTCGGAATCGATCACCTTTTCGCAGAACAAATTCGAACAACATTATGGGACATCCATGGAACCGAATTTAGTAGTTCTAGCCTCCATTATGTTTCTCTCAGATTCCGGTTGCTTAGAGAGCATGGAATTTGGGTATCTATAGGTATCTATCTTTTTTACATATAAATAGAGTGCTATTTTTTGTTTCTGTATTTACCCTTCTATAAATCTTGATAAATGTATTTATAAGAAATCCATATGGAATCTGTATGGAAGATTCTTTTCAAGATTTGCGGATGCATCATTTCAATCTGCCAACCAATTAAGCTCATATTCTGAAAATGTCTTCACTATTTTTCATATATGTACAAAGTACACACAAGTTTGTCGTTGATGATAGATATTCATTTTTGGTATCAATAATTCTGTGAGTACATGATTTTTGTACGAATTTGCTCTTAATTTTTGGGCCATTTTAAATGACTGAAATATTAGTTTACCTCATTTTGATTATTTTCTATTTTTATTTATGTGTCTGTGCCGTATACTTATTAATGGAATTATCTTGGATACCACGATGAGTACAACTTTTCCCAGGTCATCGAAATGCTAAATATAATCCTAATTGGTATTGCTTATTTGCATATGCAGCTAGTCTTAAATATTTTGGTAAATTATGAACCTGTTATATACTAATAGACTAAATGGTAGGTAAGCTCTTCAGATATGTTGGTACCCGGCAATTCATATTATGACTAGATTCACGCAGTTTGTGTTACATATTTGCATATTTAATCATCCTTATTAATAAACTAAATGGTAGGTAAGCTCTTCAGATATGTTGGTACCCGGCAAGTTATATTATGACTAGATTCATGCAGTTTGTGTTACATATTTGCATATGGGAAATCGTTCCAGCCGGGGCGCCGGCCCAAGGTTGGGCCGGTCGCACGCCAGCCCTGCGATCCGCCTGGATCATGCGTCACACAGGCCACGAGCGCGACTCCTGCGAACCGTTTTTTCCCTTCTTTCGTACTTCTTCCTCACGATGCGGGAGGGCAGTTTTGCAATCGTTCTCGCTGCTGGGTGGTGCGCCGTGGTGCTCATCGTGCTCGTGCTACTGGGCGCGCTCAGCACAGAGACCGCGGACGGCGATGGAGAAGACGATGCGATGTGCTTCCGTGGCCACGGCTGCCTACACTATGACCGGGTGCTGCAACCGGCGCTGCTCAAAACGAAAAAAGTTTCAATCATTTACAGGAAAGCTTCCACCGTAGAGGGAAAAAGCTTCAACCATTGAGAGAAAAGCTACAACCGTTTCAATTTTTTGCTACAACGGCATCTACTTTTTTGCTGGACCAACAAATTTTGCTACATCCGGCATCGTTTTTTGCTACATCCGGCATCGTTTTTTGCTACAGCCGGCATCGTTTTTTGCTGGAACTGGTCAAGTGTCTAGCTTCCACCAAGGAAGAAAATGCTTCAACAGTTTGTGGAAAAGCTTCATCCAGCTAGAGGAAAAGTTTCAAGAGTGGCAGGAGGAAAAATCTTCCACTGCGGAAAAAAGCTTCAAACGGCAATGAAAAAGCTTCAACCGCCAGGAGAAAAAGCTTTAAGCGGTAATGACAAAAAAGCTTCAATTAGGGGAGCCGGGCGAACGATGGTGACGGCGAGGACGGCGACCGGCGACCAAGAGCGGCGAGGACGGCGACCGGGGGCGACGAGGACGGTGACCGGGGGTGAGGACGGCGACCGGGCAGCAACAAGGACATAGATTGGCAATCGGGGGCAAGGACGGCGACCTGGCGGCAACAAGGACGGCGACCGGCGACCGGGGGCGAGGGCCGCGAGCCGGCGACGAGGACGGCCACCAGAGGGGACTGGAGGCGCGGCGACGAGGGCAGTGAGCAGGAGCTGCAGATCTAACCCGAGGTAGAAGAAGCCCAGGACGAATCATTTTTTTTTTGCTGCATCTAGTGGCCACGCGGGCTCGCATCCAAGGGCTAGGGCTGGACCGGCCGAAACTTTCGGCCGGTGCGCCGGCGCCTAACATCGCCCTTTGCATATTTAATCATCCTTACGATATTGCTTCCATAGTTCACACCTTAAGCAAGTGAATTGCATTAGTGTTGTCTCATCTAGAATTTGGTCGATGCATGATGTTGGATTAAATACGACACAGCCTCCCATGATGTTATGTGTCCGGGTCCATGTGCATGTATGATCCTACTAGTATTGGAATTAGCTTCCGAGTAGTATTCCCCTATTTTTTTAGCGGTGTATTCCTCTAGTACCACAGTAACTTGTACCGTGGTCAAAGTAATACAAATCAAACAGGAGTAAAATGACGTTGTGGCCATCAAGCTTTTCTCCCGTGCGTACGTGTGCTGTGTTCGTACGCGAGGTGCTATATATAGATCTATTAGCTAATAGTTAAGTCTAGCTTCGCAGTGCTATGGATCGATCAGGAATCAGCTTCGCTTTGTTCGTGTTGGTCATCATTCGTCATCGTTCATTGTCGCCGTCGTCGCCGCCGGAAAGTACTCGGTGTCTAGTTTGGGCCAACACATGATGTGTGAATTCACCTATCACTTACTTGCCACTAAATTTTTTATCGCCTAACAAGCATGGAAGTAATTTATTATAAGGTGGTCCAAACGTAAGATCGGATAGTTATTTGCTTGATGCAGAGACTTTTGTGGCATTTATTCTTGCAGATGTATTCAATAACTTCAGAGGTAAAGATGGGTGCTTCAAGAAGGACATAACAAATGAGCCAAAGGGATTGTTAAGTTTGTACAACGCTGCTTACCTTTTTGTTCATAATGAGCCGGAGCTCGAAGAAGCCATTTCCTTCGCCAGACATCATCTTGAAGTAATTAGCGGCAGTCTCAACTCCCCTTTAGCTGAGCAAGTAAAACGATCTCTTCAGGTACCACTTCCAAGGACCTCTAAAAGGGTGGAAACATTGCACTACTTGTCGGAATACAAAAAAGAGAAGGACTATAAACCTCTTATGCTTGAGCTTGCACAGCTGGATTTTACCCTTCTGCGGCATGTCCAGCTAATGGAGCTCAAAGATATTAGCGAGTAAGTGACTTTGATATCCAGAAGTGAGTTGTAATGGTCAGAGGATTAATTGGTGTTTGAATCTATGCTTTTAAGAAGCAAAGAACCTTGCACTTCATTAGGATTTTTTAATTAACTTCTTATGATCGAGGATGTGTAACTAACTAACTCTTTCTTATAATGGTGTGTGTTCGTATAAATAAACCATGTGGTGATGTTTATGAATTTCCTGTGTGTCGGTTCTCTGTAACCTCATTGAGCAACTAGCTTATGGTATAATTAATCTTACTCGCGACATAGTATAAATAATGCCATTGTTGTCCCATACGTCCACAATGATGCACCTAACTGATTTCTATTTAATGGGCTCAACACTTCAATAATTAATTTTCAGGTGGTGGAATAACCTGAAGAGCATATGTGGACTAACCTATGTGCGTGATCGTATTGTGGAGGCTTACTTGTGGTCCCACACAGTGTTCTATGAGCAAAGTTGTGCACGTGCAAGGATGATCGAGGCCAAGCTAATTACACTAATCACCATACTGGATGATACATATGATGTACATGCCACCATAGAGGAATGTCGGTTGCTAAATGCAGCCATTCAAAGGTAGGGTATAGTTTGTTTCTAAATTTCTTCAAAAAAAAAAGCATCTTCAAATTTATTACTTGGGAACCATTCTGGGAACAATTAGATAGATGCTAGTTTCCTTAATTGTTTTGCATTCTAACTCTGTGTAGATGGGATGAGAGTGCCCTTTCTGACGTACCAGAGTACCTGAAAATGTTCTATAGAGAATTGCTAAGAAACTTTGAGATGTTTGAGGGAGAAGTGGCAATAGTTGACAAGTACCGGATTGACTACACAAAGAAAGCGGTACACCTTTTTGCAATTGTTGAAAATATTGTCCCTTTACTTATCAATTTTCTTTAATTATGTGTTTGCAGTTCCAAAATCAGTCTGCTTATTATCTCCAAGAAGCTGAATGGGTACAACAAAATCATAAGCCATGTTTTGAAGATCAAGTGAATCTGACATCCATGTCCTCAGCCGTGCCATTGCTATCCGTGGGTATGTTGGCTGGCATGGGTGAGGCAATAACGAATGCAGCACTCGATTGGGTAGCCAGTAGGCCTGATGCAGTCATAGCAGGCGCAAAGATTGGCCGTTTTCTGAATGACATCGCGGCATATAAAGTAAAACTCGGCTTGTTAATTATTAGCTAGGTTTACGAGTAAACATAACCTTATACCACCGACTAATGGTATAAACCTGCAGCGCGGAAAGAACAGGGGGGACGTAGAGAGCTCTGTGGAGTGTTACATCCATGAGCATGGAGTTACAGATGAGCAAGCCTTCGCAGTAATCTATTCACTCATAGAGGATGGGTGGAAAACCACGAATCAGGCTCGCTTTGATCACGGTGCACTACTCCCAGCAGTGCAGCGGGTTGTCAATATGGTCGTTAGCATGCAACTCTACTACGACAATGGAGGAGATGCATACACATTCAACATGCACATTCAAGATATCGTCAACAAACTGTTTCTCAAGCCCATTCCTATGTAATCTCTAGTAGATGTACAAGATACATCGGGTCATCCCAGTAAGGGGACCCCTACTATTATCTGTGTAATATGTATTGTTTTTGCTGATGTTTGGCATGGGATGTAACAGTGTGTATGTTGTCTTGATGCACTTTTACCGTACACTACCAGAATCGACGAATTTGTTGGCGCCCGCATCGGGTGTGTGTGCGTACGCGCACCGGGTGTGTCAGGTCGGGTCCATGGCGGCGTCAAGCCGGGTGTAAACAAATTCAGAATGGAATGCATGAGTTGTTCAACGCGTGGACATGGTGAAGAGTTACGAGTTGTTCAACACGTGGACTTGGTAGGCCCGCGATATCGCCGGTATGGCCAAAAGAAGCTCCGCTGGCCAAGAACACCGGGCTATTCCACATCGGCCTCGCTCAAGGCAGACTCGCAGATCGTTTGAAGAGACGAGGCCGATAGTCAACGCCAGGGTTACGTGGATGTTATGTTCTTTGTACTACCTCACATTGACAAGAAGTGACATTTCTTATGCAGTCAACAAGCACCGTTCAGTCAAATGCATTCTGAGATATCTTATAAATATGTGAATATTTTTGAACAAACTATACAAATTTTATAAAAAAATCAAAAACATATTTTTGAAACCACTAAATATTTTTTTACATGTCATGAACACTAAGGTAGTATGGTAAGCCTCTAAAATTCCGAAATTTTTAAATCAAAATTTTGAGTGAAATTTTACTAGACATAATATCTCTTTGTACTTGGGGAATTCCTATCATGAATTCAGAAGCATCCTCGGCTCGCCAGAGGCCCTGAGCGGAGACTAAAAATAAGAGAAATAAAAAGCATGTATGTGATGTAAACTTTATGCATATGAATTTCTGCTTAAAAATATGGTGATTTATAAAATTTTAAAAAGAAAGCATATTTAATTTTTACAACTTACATGTACGATTTTTAGAAGAGTAAAATGCACTTACGGTACTGGAAAAGCTACGTATTTAATTACATAGGGACGAACAACGACGGGCCACCAGCTCTCGTGTATGGAACAAGTTTCATCGGGGACAGGCCGAACTGAAGATTCACAACGATAGGCCACCAGCCCTCGTGTGTAGAGTTCCATTTTGCCTTTACGTCCTGCCGAGTTGCATCCATCGACTCATTTTCCATGTGCGTGCGGGCGTGTGTGCGATGTGCGTGCGTGCGCGCGCGCGTGTGTGTTTCAGCCATGATGGGTAGGGGTGGGCATATAACCCGAAAACCGATTTCCCGAACCAAAATAACCGACACCGAAGCCGAACACACCGAAACTGAAAACTTCGGTCGTAAGATTGGTCTGCATGTTTGGAAAACCGAAATTGGTTCGGTGAATTCGGCTTTAAGAGCAAGTACAATAAAGCTGACTCAGCGGGCTATAAGAATTAAATTAGTATATTTTTGCTTAGTTGGAGGAAAGAGAAGAGGAGAGAGAAGGTAAGCGGGCTCTTCGTGAAGAGCCAGCTCTACCACGTGCTCCTAGGTACTTTGTGAGAATGAGGCTGGTTATAATTGTAGTATCATAGCTAGTATCATGCATGCCAACTAGGCAATTTTGATGAGGTGTCATAGCATTAAAGGAAGAAAGAGAGGGTGTAGTATCATATCATGATACCGTATCATATTAAATGCTATACTACTTTGTGTCATGCATGGCAATAAATAAAGTACTACATGATACTAATATATGATACTATGCATAAGGAGGTAGTATCATACACTAGTATCATATGCATGATACTAGTTTATGATACTCCCCATTACAACCAGCCTGAAAGGCGGGCCACATAATAAAAAAGTAGTACACTCTTTGCATGTACTATTAACCATGTTGGCTATAAAATGAGCTTCAAATGAGCTGCAAATGACATGGCACTAGCTTATAGCCAGCAGTTGGCTATACTATTAACCATGCTCTAACCCTCGGTCAACCGTACTGACCGAACACCCAGAAAAAAGAGTCCCGGCCCATATGCCTGACCGAACTACTGTTTCTTGATTTCCTCGCTGCCCCAAGCTCCCAACCACTAATTGCGCTAGTCCTAATCCCGCGACCGCATCGTGAACCTGACCCACGCATGGATGCACACCTAGCGAGGCAGGCTCGCTGACGGGGGTTGGTCGTCGTGCCACCATCCTGTTGAACAGCACGCCCGCATGACGCTGCTGCAAGTGCAAGTCCTGTGTCCCGATCCTTGTATTCATGATTTATTTTCTCTATCTCAAATTCTGAGACGGGATCCTACAGTACTCAAATGAGTTGGCCGAGGAGACTAGACTAGCACGCAATGCTATAGTCTACAGTGCTTGATCCCTACAGCCTATAGGTACTGAGTACTGACATTAGTCAGTAGACTGAACGCACAGCAGAGATTCCTACTAGTACTACTATAAATTTTTGGTGCAGCGGAACCTCGATTCGATGATTTCTTGTTGACCGATCGGTCACTGATTTGTCAGAACCGAAATTTTACAAAGACCGAGAAACCGCACTGATCGGTTCGGGGGAACCGAACGCCCATTATGATGGGGTCGTATATGTGACGCATGACCTAAAAATCTACACTCCACACCCCCAATAGCTGAATCCAAACGGCTAAAAAAAACAAATTTCAAAAAAAGTCAATAAATTGATTTTTTTTTAGAAAAGGAGGATGACCCCCGGCCTCTGCATCTGGGAGATGCATGCGGCCACTTTATTGATTATTCTCGAGGACCTTACAAAGTATTACAACAATAGGCCTGAATTCACCATCTTGGCATCATATGCCACTACTCCTATCCATATGATGAAGGGGCGCTAGCTGGGCCAAATACCCAGTCCACTCACCTAAGCCTATCATCAAAAGCCGAAGCCCACCGAGCCACACATCGAGTCTGGGCATGAACTGGTCCGACGCACTCACATGTGTCGTCGCCGCCATCTTCCACCGGGTCCGCCTTCAGTGAGCAGATATTGAGGCTTCTACCTTGTCGGGCCATTACGCCATCGACGCCACCATGACGCCAGACAAAGAACCCCTCTCCGCGCGAAGTTCAGCACCGCGCATCGGGCGCCGAGTCTCCACTGTACCACGCCGCCAAGATCCGTCGTCATCAATGTGCAGGATGAAGCACCGCTCCACCAAAAAAGCTGCCCACTGGTCCCTCGAACCCGTGTACGCCTCCAAGAATGACGCCCCCAAGGAGGAAAACGACACCAACGCGCCGCCGTCATCTGATCTACTGATCTAGGGTTTCCCCCGAAGGTAGCGAATAGAGGTCTGGAGCTTCTCCACGGCGAGGCCTTCAAGAAGGTAATGACACAAAAGAGTGCCGACAACGCCGGTCTTGGCATCAAGCCGAGAATTAGGTTTTCACCCGGATCCCCTGAAGGAAGCTCCATCAAGCATCGTGTGCACGGGTCGCCGTCGATCTGAGCCGCCGCACATTGAGGTCGCACCGGCCAGATCAGATCTGTCCGAAGGACAAACCACACATGGAGCCGACCCAACCCAGGCCCTCCATGCCGCCAAGGGCCAGAGGCGCCGGGGCCTCCACCACGCGCAGCCGCCCTGCCACCCACGCGGCACAGGACGGCCAGCACCGCCGCATCCCTCCGACGGCGTGCGCCCATCAGATCCGAGCAGAACGCCCCGATCCGCCGCCAAAACGGGGTCAGCCGTCACTCCTCCACCGCGAGGAAGAGAGGAATGGCTGTCGCTCCTTGGGACCGCCCCAGCATCCAGCGCCACCGTGCCGTAGAAGAGGCCAGAGGGCCAGATCCACGCCGGCGTGCAGCTCCGCGTCGCACGGCGTGCCGTCTAGGACTGACCTCCATGCGTGACGGGAGAGAAAAGGCCCGCCGCCGCCGTCTCTGCTATGAAGCGTGCCGTCTAGGACTGACCTCCATGTGCGAATTATACTCTGCTATGAAGCGTGAACTTTGACGGAAGGGCGGTTCGGGTGCATCAGCAAGGCCTCCTTGAACGCGTCCTTGGCATCATTATTATTGGAGACTCCAAACACTTGGATCTCCTGGAGGTGTAACAAGTGCTCTATGCTGACTGGTACAGTGACGCCCCAACCGTATGCACTGAGCCAGAGTGTTCGTAAACTGGGCATAGCACCTGCCTCGAAGCCCAGATACAGCGTAGCGTATTCCCAAGACCAGAAAATTAGGAGCTCCAGAACTGGGAATAGCCCCATGCCTAACATAGCTCTTTCATCAAGGATTTCACATGCTTCAAAATTGAGGTGGACGAGGGAGGGAAGCTCCCCAAGCAAATGAACATCCTGAGTTGATGTCACTTCAACATGCAGCTCAAGGAAGCGCATGCAGTGGAGAACACACAACCAGTTTGGCACTCTATATAACCGCCAGAAATGAAATTTAAGACGCTCAATATGTTGAAAAGGATTGGACAATGAGCCCAGCTGCTGGTTATCCTCACGCTCAACATGATGGCCAGAGATGGCCAGATATTCAAGGTTACAGAGCTTTCCAATGGAGCAAGCCAAAGCATCAACTTTTGGCAACCCCAAACTATTGACCTACTGAAATATGTAGTTCCCTTAGATTGGTCAGCTCGCTGAAACGCATAAAACACTCCAGAGACATCTCTTCCATGTCAAGCCTTTGCACAGTCCGCAGTGATTCATATTCATGATACCTTCAGGCAGCTTTGTCCCATATGGAAGAAGCAGACAGGACAGGCGGGGCAAATGAACTATCGCTACCGGAATAACCCTATATCCCTACGGCCTTATCTATGCCGACGGCTTTTTGTTGGGACCGTCGACATAACTCGAGCTACGCCGACGGCCTGGGAAAAGCCGTCGGCATACCTCCATCTATGACTACGGCAGCCGTAGGCATATATCTATGCCTACGGCTGCCGTAGGCATAGTTAGGCCGTCGGCATAGATATGGCCCTGGTGGCCCAGGGACAAACTACGGGCTGCGCCGACAAATCTATGCCGACGGCCCTCACAGCGGCCGTCGGTATAGATATTATCTATATTTTTTTACTAGGAGCTGCCACGTGGCAGAGCTATGCCGACGGCAAAGTCGTAGGCATAGTTTTCCATATATGCCTACGGCCCCGCCACGTGGCGCTTCCTGGCAGCCCCTGGCTGAGAACTAGGCATAGATATTATTTGTTTTTATTTCAAATTATTTTTATTTTTTAAGTTAAAATTTGTTTAATTTAAGTCTAACTTATCTAAACTTAAAATACACAAATTATACATCGATTCAGGGTAGAATTTGACACGAAGGGAACCTTATGGTGGGTTTGGCCCAGACCTTGTTCTCAAGTGTTCTTATGGATCGACCTATCACAACCAGGTGAAAACGTTCATTGGTCAAAGCTCATCCGGTGAATGTCAAAGGTATAGATTTTCGGGTCAACTTGTCCAGGGTTAGGCCGATTGGGGGCCTTCGTGGGGGGGGGGGGGGTGGGGGTAGCAATGCCACCAGAGCATCGCGCTGAGTCTTCATACATGTCGAAAGGTGTGGTGCCAGGTCTAAAGATGCAATATGCGGCTCCGGTGTGAGGTTCACCCTCATGAACTGCGATGAAATCGAAGTAATCCTTTTGCGGTTTTGGCGTTGCATGAATATTCCTGAACACTTGGAGCGTAATCAATTCATGAGATTTTTTTACACAGTGCCGACATATGATATAATATGCGTGTCAATTTCTTATATTTTTGTAAGATGCAGGAGTATGTGAAAAAAAATCCCCCACCACGGATTGTTCTTCGCGTGTCTACGAGTGTGGTCGGGGGCCTTTGTGGGATAGCTATGCCAAAAAATCTTGCACTAGGTCCTATTACATGTATGGAAGTGTGCTGTCAGGTGCAAACAAACGACATGCAACTCCAGAGTGTAACCACCTTCACGGAAGGCGCTGCCGCCGACACATGGAGGGGGGAAATGGCTGCATCGGGTCAACACAAGGGGGGTCCGCTGGTAGGTTGGGCCCAGACCTTGTTCTGAAATGTTCCTATGGGCTGACATGTCACAACTAGGTGGAAAAGTATGTTGGTCAAAGGCCGTCCGATGAAAGTCAAATGCCTAGATCTTTGGGCCACCAAGCTAGGATTAGGCCGGTCGGGGGCCTTGGGGTAGCAATGGTACCCAAACTTGCATTGTGTCTTAATATATGTATACAAGTGCGATGGAGGGTTGAAATAGCCAACGGAGCAACGGGCAGCGCACTTCCTTCACAAAACCGAGCACGTTCTCTCTCGATAGCTAGAGTACTACCTCGAAAATGATGCAGTTTACAAGAGGCCTTCAGTTAGGCTTCTGCGAAATGTGCTAAAACTTTTACCACAACCTACAATGGGCCACATGACGCCACCGTGCTAGGTCTCTAGAATTTCTGGCATCGTATGATTTTCCGTGGATTTTAACGGCTAGATCCGGCATGTCGCTAAGGCACATTCACCCTTCGGTGGCGGGGCCTGCCCCTCCTTTGGTTGCACTAGGCCCACACATACCGCAAATACATCATATATGATTTGACAAACCACTTATGGACATCATTTCAGGTGGTCGCCATGCAGATCTGTAACTTCCCGCATCGAAACCCTACGAATGCAATAAATGTCTCAAATATTGTAGGCGGCCCCAAAAATGCCATGTCCTGCCACGTACCATGCGATGGCCCCCTTTGAGATCACGAGAAGTTTCGAGGTCAACGGAGAAACGGGCAACACACTTCCTTGACAAATCGGACAAGTTCTCTATTGATAGCCATATACTAGCTCGGAGAACGTGTAGCTTACAAGTGGCCTCCAGCCAGGCTTCTACGAAACACGCTCAAAATTTTACCACACCCTACAATGGCCATATGACGCCACCGTGGTAGGTCTCGAGAATTTCCGGCATTGTATGATTTTTCGTGGATTTTAACGGCTACATCCGGCATGTCGCTGAGGCACATTCACCGTTCGGTGGTGGGGCCTACCCCTCCTTTGGTTGCACTAGGCCCACACATAACGCAAAGACATCATATATGATTTGACAAACCACTTCTGGACATCATTTCAGGTGGTCGCCATGCAGATCTGTAACTTCCCGCATTGAAACCCTACGAATGCAATAAATGTCTCAAATATTGCAGGCGGCCCCGAAAAATGCCATGTCCTGCCACGTGTCATGCGATGGCCCCCTTTGAGATCACGAGAAGTTTCGAGGTCAACGGAGAAACGGGCGACACACTTCCTTCACAAATCGGACAAGTTCTCTCTCGATAACCATATACTACCTCGGAGATCGTGTAGTTTACAAGCGGCCTCCGGCCAGGCGTCTACGAAACACGCTCAAAATTTTACCAAACCCTGCAAGGGCCATATGACGCCACCATGCTAGGTCTCGATAATTTCTGGCATCTTATGATTTTCCGTGTATTTTAACGGCTAGATCCGACATGTCGCTGAGGCACACTCACCCTTCGGTGGTGGGGCCTGCCCCTCCTTTGGTTGCACTAGGCCCACAGCCGCAAAGACATCATATATGATTTGACAAACCACTTCTGGACATCATTTCAGGTGGTCGCCATGCAGATCTGTAACTTCCCGCGTCGAAACCCTATGAATGCAATAAATGTCTCAAATATTGCAGGCGGCCCCAAAAATGCCATGTCCTTCCACGTGCCATGCGATGGCCCCCTTTGAGATCATGAGAAGTTGCGAGGTCAATGGAGAAACGGGCAACACACTTCCTTCACAAATCGGACAAGTTCTCTCTCGATAGCCATATACTACCTTGGAGATCGTGTAGTTTACAAGCGGCCTCCGGCCAGGTTTCTATGAAACACGCTCAAAATTTTACAAACCACTCCTGGACATCCTTTCAGGTGCTCGCCGTTTACAAGAGGCCTCCGGTCAGGCTTCTCCGTAACGTGCTGAAACTTTACCACACCCTACCGTGGCGGGCTCGGCCCAGTCGGGAAGCATGGGAAGAAGTGAGCTGTTTAGACCGATGCCCTTCTCCAAAATTGTTAAGTGTTTACTCGGAATAAGAGGAGAAAATCCTTGCAAAAAAAGAAATAAAAGGAGAAAATACAATTGCAATAGCTTAAAGCTCATTGGTGGAACCAATGGTGGCATGGATTGATGACATGGATCACATCTATCCATCCATATCCCCACACCACATGCCACATCCATCCATCTAAAGAAAAGGAGGAGAAAAGGAAAAAGAAAAATAAGACAGAAACCCACCGCATGCCTCTCCCTCTCCCTCTCTCGCTCATCTCTCCCTGCTCCTTCCCCACCCACGAAACCATCGCCGCCGCTGCCTACGCCGCTCGATTCTGGCTTGTTCCGGCGGCCCTCGCCGGCGCGCAGCATAGATCCGTGCTCCCCTGCCGCCGCTCTTAACTTCCCTCCGGCCAGATCCGCCTCTGGCGGCCCCGAGAACTCACCCACGACCCCTCCCCATGGCTAGGGTTTAGAGGGTGGCGTCCCCTCCAACTCCGGCGTGTCGCTGACGACTCTGCTCCGCCCTCTCCGACGCCCACCGCAAGTCCCACGGGCGGCTCTGCCTCGTGGTCGGTGCTCCTGCACCCGGTGGCTGCGGGGCGTACGCACGCGGCGGGTAAACTCCGGCGAGACGGCGGCCCCCTCCACGGCGTGACGGCAGTGCACTGCATCGGCTAAAGCACCCCCATGGTGAGCCCCTCTGCACTCCTCTGTTCCCACCTTTTCCTTGTATAATGATGCTTCACATTGCTTGATATGAATGTGATTTTGGTCAATCTTCACTTCCGCCTAGCTAGCTAAAAGAAACGTGTGTTTGTTTATGTATGCTATAACAAATCATGTACGTGTATGCTAGCTAAAAGAAGCAACCAACCTAGTAGCTTAATTGATATACAGGAAACTAGCTAGATGTGCGTCTCTAACAATGTGTTCATCAGGCCGCTCTCAGGTATCGTTTGAGTGCGCCAATTAGTTTGGACAGCCTCTACGGTTTATTCTGATAGTTGCTGGAGTGCTTCTATTTGTGAAAAAATTGACGCAACAAAAAAATGTTAATCATTCGCTCTCTCAAAGTCAAGTTTGGGCTGCTGCATATGAATGGATTTTTTTCTCAGTTTGGGAGCTAGGTACTGGTGGAGTTGTTGTATCCATAGATAGCATACACTTGCGCATTTTTTGAGTTCTTTTGTTGCGAATGCAAACAACCATCATGGATCTCCTCTGTTTTCAAGCAGCTTGCTTCTCCATGTATGTCTTATGCAGCATATTCATCTTGCTCCTCTTTTATTCAGTAGCAATGGAAGTTGATGAAATTGAAGTGTTGTGTTGTTCTAGAGATGCAGGGAGGGAGGGACGTCCATGGATTGGACTGCAAGGATTGGATGCAAACCAATGCACATGAGGAGGAGAGATGCAAGCCATGCCATGACCTGAAGGTCCCTGCCGTGAACCCCTTCCCCTTCACGTGTATAATCATGCTCAACATATGATTTTTTTAATCTTCATTTCAGCCTAGCTAGCTGTTGTATTACTTGCTTGTCTGCTTCCAAATGTTGCCCCAGTCCGCTGAGTTTCTTATTGCTCCAGGTAGTACTACTATTTTTCTGCTCTGCGATTTAACGTGCATGGTTCCAGGATTCCAGTCTACCACTTTTGTTGCTGTGATGTCGAGCTCTACTTTCTTTATTAGCACGAGTTGCAAAATTAGTAGGAAGTAAACTTTTGTTAACTTGTTGGCTGAAGCAATGGAACTACTGTTATATTTGATTTGTAGATCAACTAGTTCTGCAATGATTGGATCGAATGATGGCATGACCCTACTGTTATCATTGCAATTATCTTGGTATTGTAAATGTTATTGTTCCTGTCATATAGCGCATGCTACTTTCTTTATTAGTTGGCTGCTGGTTCCATTTATTCATATTTATAAGTGCTAATTTTTCTTTGTTATCTTATAAAGGATATAGTCCTTCATTTGTATATAGCTGTAACTCTCTTATGGATCAACATATACTGATTCATCTCTTTACTGCAATCACTCTGTAGTTCATGATTTGCTCCTGTAGTGGTATAAAATTATAGTTTCTCTTTCAAGCTGGTACTGTGTTTGATATATACTAGTCTTTATCTAAATACCATGTGTTGGTATTTCTTGTATGGTTTAGTACATCATCTACTGGTGGTTTAGTTGTATATTGTACAGGACATAGTCCTGATGGTTGCATGTAGTGATAATTCTTTCTTTGGCATTAGCTATTTCATATGTTTCAGCTGATTTAGATGCATGCTTATACTCCTATCTATATCGGGTGCATGTGTTGTGCTTGTGTACCTATATACAGAATAGTACCCATGTGTAAGTGGGTGTATGTGTTCTGCTTATAGCAGATGTTTATTAAATGTGCTATCAATGGCCTATTTCTTCTTGCAGGTTATGGACTATATCTTTCCTGGCCAATTCCCTCTCTCTTAAATCTGATTTGAACAGATGCTACACCGGTCTCTTCACTTTCTTTCTTTCTCTCCTACCCTCACTGATAAGAACAGGTGCTCCTTAATCTTGCCATGCCAATGATGGTGTCCTGAGGCTCTCATCGTTACTTAACAGCAGATGTTGCACTACTTGATCCAATGATGCAATAGTCCTAGCACTACTAGGCTGCCTGAGGACAATCCCTACTTCAAACCCTACCTCTGGGCTAGTTGATTAGTAGTGGGTTAGTTGGATTTCATCTGAAAACTAACCCAAGCTTAATTGAGGGATCCCCTAATCCTGGAGTTAGTGCTAGTTTGAGTTGATCTTTGGGTTTGGCTTTGATCTATACTTTGCTGGCTCTACTTCTGTCTTGGGTTATTGGCTCCATTTACGCAGTGTCAGCTCTCTTCTACTGTTTCTTTGATCAACTTAATCTGATTGGGGTTTGACTAATGTTTCCAAACTCCTAAGTGCTAGCTCCTACAGCAAAGGCATTTTGCTAAGGGGAATGCTACATTTGAACCTTGATCAAGTTTTTCCTGTTTGTTGTTTCTCGTATTGCAGGTTGATGAACTGGAAGAAAGAAGCAGAAGATGAAGAACTAGATAGTTTAGTATAGGTTTAGTTTAGGACTTTTTCTTTCTTCTTTTATTTCTTTTTCCTCTTAAGTGTAATTCCTGAATCACTAGTAGAAAACAGGGCTTTCGTCCAGGCCAGTTTAGCCCATTAGTCCCGGTTCAATCCAGAACCGGGACCAATGGAGCTATTTGCCCCGGTTCGTGAGCCCAGGGGGCCGGCCGGGCCACGTGGGCCATTGGTCCCGGTTCGTCCGGACCTTTTGGTCCTGGTTGGTGGGACGAACCGGGACCAATGGTCCTGGCTCTGCCCACCACTATTGGTCCCGGTTGGTGGCATGAACCGGGACCAAAGGCTTCCTTTAGTCCCGGCTCATGCCACCAACCGGGCTAATGGTGCTGCCTATATATAGCCCCTCGCGCAAGAGCAGAGCACACCGCCTGCTTTTTCCGGCCGAGGGGAGAGGGCTTGGTGGTGCTCTAGCTCACCTCCTATGCACATAAGGTGTTCGATGGAATGCCCGAGCCACACTACTTAAGGTTTCTCCTCTCCAAGCTCGACCGCCAAGCTCCATTTTCCTCAATATTTATCTAGGTTTAGCGGTCCGTCACGCCCCGTCCCCGTCTTCATCGCCGTCGATCACCCGCGCCGATCTCATCGCCGGCACCACCGTGGTGAGCCTCTTATCACTAGTAGAAAAAGGGTCATACGTGAAGCACATTAGTGCCGGTTTGAATTTGAGCCGGTACTAATGTATACATTAGTGCCGGTTCGTGGGACAGATCAATAGCACCGGTTAAGTGGCGAACCTTTAGTACCGGGTTCATGCCACAAACCGTACTAAAGAGGCTGTGTCACCGCTGGTCAGGCTATGGCCCCACCATCACCATTTAGTGCCGGTTCGTACTACCTAACCGGTACTAATGACGTTTTGGCAGGATGTTTTAATTAGTCCCACCTCGCTCCCCTAACAAGCCTTTTACCACCTTAAATATGTTATTTCTCAAACTATCATAAGCACTTGGTCTTCATTGAACTCTATGTGTAGAATTTCTGGCCTCAATATGAGTCTTCATCGGTTTATAAATCGTTGATGACTCATATTGACAATTCAGATTGTACACACAAAGATCATTGATGATCAAAGTATTTTTTTTTTGATGTTATATGATCATATTGACAATTTAGACTGTAAAGAAATATAAGATCATGATGTAAATGCTCTTATATTTTTATGCTCAGTATGCACCATTCAAAGCGACGCCATCAACTTTCAACCATTTCTGCCTTCATTTGCTATTTTTCATGCATTCAATGATTTGTTTTGAGAACTAAATGACCTGGAAATTGAAAAGCACTACAAATGAACTCTGAAAAAGTTGAAACTTGGCATGGTATCATCATTTCACCCACATAGATTGTTCAAAAAGTAGAGAGGGTTACGGCAAAAACTAGATGCACTTCGTTCACAAACTGGACAATCTCTTCAAGTATTCAGGTTTCGGACGAAATTAAACTCATCTGTTACAAAGGCATTTCATTTTTAAACTTATTACAACTCCGGACTTTTTGTGCATTCAGTATGCACCATTCAAAGCGACGCCATCAACTTTCAACCATTTCTGCCTTCATTTGCCATAACTGTTTTAGCGCACCACCTTTAGTACCGATTGGTGGCTCCAACCGGTACTAAAGGGTGACCAGTACTACAGTTGCTTAGGAAGCTGTTTTTAGTCCCACCTCGCCAAGAGAGAGGGACTAGGAGCGGTTTATAAGCCCCGAGTGAAGAGCGATGAAGAAGAGGCTCAATGCTCACGTTGTTAGCTTCAAGCCTTCAGGAATATGGTAGATTGCACGGAGCTATGCGCAGTGCAGTTTACACTATTCAAAGGCTTGAAGCAAATTAACGAGCATTGCACCTCTTTTTATTTTTAATAACTTATTACAACTCCGGACTTCTTCTGTTATGGCAAAAACTAATTGCACGTCGGCATTTCTTTTTTTAACTTTGGTTATAACTCCAGACTTTGACCATCAAGTTTTGCAGAAATGAAAAAATAGCAGAAAAGAAAAAATAGCAGAAAAGAAAAAAAACTATTGCTGAAAAGAAAAAACTACATAAAAAAACTACTCAGAAATAAATAGAACAAAATAAATATAGCAGAAAAGAAAAACTGCTCAGAAATAAATAGAAGAAAAATAAAGTAGAAAAGGAAAAATTATATTTGCTATTTTTCAATCGTTTACAAAATGACCGTGAAATTGAAAATCACTACAAAATGAACTCTGAAAATGTTGAATTTTGGCAAACTAGATGAAAACTACTCACAAATAAATAGAAGAAAATAAATATAACAGAAAAGAAAAAGCTATACAAAAACTACACAGAAAGAAATAGAAGAAAAAATAGCAGAAAGAAAAAACTACAAAAAAATTAGCGCTGCTCAGGGCCTGCTAGGCCACAGGAGTGCAATTACAGGCCTTAAAGGCCCAGCAGACTCACAGGGCAGCGTGCAGAATTTAGGCCCACAAGCCTGCTATATAGAGGAGTTCGAAGAGGTAGCCGCTGCTGGGTTTATAAACCAGTGCGGCTGCGCTTCGCCCGGCGAGGTGGGACTAAACTTTGGGGTGGCAGCGCGAGGCCTTTAGTACCGGTTGGTGGCTCCAACCGGTGTTAAAGATCACCCTTTAGTACCGGTTGGAGCCACCAACCGGTACTAAAGGCCTGCTCTTCCCGCCTCTTGGCCTTGGCCTTTAGTACCGGTTGGTGGCTCCAACCGGTACTAAAGGCTCACCCTATATATACAGCACTTACGAAATTTCACTTACATCTCCCCACTTCTTTCGTCAACCTCTCGCGCGCCCCTGCCGCCGCCGCCGCCTGTCGCCCTCGCTGCCGCCCCCGAACGCCGCGCCGCCGTCTCAGACGTATCTCGCTTCTCTCTCGCGTGCCGCCGCCGCCGCCAACGCCAACGCCATTCCCCCGCCGCCTAACGCTGGCGCCGCTTACCAGACGCCGGGCGCCTCGCCAGACAATGGGCGGCAAGACGGGCTGGCCGCACACACACAAACACATATACCACACACACGCATACACACATACGTAATAGATTATTTTTAGTTCAATAATTAATATAACTAGTTTATTTTTAGTAAGAAAATTTAGGTATATGAGATTTGAACTACTTCAATAATTAATATAACTAGGTTAATGAGTTTTTTGTTTATTTAATTTTTATATATTTTGAGTTTATATAAATGTTAGATTAATGACGAATGTTAGATGAATTAGATAGAAAAGTTAAATATATAGTAATGTCTATTTATAGTAAGTGCTTAGTAGTTGAACTAGTTGATTTAATAAAACTGGTTCATTTTACTATAGAAGTAGTTTATTTTTAGCAAGAAAATTAATAGAACTAGTTTATTTTTTAGTTAAAGCAATTATTCCCGCATCGACGTGGACGATGCCTATCCCGCATCCTCGTCGTTGAGTCGGCGGAGGACGACACCTGCTTGACCAGATGGGCCATGTCCGGGACAGGGCTCCGCCGGGGTGGTACTGGGAGGTGCTACCTTCCGGGGCGAATTTGGTGAGGAGCCAGCCCGTCGTTGACCCGATCCTTGTTTGGTGGCGGTCGCGTGGGCGATGTGGTGCCGAGGCATATGCATATGATTAGTTGAATAATAATGATCTAATTTATTCTTTGAATTATGAACGTATAGGAAATGTCATCATCGGAGGACGAAAGTCTCCCGGGGGAATGCGACTGGTGCCACGACGATCGAGGTGAGTGCGACAGGCCTCACCTGGACGATGGTCGGCGCTTCAGCATTAAGCTCGAGGAGACCTTCGAAGTTGAAACGGTACGCAACGACGACAAGTGTTTTTTTTTCATAATTAAGCATGACTTCAACTATTTCAACGTGTAATTTTCATCTTTTACAATTCGAGTATAGTTAATCCCATGCCATGCAAGACGCTATGTCTTGGAGAGGATGGATTTTGAAGACCATGAAAATTTTGAAACGAAGAAAATTCACCTAAGGACCCATCATGATGTGGATTTTGAAGTAAAGTTGTATAATGCTGAGACCGTAACCCATTTGGGTTGCAAAAATTGGGAAGCATTTTGCAAATTGTATGGTTTTGATGAGGGTATGCTTGTCACCATGGATCTTGGTGATCCTGAAATCGAGCAAGACAATATGGACATTTGGGTCCTTGTTGATACTCCTCCAGTTCTACCGCTATGTGAGTTTCTCAAACATAGTTAATTATTAATAGAACTTATATTGTTCATTTCAAAATAGTTGACAGCTTATTTCCATTGACAGCTTATTTTGAAGTATCAAAGAATGTGCAGAAGATGGTAGATAGAACTTACTACACCGATGGCTCTGAGTTAACTTACAAGGAGAAAACTCATCTGGTTGGATTTTGTAATGATATTGAGAATTACAATATCTACAATCGAACTCCTCAACATTATGGTCAATACGTGCCACTAGTGCACGTGTTGAACTCTGATAACTACCATGGAGATACCCTGGTAAGTTTTATTACTATTACGACATCCGTGCATCTTTTTGCATACTTCTAAAACTAGTACATCATTGCTAACTACGAAGTTATTACTATGTTTTTCAACAGAGAATCCCAGAGGATTGTGTGCCTCATTTGATGTATCAGAATGGCGGCAGCCTTCGTGTTTTGAACTTATATCCAGGTCATCCTTTAATCTCAACTGTCCATACCGGATTTCTAAAACAAGTGGAGACATGACAATCAAAGGATGGAAAAATGTATGGACAGTCGTAAGGAGCTTCTTGGAAGCAAAAGGAAGCGAGGCGCAAGAATTGAGACAGGATGATCTCCATTCTTCATAATGGAGAGTCAGGGTCTATATTGTTTTATGCTATTTTACCTTAAGTGTGTTTAGGTCCGATCCTACCTGATCTTGATGATCATGTGCTAAGAACAATTATGTAGGGTTGGGTTCGATGACTATGAGGATGATGATCATATGACTTATTATTAATAACGAGTAGAAGTTGTATGATGATGCTTGATTAATTAGCTAGTAGGAGTTGTTATTATATATGATGATGTATGATGCGAGCATGCATGAGTTATTATATATATATATCTGCGGGTGAAACGAAAAAGAATTAAAATGGAAAACACAAAATTAAATGAAAAGAAATCATAAAACCAAAAACCCCCAAACATTTTAGTACGGTTGGTGTTACCAACCGGTACTAAAGGGCTCCCGGCCCCCGGAGCTGGCTCGTGCCACGTGGTTGCCCTTTAGCACCGGTTCGTGCTGAACCGGTACTAAAGGGGTGGGGCCTTTAGTGACCACACTTTAGTGCCGGTTATGTAACCGGCACTAAAGGGCCTTACGAACCGGTGCTATTGCCCGGTTCTGCACTAGTGTGTTCTTATCTTCTTTCTGAAAGGAAAAATATTATTACTTGTTTGTTTAGATAGATACTTGTATTATTTTCTTACTTTTATTATTGCATCTTATATAGTGCGATGATTTTGGTATCCGCCCCCGTCGGCCCTCGTCCTGTCTATGATTCGGATGTGGTATATATTATCTTTTCATAACTATTGGTTCGTTTATTGTTTATGAAAATTATGCCGGCCAACGTGACATAGATTTTATTTATCTAGGAGGTTGTTGAACCGGAAATTCCAACCGACCCTATTGTCGAGAGGTTAAATTTAGTTGAAGAAGAAAACAATTTCTTGAAGGAAAAATAAAAAACTTGAGGAGGAGAAGATGATATTGGAGTTGCATGTTGCGGATGTCGTCAATGATCACAAGATCAAGATGGATGCAATGCGCTTGAAGATGAGAAAGATTAGAAAATATGCCATTCATACCGAGGCTTGGTATCATTATGCCGTTGGATCAGTTGTTACCTTGGTTGCGATTATGATCGTATTTGTTTTCGCATTGAAATGTTTTACATAGTTTCAATGTATGTTTAATTAATTTAGATGCTCTCCAGAGCTTTATGTTGTTAGATGAGAACTATGTATGTACTTTGGTTTTTATGTGATGATGAACTTCTATTAATTTGGTCACTTAATTATCTATTCATGATGTTCTGTAATGATTTTAACACACTTAATTATATAATGCATGTAGATGAACCGGCAATGGATGTACGGTGACAGACACACCTCCGAGTACATTAAGGGCGTGCATGATTTTCTCGAAGTGGCTGAGGCAAACAAGCAGAATGGGTTTATGTGTTGTCCATGCCCTATATGTGGGAATACGAAGTCTTACTCTGACTGGAAAATCCTTCACACCCACCTGCTTTACAAGGGTTTCATGCCACAATGTTTGGACGAGGCACGGAGAAATAGGGGTTATGATGGAAGACGGAGAGGAAGAAGAGTACGATGACAACTATGTGCCCCCTGAATACGGTGATGCTACTGAACATCAAGATGCACCAGACGATGTGCTGGTGCTGGAACGGGCGAAGTTGCTGAAGATCAAGAGGAACCAGACGATGTGCCCGATGATGATGATCTCTGCCGGGTCATTGTCGATGCAAGGACACAATGTGAAAGTCAAAAGGAGAAGCTGAAGTTCGATCGCATGTTAGAGGATCACAAAAAAGGGTTGTACCCCAATTGCGAAGATGGCAACACAAAGCTCGGTACCGTACTCGAATTTCTGCAGTGGAAGGCAGAGAATGATGTGCCTGATAAAGGATTTGAGAAGCTACTGAAAATAATGAAGAAGAAGCTTCCAAAGGATAACTAATTGCCCGACAGTACATACACAGCAAAGAAGGTCGTATGCCCTCTAGGATTGGAGGTGGAGAAGATACATGCATGCCCTAATGACTGCATCCTCTACCGTGGTGCCTACAAGGATCTGAACGCATGCCCGGTATGCGGTGCATTGCGTATAAGATCGACGAGATGACCCCGGTGATGTTGACGGCGAGCCTCCGTGAAGAGGGTTCTGCGAAGGTGATGTGGTATGCTCCTATAATACCACGGTTGAAACGTCTGCTCGTAAACGGAGAGCATGCCAAGTTGATGCGATGGCACGGTGAGGACCGTAAGAAAACGGGAAGTTGAGAGCACCACCGACGGGTCGCAGTGGAGAAAAATCGAGAGAAATCTTTGGGATGAGTTTGCAAAGGACCCAAGGAATGTATGGTTTGCTTTAAGCGCGGATGGCATAAATCCTTTCGGGGAGCAGAGCAGCAATCACAGCACCTGGCCCGTGACTCTATGTATGTATAACCTTCCTCCTTGGATGTGCATGAAGCGGAAGTTCATTATGATGCCAGTTCTCATCCAAGGCCCTAAGCAACCCGGCAACGACATTGATGTGTACCTAAGGCCATTAGTTGAAGAACTTTTATAGCTGTGGAATGGAAACGGTGTACGTACGTGGGATGAGCACAAAAGGAGGAATTTGACCTAAAGGCGTTGCTGTTCGTGACCATCAACGATTGGCCCGCTCTCAGTAACCTTTCAGGACAGACAAACAAGGGATACCACGCATGCACGCACTGTTTACTTGACACCGATAATATATAGCTGGGAAGCTGCAGGAAGAATGTGTACCTGGGCCATCGTCGATTTCTTCCGACCAACCATCAATGTCGAAAGAAAGGCAAGCATTTCAAAGGCGAGGCAGATCACCGGAAGAAGCCCGCCATGTGACGGGCATCACCTACTTGCTATGGTCAATGATTTACACGTAATCTTTGGAAAGGGTCCCGGCGGACTAGCTGTTTCGAATGACGCTGAGAATCACGCACCCATGTGGAAGAAGAAATCTATATTTTGGGACCTACCCTACTAGAAAGACCTAGAGGTCCGCTCTTCGATCGACGTGATACACGTGACGAAGAACCTTTGCGTGAACCTGCTAGGCTTCTTGGGCGTGTATGGGAAGACAAAAGATACACCGAGGCACGAGAGGACCTGCAACGCTTACCTAAAAAAAGAGGGCATGCCTCCGAAGCAAAGATGAAGGTCCTGCCAGCCACGCTCTACGAAAGAAGAGAAAGAAATATTCTTTCAATGCCTGCTCAAGATGAAGGTCCCGACTGGCTTCTCGTCGAATATAAAGGGAATAATAAATATGCCAGAGAAAAGTTCCAGAACCTAAAGTCTCATGACTGCCACGTGATTATGACGCAATCGCTTCCGGTTGCATTGAGGGCTTCTACCGGAAAACGTCCGATTAGCCATTGTGAAGCTATGTGCATTCCTCAATGCAATATCTCGAAGGTGATCAATCCAGAAATCGTACCAACGCTAAGGAGTGATGTGGGCGCAATGTCTTGTCAGGCTTTTGAGCTGGTGTTCCCACCATCCTTCTTCAATATCATGACGCACGCCCTATTTCATCTAGTCGACGAGATTGTCATTACGGGGCCCGTATTTCTACACAATATGTACCCCTTTGAGAGGTTCATGGGAGTCCTAAAGAAATATGTTCAGAACCATGCTAGGCCAGAAGGAAGCATCTCCATGGGCCATCAAACGAGAGGATGTCATCGGGTTTTGTGTTGACTTCATTCTGGCCTTAAGAAGATAGGTCTCCCAAAGTCGCGGTATGAGGGAGACTGACCGAAAAGGCACGCTTGGAAGAGACTCAATAATATGCAGGGACGGATATTCTTGGTCTCAAGCACACTACAGTTCTACAGAACTCTACCTTGGTGACCCCGTATGTCGATGAACACAAGAACAGTCTCAAGGCCCAAACACCCGGAGCAAGGCGACGATCGGATTACATGTGAACACATCAGGACTTTCAGCAGTTGGTTGGAAACACGTCTCAGAGGTGACAGCAATGTTTGTGATGAGTTGTACTTGTTGTCCAGGGGACCATCTTCGACTGTAATGATTCGGAAAGGATACGAGATAAATGGGAATACATTTTACACGATTGACCAAGATGAAAAGAGCACCAACCAAAACAGCGGTGTCCGCTTTGATGCAACAACCGACAAGGGAAATGACACATATTATGGTTACATAGTAGACATATGGGAACTTGACTATGGAGTAGATTTTAAGGTTCCTTTGTTTAAGTGCAAGTGGGTCAATCATCAGAGGCGAGTGCATGTAGACCCACGATGCGGAATGACAACAGTGGATCTGAAAAATCTTGGGTACACCGACGAACCGCTCATCCTAGCCAATGATGTGGCACAGGTTATCTATGTGAAGGACATGTCTACCAGACCGAGAAAAAGAAAAGATAAGGAAGCGAATACATCATACAATGAGCCAAAGCGCCACATAGTTCTTTTCAGGAAAAAGGGACATCCACAGGAGTGGAGGGCAAGACGGACATGTCTCAAGAGTATGAAAATTTTATGAAATTCCCCTTCAAAGTCAAGGCTGACCCAAGCATCCTGATAAACGGCGAAGATTATCCATGGTTACGGCGCAATAAGCAAAACGACACAAGCGAAGAAAATGTGAAGACTTTCTCCGCAACTATTATGATGATACCATGCCAACTTTGTAACATGCATTTAGTATGATACCATTGTCCGTTTGTACATGCACATGCTATGCCAGCTTTTTCAGAGTTCATTTGAAAACTATGAATTTGAAAACCTCGCCAACGAAGGGCGCTCACACCGGTTTATAAGCCCGTCCCTCTACACACCGTTTTGTTGTAAGCAGAAACAAAATAAAATAAATAAAGCAACAAAGAAAACAAAAAAGTGTTTTCAAATTTGAAAACTAATGGCACTAACAGAAAGTTTATAATTTTTCTAAAACTAAAAGCAAAAAGAATTAAAAAATAAAGAAAAAACAACAAAAACTAAATAATGCAGAAAACAGAACAAAAAACTGAAAAAATAAATAAAAATAGCAACAATAAGTATTTTGTTGTAAGTAGAAACAAAATAAAATAAATAAAGCAACAAAGAAAACAAAAAAAGAGTTTTCAAATTTGAAAACTAATGGCACTAACAGAAGAGGGAAAAAAGGAGAAGAAGAGGAAGAAAGGAGAAGAAGAGGGGAGGAAGAAGAGGAGAAATAAATAAGAAGAGGGAAAAAGAAGAAAAAGAAGAGGAGAAGAAAAAAAGGAATAGAGGAGAAGAAGAAAAAATAGAAAATATTCTATTTTTTCTTCTTCTCCTCTATTCCTTTCTTCTTCTCCTCTTTTTTTTCTTTTTTTTCTTCGATCTTCTCCTCTGTCATCGTCGATATACCCCTCCCGATAACTTCAACATGAGGGGGTCCATATACCCCTCCCGATAACTTCAATATGTGGGGGTCGATATACCCCCTCCCCGATAACATTAATTTCTCCCGTGTATGTATCTCGTCGTTGTCGATATTACCCCTTGAAGCGTTGTCGATATTATCCCGGGTCGAGGGTTCTAGGGTCGAGGGATCGAGGGTTCCAGGATCGTCTAGGGGTCGAGGGTTCCAGGGTCGTCGAGGGTTCAAGGGGTCGAGGATCGCCGAGGGGTCGAGAGGGTTCCTATAGTGTCAAAGTATTGAAGAAATCCATGGCTTCATCATTAGCCGGAAGTAACCATGGCATGATGGTACGAATGTTGGGGAACGCAGTAATTTCAAAAAATTTCCTACGCACACACAGGACCATGGTGATGGCATAGCAACGAGAGGGGAGAGTGTTGTCTACGTACCCTCGTGACCCGTGGCGGAAGCGATCACAACGTAGAGGAAGTAGTCGTACGTTCTCCTCGCGATCCTGCCGATCCCAGCGCCGTTACTCCGGCACCTCCGAGTCGATGATGACGTAGAGGAAGTAGTCATACGTTCTCCTCCCGATCCAGCCGATCCCAGCGCCGTTACTCCGGCGCCTCCGAGTTCTTGGCACACGTTCAGCTCGATGACGCTCCACGGGCTCCGATCCAGCAAAGCTCCGGAGAGAAGGAGTTCCGTCAGCACGATGGCGTGGTGACGATCTTGATGTTTCACCGACGCAGGGCTTCGCCTAAGCACCGCTACGATATGACCGAGGTGGAATATGGTGGAGGGGGGCACCGCACACGGCTAAGGAACGATCTCAAGGATCAACTTGTGTCTCCTAGGGTGCCCCCCTCCCCCGTATATAAAGGAGGGAGGGAGGAGGTGGCCGGCCCAAGGGGGGGCGCACCAAGGGAGGGGGAACCTACTCCAAGTAGGTTTCCTCTCTTTTCCTTATCTTATTTGGAGGGGAAAGGAAGGAGTACTAGTATTAGGAAGTAGTACTAGTAGTAGGAATAGGAAGAGGGGGAAGGAGAAAGGAAAGGGGGGGGCCGGCCCCCCTCCCTTGTTCCTTCTCCCTTCCTCCTACATGGGCCCAATAAGGCCCATATACCTCCCGGGGGTTCGGTAACCTCCCGAGCTCCAAACTTCTCCGGAACCTTTCCGGTGTCCAAATATATCCGTCCAATATATTAATCTTTATGTCTCGACCATTTCGAGACTCCTCGTCATGTCCGTGATCATATCCGGGACTCCGAACAACCTTCGGTAGATCAAAATACACAAACTCATAATATAACCTGTTGGGAACGTAGTAATTTCAAAATTTTTCCTACGATCACGCAAGACCATCGTGACGGCATAGCAACGAGAGGGAAGAGTGTCCGTCCACGTACCCTCGTAGACCGAAAGCGGAAGCTTTATCACAAAGCTGTTGATGTAGTCGTACGTCTTCACGATCCGACCGATCCAAGCACCGAACGTGACGGCACCTCCGAGTTCTCGCACACGTTCAGCTCGATGACGATCCCCGGACTCCGATCCAGCAAAGTGTCGGGGATGAGTTCCGTCAAGACGACGGCGTGGTAGCGATGATGATGCTCCACCGACGCAGGGCTTCGCCTAAGCTCATGACGATATGACTTCTCCGGCGCAGGGCTTCGCTTAAGCTCATGACGATATGACCGAAGTGGAATATGGTGGAAGGGGCACCGCACACGGCTAAGGAAAGATCCGTAGATCAACTTGTGTATCTTGGGGTGCCCCTGCCCCCGTATATAAAGGAGCCAAGGGGAGGTGGCGGCCCTAGAGGAGGCGCACCAGGAGGAGTCCTACTCACCGAGTAGGACTCCCCCTCTCCTAGTTGGAGTAGGATTGGGGAGGGAAAGGGGAAGGCGCGCGCCCCTTCTCCTTGTCCTATTCGGACTGGAAGGGGAGGGCGCGCAGCCCACCTGGCCGGCCCTTCTCCTTCTCCCTCAAGCCCCATGAGGGCCCATATACCCCCGGGGTTCCGTAACCCCGGTGTTCCGTAACATCCTGTTTTCACTCGGAACCATTCAAGTCCAAACATAGGCTTCCAATATATCAATCTTTATGTCTCGACCATTTCGAGACTCCTCGTCATGTCCGTGATCACATCCGGGACTCCGAACAACCTTCGGTGCATCAATACTTATAAACTCATTATGAACTGTCATCGAAACGTTAAGCGTGCGGACCCTACGGGTTCGAGAACTATGTAGACATGACCTAGAACTATTCTTGGTCAATAACCAATAGCGGGACCTGGATGCCCATATTGGCTCCTACATATTCTACGAAGATCTTTATCGGTCAAACCGCATAACAACATACGTTGTTCCCTTTGTCATCGGTATGTTACTTGCCCGAGATTCGATCGTCGGTATCCAATACCTAGTTCAATCTCGTTCTTGGCAAGTCTCTTTACTCGTTACGTAATGCATCATTCCGTAACTAACTCATTAGCTACATTGCTTGCAAGGCTTATAGTGATGTGCATTACCGAGAGGGCCGGAGATACCTCTCCGACAATCGGAGTGACAAAACCTAATCTCGAAATACGCCAACCCAACATGTACCTTCGGAGACACCTGTAGTACTCCTTTATAATCACCCGATTACGTTGTGGACGTTTGGTAGTACCCAAAGTGTTCCTCCGTAGCGGGAGTTGCATAATCTCATAGTTACAGGAACATGTATGGGTTATGAAGAAAGCATTAACATACTAAACGATCAAGTGTTAAGCTAACGGAATGGGTCATGTCAATCAGATCATTCAACTAATGATGTGACCTTGTTAATCAAATAACAACCCCTTGTTCATGGTTAGGAAACATAATCATCTTTGATTAACAAGCTAGTCAAGTAGAGGCATACTAGTGACACTCTGTTTGTCTATGTATTCACACATGTATTATGTTTCCGGTTAATACAATTCTAGCATGAATAATAAACATTTATCATGATATAAGGAAATAAATAATAACTTTATTATTGCCTCTAGGGCATATTTCCTTCAGTCTCCCACTTGCACTAGAGTCAATAATCTAGTTCACATCATCATGTGATTCAACACTAATATTCACATCTGTATGTGATTAACACCCATAGTTCACATCGTCATGTGACCAACACCCAAAGGGTTTACTAGAGTCAATAATCTAGTTCACATCGCTATGTGATTAACACCCAAAGAGTACTAAGGTATGATCATGTTTTGCTCGTGAGAGAAGCTTAGTCAACGGATTCTGTCACATTCAGAGCCGTATGTATTCTCGCAAATATTCTATGTCTACAATGCTCGCACGGAGCTACTCTAGCTAATTGCTCCCACTTTCAATATGTATCCAGATTGAGACTTAGAGTCATCCGGATCAGTGTAAAAGCTTGCACCGATTTAACTCTTTACGACGGGCTCTTTTATCACTTCCATAATCGAGAAATATTTCCTTAGTCCTCACTAAGGATGTTCTTGACCAATGTCCAAAGGATCTACTCCTAGATCACTATTGTACTCCTTGCCAAATTCAGAGCAAGGTATACAATAGGTCTGGTACATAGCATAGCATACTTTATAGAACCTATGACCGAGGCATAGGGAATGACTTTCATTCTCTTTTCTATTTTCTGCCGTGGTCGGGATTTGAGTCTTACTCAATTTCATACGTTTTGCAACACAGGCAAGAACTTTTCTTTGACTGTTCCATTTTGAACTACTTCAAAATCTTGACAAGGTATGTACTTATTGAAAAACTTATCAAGCGTCTTGATCTATCTCTATAGATCTTGATGCTCAATATGTAAGCAGCTTCACTGAGGTCCTTCTTTGAAAAACTCTTTTCAAATACTCCTTTATGCTTTGCAGAATAATTCTACATTATTTCCGATCAACAATATGTCATACACATATACTTATCAGAAATGCTGTAGTGCTCCCACTCACTTTCTTGTAAATACAGGCTTCTCCAAAAGTCTGTATAAAAACATATGCTTTGATCACACTATCAAAGTGTTCATTCCAACTCCGAGATGCTTGCACCAGTCCATAGATGGATCGCTGAAGCTTGCATATTTTGTTAGCTCCTTTAGGATTGATAAAATCTTCTGGTTGCATCATATACAACTCTTCTTTAATAAATCCATTAAAGAATGTAGTTTTGACATCCATTTGCCAGATTTCATAAAATGTGGCAATTGCTAACATGATTCGGACAGACTTAAGCATCGCTACAGTTGAGAAAATCTCATTGTAGTCAACACCTTGAACTTGTCGAAAAACCCTTTTTGTGACAAGTTGAGCTTTGTAGATAGTAACACTACTATCAGTGTCCGTCTTCCTCTTGAAGATCCATTTATTTAACATGGCTTGCTGATCATCGAGCAAGTCAATCAAAGTCCATACGTTGTTCTCATACATGGATCCTATCTCAGATTTCATGGCCTCAAGCCATTTCGCGGAATCTGGGCTCATCATCGCTTCCTCATAGTTCGTAGGTTCATCATGGTCTAGTAACATGACTTCTAGAATAGGATTACCGTACCACCTCAAAAGTGGTGCGGATCTTACTCTGGAAGACCTACGAGGTTTGGTAGCAACTTGATCTGAAGTTTCATGATCATCATCATTAACTTCCTCACTAATTGGTGTAGGAATCACTAGAACTGATTTCTGTGATGAACTACTTTCCAATAAGGGAGAAGGTACAATTACCTCATCAAGTTTCTACTTTCCTCCCACTCACTTCTTTCGAGAGAAACTTCTTCTCTAGAAAGGATCCATCTTAGCAACGAAAAACTTGCCTTCGGATCTGTGATATAAGGTGTACCCAATAGTTACCTTTGGGTATTCTATGAAGACGCACTTCTCCGATTTGGGTTTGAGCTTATCAGGTGAAAACTTTTTCACATAAGCATCACAACCCCAAACTTTAAGAAACAACAGCTTAGGTTTACTGCTAAACCATAGTTCATACGGTGTCATCTCAACGGATTTAGATGGTGCCCTATTAAACGTGAATGCAGCTGTCTCTAATGCATAACCCCAAAACGATAGTGGTAAATCGGTAAGATACATCATAGATCGCACCATATCCAATAAAGTGCGATTCTGACGCTCGGACACACCATAACATTGTGGTGTTCGGTGGCGTGAGCTGTGAAACTATTCCACATTATTTTAATTGAAGACCAAACTCAGAACTCAATTATTTGTCTTCGCGATCAGATCGCAGAAACTTTATTTTCTTGTTACGATGATTTTTCCACTTCACTCTGAAATTCTTTGAACCTTTCAACTATTTCAGACTTATGTTTCATCAAGTAGATATACCCATATCTGCTCAAATCATCTTGTGAAAGTCAGAAAATAACGATACTTGCCACGAGCATCAACACTCATTGGATCGTATACATCGGTATGTATTATTTCCAATTAGTCAAGAGCTTGTTCCATTGTTCCGGAGAACGGAGTTTTAGTCATCTTGCCCAAACGGCACGGTTCGCAAGCATCAAATGATTCATAACCAAGTGATTCCGAAAGTCCATCGACATGGAGTTTTCTTCATGCGCTTTACACCAATATGACCTAAACGGCGATTACCACAAATAAGTTGCACTATCATTATTAACTTTGCATCTTTTGGTTTCAATATTATGAATATGTGTATCACTATGATCGAGATCCAATGAACCATTTTCATTGGGTGTGTAACCATATAAGGTTTTATTCATGTAAACAGAACAACAATTTATTCTCTTACTTAAATGAATAACCGTATTGCAACAAACATGATCAAATCATATTTATGCTCAACACCAAATAACACTTATTTAGGTTCCACACTAATCCCGAAAGTATAGGGAGTGTGTGATGATGATCAAATCAATCTTGGAACTACTTCCAACACTCATCATCACTTCCCTTCAACTAGTTTCTGTTCATTCTGCAACTCCGTTTCAAGTTACTACTCTTAGCAACTGAACCAGTATCAAATACCGAGGGGTTACTACGAACACTAGTGAAATACACATCAATGATCTGTATATCAAATATACCTTTGTTCACTTTGCCATCCTTCTTATCCGCCAAATACTTGGGGTAGTTCCGCTTCTAGTGACCAGTTCCATTGTAGCAAAAGCACTTAGTCTCAGGCTTAGGTCCAGACTTGGGCTTCTTCACTCGAGCAGCAACTTGCTTGCCGTTCTTCTTGAAGTTCCCCTTCTTCCCTTTGCCCTTTTCATTGAGACTAGTGGTCTTGTCAATCACCAACACTTGATGCTCTTTCTTGATTTCTACCTTCGTCGATTTCAACATCACGAAGAGCTCGGGAATCGTTTTCGTCATCCCTTGCACACTATAGTTCATCACGAAGTTCTACTAACTTAGTGATGGTGACTAGAGAATTCTGTCAATCACTATCTTATCTGGAAGATTAACTCCCATTTGATTCAAGCGATTGAAGTACCCAGACAATCTGAGAACATGCTCACTAGTTGAGCGATTCTCTTCCATCTTTTAGCTATAGAACTTGTTGGAGACTTCATATCTCTCAACTCGGTATTTGCTTGAAATATTAACTTCAATTCCTGGAACATCTCATATGGTCCATGACGTTCAAAACGCCTTTGAAGTCCCGATTCTAAGCCGTTAAGTATGGTGCACTAAACTATCAAGTAGTCATCTTATTGAGCTAGCCAAACGCTCATAACGTGCGCATTTGCTCTGCAATAGGTCTGTCACCTAGCGGTGCATTAAGGACATAATTCTTACGTGCAGCAATGAGGATAAACCTCGGATCACGGATCCAATCCGCATCATTGCTACTAACATTTTTCAATACAAGTTTCTCTAGGAACACATATAAAAACATAGGGAAGCAAAAACATAGGGAAGCAACAACGCGAGCTATTGATCTACAACATAATTTGCAAAATACTACCAGGACTAAGTTCATGATAAATTTAAGTTCAATTAATCATATTACTTAAGAACTCCCACTTAGACAAACATCTCTCTAGTCATCTAAGTGATCACGTGATCCAAATCAACTAAACCATAACCGATCATCACGTGAGATGGAGTAGTTTTCAATGGTGAACATCTTATGTTGATCATATCTACTATATGATTCACGCTCGACCTTTCGGTCTCCGTGTTCCGAGGCCATATCTGTTATATGCTAGGCTCGTCAAGTTTAACCTGAGTATTCCGCGTGTGCAACTGTTTTGCACCCGTTGTAGATGGACGTAGAACTTATCACACCCGATCATCACGTGGTGTCCGGGTACTACTGAACTTTGGCAACGGTGCATACTCGAGAGAACACTTCTTGATAATTTTAGTGAGAGATCATCTTATAATGCTACCGTCAATCAAAGCAAGAAAAGATGCATAAAGGATAAACATAACATCCAAGCAATATAATTTATATTATATTTTCATAATCATCTTTATCTAGTGATCACCATCGCCGAAGAACCGACATGATCACCATCGTCACCGGCGCGACACCTTGATCTCCATCGTAGCATCGTTGTCGTCTCGCCAATCTTATGCTTCCACGACTATCACTACCGCTTAGTAATAAAGTAAAGCATTACATCGCGATTGCATTGCATACAATAAAGCGACAACCATATGGCTCCTGCCGATTGCCGATAACTCGGTTACAAAACATGATCATCTCATACAATAAAATTTAGCATCATGTCTTGACCATATCACATCACAACATGCCCTGCAAAAACAAGTTAGACGTCCTCTACTTTGTTGTTGCAAGTTTTACGTGGCTGCTACGGGCTGAGCAAGAACCGTTCTTACCTACGCATCAAAACCACAACGATAGTTTGTCAAATAGACTCCGTTTTAACCTTCTCAAGGACCGGGCGTAGCTACACTCGGTTCAACTAAAGTTGGAGAGACAGTCTTCCGCAAGCCATCTATGTGCAAAGCACGTCGAGGGAACCGGTCTCGTGGAAGAGTACGCGTAAGGTTGGTCCGGATCGTCTCGTCCAACAATACCGCTGAACCAAAGTATGACATGCTGGTAGGCAGTATGACTTGTATCGTCCACAACTCACTTGTGTTCTACTCGTGCATATGACATCAACGCATAAAACCAGGCTCTGATACCACTGTTGGGAACGTAGTAATTTCAAAAAATTTCCTACGATCACGCAAGACCATCGTGACGGCATAGCAACGAGAGGGAAGAGTGTCCGTCCACGTACCCTCGTAGACCGAAAGCGGAAGCGTTATAACAACGCGGTTGATGTAGTCGCACGCGTCTTCACGATCCGACCGATCCAAGCCACCGAACGACGGCACCTCCGAAGTTACGCACATCGTTCAGCTCGATGGCGATCCCGGACTCCGATCCAGCAAAGTGTCGGGGATGAGTTCCGTCAAGACGACGGCGTGGGACGATGATGATGCTCCACCGACGCAGGGCTTCGCCTAAGCTCATGACGATATGACTTCTCCGGCGCAGGCTTCGCCTAAGCTCATGACGATATGACCGAAGTGGAATATGGTGGAAGGGGCACCAGACACGGCTAAGGAAAGATCTCAGTAGATCAACTTGTGTATCTTGGGGTGCCCCTGCCCCGTATATAAAGGAGCCAAGGGGAGGTGGCGGCCCTAGAGGAGGCGCACGGAGGAGTCCTACTCCCAGGGAGTAGGACTCCCCTTCTCCTAGTTGGAGTAGGATTGGGAGGGGGAAAGGGGAAGGGCGCCGCCTCTTCTCCTTGTCCTATTCGGACTGGAAGGAGGAGGGGGGCGCGCAGCCCACCTGGCCGGCCCTTCTCCTTCTCCCTCAAGCCCCATGAGGGCCCATATACCCCCCGGGGGGTTCCGGTAACCCCCCGGTGTTCCGGTAACATCCTGTTTTCACTCGGAACCATTCCAAGTCCAAACATAGGCTTCCAATATATCAATCTTTATGTCTCGACCATTTCGAGACTCCTCGTCATGTCCGTGATCACATCCGGGACTCGAACAACCTTCGTGCATCAATACTTATAAACTCATTATGAACTGTCGCCGAAGCGTTAAGCGTGCGGACCCTACGGGTTCGAGAACTATGTAGACATGACCTAGAACTATTCTTGGTCAATAACCAATAGCGGGACCTGGATGCCCATATTGGCTCCTACATATTCTACGAAGATCTTTATCGGTCAAACCGCATAACAACATACGTTGTTCCCTTTGTCATCGGTATGTTACTTGTCGAGATTCGATCGTCGGTATCCAATACCTAGTTCAATCTCGTTCTTGGCAAGTCTCTTTACTCGTTACGTAATGCATCATTCCGTAACTAACTCATTAGCTACATTGCTTGCAAGGCTTATAGTGATGTGCATTACCGAGAGGGCCCAGAGATACCTCTCCGACAATCGGAGTGACAAAACCTAATCTCGAAATACGCCAACCCAACATGTACCTTCGGAGACACCAGTAGAACTCCTTTATAATCACCCGATTACGTTGTGACGTTTGGTAGTACCAAAGTGTTCCTCCGTGGCAGGAGTTGCATAATCTCATAGTTACAGGAACATGTATGGGTTATGAAGAAAGCATTAACATACTAAGCGATCAAGTGTTAAGCTAACGGAATGGGTCATGTCAATCAGATCATTCAACTAATGATGTGACCTTGTTAATCAAATAACAACCCCTTGTTCATGGTTAGGAAACATAATCATCTTTGATTAACAAGCTAGTCAAGTAGAGGCATACTAGTGACACTCTGTTTGTCTATGTATTCACACATGTATTATGTTTCCGGTTAATACAATTCTAGCATGAATAATAAACATTTATCATGATATAAGGAAATAAATAATAACTTTATTATTGCCTCTAGGGCATATTTCCTTCATAACCGTCATCGAAACCTTAAGCGTGCGGACCCTACGGTTCGAGAACAATGTAGACATGACCGAGACACATCTCCGGTCAATAACCAATAGCGGGACCTGGATGCCCATATTGGTTCCTACATTTTCTACGAAGATCTTTATCGGTCAGACCGCATAACAACATACGTTGTTCCCTTTGTCATCGGTATGTTACTTACCCGAGATTCGATCGTCGGTATCCAATACCTAGTTCAATCTCAAGCATCGGCAAGTCTCTTTCCTCGGTCCGTATACATCATCTCACAACTAACTCATTAGTTGTAATGCTTGCAAGGCTTATGTGATGTGTATTACCGAGAAGGCCCAGAGATACCTCTCCGACAATCGGAGTGACAAAACCTAATCTTGAAATACGCCAACCCAACAAGTACCTTTGGAGACACCTGTAGTACTCCTTTATGATCACCCGATTACGTTGTGACGTTTGGTAGTACCCAAAGTGTTCCTCCGTAAACGGGAGTTGCATAATCTCATAGTTACAGGAACATGTATAAGTCATGAAGAAAGCAATAGCAACATACTAAACGATCAAGTGCTAGGCTAACGGAATGGGTCATGTCAATCAGATCATTCTCCTAATGATGTGATCTCGTTAATCAAATGACAACTCATGTCTATGGTTAGGAAACATAACCATCTTTGATTAACGAGCTAGTCAAGTAGAGGCATACTAGTGACACTCTGTTTGTCTATGTATTCACACATGTATTACGTTTCCGGTTAATACAATTCTAGCATGAATAATAAACATTTATCATGATATAAGGAAATAAATAATAACTTTATTATTGCCTCTAGGGCATATTTCCTTCAGTCTCCCACTTGCACTAGAGTCAATAATCTAGTTCACTCAAGAATGATTCTAACACCCATGGAGTCTTGGTGCTGATCATGTTTTGCTCGTGCAAGAGGCTTAGTCAACGGGTCTGCAATGTTCAGATCCGTATGTACTTTGCAAATCTCTATGTCTCCCACTTGGACTTGGTCCCGAATGGAATTGAAGCGTCTCTTGATATGCTTGGTCCTCTTGTGAAATCTGGATTCCTTTGCCAAGGCAATTGCACCGTATTGTCACAGAAGATCTTCATTGGTCCCGATGCACTAGGTACAACACCTAGATCGGAAATGAACTCTTTCATCCAGACTCCTTCATTTGCTGCTTCAAGCAGCTATGTACTCCGCTTCACATGTAGATCCCGCCACGACGCTTTGTTTAGAACTGCACCAACCGACAGCTCCACCGCTTAACAAAAACACGTATCCGGTTTGCGATTTAGAATCGTCTCGGATCAGTGTCAAAGCTTGCATCGACGTAACCATTTACGACTAGCTCTTTGTCACCTCCATATACGAGAAACATATCCTTAGTCCTTTTCGTATTTCAGGATGTTCTTGACATTGTCCGATGATCCACTCTGGATTACTTTGGTACCTTCTGCCAAGCTTACAGCTAAGCATACGTCGTGTCTGGTACACAGCATTGCATACATGATAGAGCCTATGGCTGAAGCATAGGGAACATCTTTCATTTTCTCTCTATCTTCTGCGTGGTCGGGCATTGAGTCCGACTCAATCTTACACCTTGTAATACAGGTAAAAACCTTTCTTTGCACGATCCATTTTGAACTTCTTCAAAACTTTATCAAGGTATGTGCTTTGTGAAAGTCCAATTAAGCCGCCTTGATCTATCTCTATAGATCTTGATGCCCAATATGTAAGTAGCTTCACCAAGGTCTTTCATCGAAAAATTCTTGTTCAAGTATCCCTTTATGCTATCCAGAAATTCTATATCATTTCCGATCAGTAATATGTCATCTACATATAATATCGTAAATGCTACAGAGCTCCCACTCACTTTCTTGTAAATACAGGCTTCTCCATAAGTGCAGATAAACCCAAATACTTTGATCACACTATCAAAGCGTTTATTCCAACTCCGAGATGCTTGCACCAGTCCATAAATGGATCGCTGGAGCTTGCACACTTTGTTAGCTCCCTTTGGATCGATAAAACCTTCTGGTTGCATCATATACAACTCTTCTTCCATAAACCCATTCAGGAATGCGGTCTTTACATCCATTTGCCAAATTTAATAATCATAAAATGCGGCAATTGCTAACATGATTCGGACAGACTTAAGCATCGCCACGGGTGAGAAGGTCTCATCGTAGTCAACCCCTTGAACTTGTCGAAAACCCTTTGCGACAAGTCGAGCTTTGTAGACAGCAATATTACCGTCGGCGGTCTTCTTCTTGAAGATCCACTTGTTTTCTATTGCTTGCCGACCCTCGGGCAAGTCAACCAAAGTCCACACTTTGTTTTCATACATGGATCCCATCTCAGATTTCATGGCCTCAAGCCATTTTATGGAATCTGGGCTCACCATCGCTTCTTCATAGCTCGTAGGTTCATCATGATCTAGTAGCATGACTTCCGAACAGGATTGCCGTACCACTGGGTGCGGATTTTATTCTGGTTGATCTACGAGGTTCTGTAGTAACTTGATCTGAAGTTTCATGATCAACATCATCAACTTCCTCACTATTTGGTGTAGATATCGCAGAAACAGGTTTCTGTGATAAACTACTTTCAAATAAGGGAGCAGGTACAGTTACCTCATCAAGTTCTACTTTCCTCCCACTCACTTCTTTCGAGAGAAACTCCTTCTCTAGAAAGGATCCATTCTTAGCAACAAATGTCTTGCCTTCGGATCTGTGATAGAAGGTGTACCCAACTGTCTCCTTTGGGTATCCTATGAAGATACATTTCTCCGATTTAGGTTCGAGCTTATCAGGCTGAAGCTTTTTCACATAAGCATCGCATCCCCAAATTTTAAGAAACGACAACTTTGGTTTCTTGCTAAACCAGAGTTCATAAGGTGTCGTCTCAACGGATTTTGACGGTGTTCTATTCAGCGTGAATGCGGCCGTCTCAAGAGCATAACCCCAAAACGATAGCGGTAAATCTGTAAGAGACATCATAGATCGCACCATATCTAGTAAAGTGCGACACGACGCTCGGACACACCATTGCGCTGTGGTGTTCCGGTGGCGTGAGTTGCGAAACTATTCCGCATTGTTTCAAATGTAGACCAAACTCGTAACTCAAATATTCGCCTCCACGATCAGATCGAAGAAACTTTATTTTCTTATTACGATGATTTTCAACTTCACTCTGAAATTCTTTGAACTTTTTAAATGTCTCAGACTTATGTTTCATTAAGAAGATATACCCATATCTGCTTAAATCATCTGTGAAGGTGAGAAAATAACGATATCCGCCACGAGCCTCAACATTCATTGGACCACATACATCTGTATGTATGATTTCCAACAAATCTGTTGCTCTCTCCATAGTACCAGAGAACGGGGTTTTAGTCATCTTGCCCATGAGGCACGGTTCGCAAGTGCCAAGTGATTCATAATCAAGTGACTCCAAAAGTCCATCAGTATGGAGTTTCTTCATGCGCTTTATACCGATATGACCTAAACGGCAATGCCACAAATAAGTCGCACTATCATTATCAACTCTGCATCTTTTGGTTTCAACATTATGAATATGTGTATCACTACTATCGAGATTCATTATAAATAGACCACTCTTCAAGGGTGCATGACCATAAAAGATATTATTCATATTAATAGTACAACTTTATTCTCTCGATTTAAATGAATAACCGTCTCGCATCAAACAAGATCCAGATATAATGTTCATGCTTAACGCTGGCACCAAATAACAATTATTTAGGTCTAAAACTAATCCCGAAGGTAGATGTAGAGGTAGCGTGCCGATTGCGATCACATCGACTTTGGAACCATTTCCCACGCGCATCGTCACCTCGCCCTTTGCCGGTGTTCTTAATCTGTAGTCCCTGTTTCGAGTTGCAAATATTAGCAATGTAACCAAAGATCAAATACCTGTGTGCTCTGCGAGCTCTAGTAAGGTACACATCAATAACATGTATATCACATATACCTTTGTTCACCTTGCCATCCTTCTTATCCGCCAAATACTTGGGGCAGTTCCGCTTCCAAAGGACCAGTCCGCTTGCAAGAGAAGCACTGGGCCAGGTCTAGGTCCAGACTTGGGTTTCTTCCCTTGAGCAGCAACTTGTTTGCTGTTCTTCTTGAAGTTCCCCTTCTTCTTCCCTTTGCCTTTCTTCTTGAAACTAGTGGTCTTATTGACCATCAACACTTGATGCTCCTTCTTGATTTCTACCTCCGCAGCTTTCGGCATTGCGTAAGAGCTCGAGCATAGTCTTTACTAACCCTTGCATATTATAGTTCATCACGAAGCCTTTGTAGCTTGGTGGCGTTGATTGAAGAATTACATCAATGACACAATCATCCGTAAGATCAACTCCCGGTTGAGTCAAGTGATTGTAATACCCGGACATTCTCGAGTATGTGCTCACCGATGCACTCCATTCTCCTCCATTTTGCAGCTATAGAACTTATTGGAGACTTCATATCTCTCAATCCGGCATTCTGTTGAAATATCAACTTCAACTCTTGGAACATCTCATATGCTCCACGACTTTCAAAATGTCGTTGAAGACCCGGTTCTAAGCCGTAGCATGGCACACTGCTTGAACTATAGAGTAGTCATCGACTTTGCTCGCCAGACGTTCTTAACGCCGCTGGTTACATCGAAAGCAGTTCGGCACCCAGCGGTGCATCCAGGACGTAACTCTTCTGTGCAGCAATGAGGATAATCCTCAGGTTACGGACCCAGGCCGTGTAATTGCTACCATCATCTTTCAACTTTGCTTTCTCAAGGAACGCATTAAAATTCAACGGAACAACAAAGACGAGCCATCTATCTACAAACAGACATAGACAAGCAAGATACTATCAGGTACTAAGTTCATGATAAATTTAAGTTCAATTAATCTTATTACTTAAGAACTCCCACTTAGACAGACATCTCTCCAGTCATCTAAGTGATCACGTGATCCAAATCAACTAAACCATAACCGATCATCACGTGAGATGGAGTAGTTTTCAATGGTGAACATCTTATGTTGATCATATCTACTATATGATTCACGCCGACCTTTCGGTCTCCGTGTTCCGAGGCCATATCTGCATATGCTAGGCTCGTCAAGTATAACTCGAGTATTCTGCGTGTGCAAAACTGGCTTGCACCCGTTGTAGATGGACGTAGAGCTTATCACACCCGATCATCACGTGGTGTCTCGCACGCATTTAACTTTGGCAACGGTGCATACTCGTGGAGAACACTACTTGATAATTTTAGTGAGAGATCATCTTAAAATGCTACCGTCAATCAAAGCAAAATAAGATGCATAAAGGATAAACATCACATGCAATCAATATAAGTGATATGATATGGCCATCATCATCTTGTGCTTGTGATCTCCATCTCAAGCACCGTCATGATCACCATCGCCACCGGCGCGACACCTTGATCTCCATCGTAGCATCGTTGTCGTTACGCCATCTATTGCTTCTACGACTATCGCTACCGCTTAGTGATAAAGTAAAGCAATTATGTATGCGTTGCATTTCATACAATAAAGCGACAACCATATGGCTCCTGCCAGTTGCCGATAACTCGGTTACAAAACATGATCATCTCATACAATAAAATATAGCATCACGTCTTGACCATATCACATCACAACATGCCCTGCAAAAACAAGTTAGACGTCCTCTACTTTGTTGTTGCAAGTTTTACGTGGCTGCTACGGGCTGAGCAAGAACCGTTCTTACCTACGCATCAAAACCACAACGATACTTCGTCAAATAGACTCCGTTTTAACCTTCTCAAGGACCGGGCGTAGTCACACTCGGTTCAACTAAAGTGAGAGAGACAGACACCCGCCAGCCACCTTTAAGAACGAATGCTCGTAACGGTGAAACCAGTCTCGCGTAAGCGTACGCGTAATGTCGGTCCGGGCCGCTTCATCTCAAAATACCGCTGAACCAAAGTATGACATGCTGGTAGGCAGTATGACTTGTATCGCCCACAACTCACTTGTGTTCTACTCGTGCATATGACATCAACGCATAAAACCAGGCTCGGATGCCACTGTTGGGGAACGCAGTAATTTCAAAAAATTTCCTACGCACACACAGGACCATGGTGATGGCATAGCAACGAGAGGGGAGAGTGTTGTCTACGTACCCTCGTAGACCGTAAGCGGAAGCGATCACAACGTAGAGGAAGTAGTCAGACGTTCTCCTCGCGATCCTGCCGATCCCAGCGCCAAGCATTACTCCGGCACCTCCGAGTCGATGATGACGAGAGGAAGTAGTCAGACGTTCTCCTCACGATCCAGCCGATCCCGGCGCCCGTTACTCCGGCGCCTCGAGTTCTTGGCACACGCTCAGCTCGATGACGCTCCACGGGCTCCGATCCAGCAAAGCTCCGGAGAGAAGGAGTTCCACAAGACGACGGCGTGGTGGACGATCTTGATGTTTCACTGACGCAGGCTTCGCCTAAGCACCGCCACGATATGACCGAGGTGGAATATGGTGGAGGGGGCACCGCACACGGCTAAGGAACGATCTCAAGGATCAACTTGTGTCTCCTAGGGTGCCCCTCCCCGTGATATAAAGGAGGGAGGGAGGAGGTGGCCGCCCAAGGGGGCGCACCATAGAGGGGGAAACCTACTCCAAGTAGGTTTCCTCTCTTTCCTTATCTTATTTGGAGGGAAAGGAAGGAGTACTAGTATTAGGAAGTAGTACTAGTAGTAGGAATAGGAAGAGGGGAAGGAGAAAGGAAAGGGGGGCCGCCCCTCCCAATTCGGATTGGGCTTGGGGCGCGCCTCCCTTGTTCCTTCTCCTTCCTCCTACATGGGCCCAATAAGGCCCATATACCTCCCGGGGTTCCGTAACCTCCGGAGCTCCAAACTTCTCCGGAACCTTTCCGTGTCCAAATATATCCGTCCAATATATTAATCTTTATGTCTCGACCATTTCGAGACTCCTCGTCATGTCCGTGATCATATCCGGGACTCAACAACCTTCGTACATCAAAATACACAAACTCATAATATAACCGCCCTCAAACCTTAAGCGTGCGGACCCTACGGTTCGAGAACAATGTAGACATGACCGAGACACATCTCCGGTCAATAACCAATAGCGGGACCTGGATGCCCATATTGGTTCCTACATTTTCACGAAGATCTTTATCGGTCAGACCGCATAACAACATACGTTGTTCCCTTTGTCATCGGTATGTTACTTACCCGAGATTCGATCGTCGGTATCCAATACCTAGTTCAATCTCGCATCGCAAGTCTCTTTACTCGTTCCGTAATACATCATCTCACAACTAACTCATTAGTTGTAATGCTTGCAAGGCTTATGTGATGTGTATTACCGAGAAGGCCCAGAGATACCTCTCCGACAATCGGAGTGACAAAACCTAATCTCGAAATACGCCAACCCAACAAGTACCTTTGGAGACACCTGTAGTACTCCTTTATGATCACCCGATTACGTTGTGACGTTTGGTAGTACCTAAAGTGTTCCTCCGTAAACGGAGTTGCATAATCTCATAGTTACAGGAACATGTATAAGTCATGAAGAAAGCAATAGCAACATACTAAACGATCAAGTGCTAGGCTACAGGAATGGGTCATGTCAATCAGATCATTCTCCTAATGATGTGATCTCGTTAATCAAATGACAACTCATGTCTATGGTTAGGAAACATAACCATCTTTGATTAACGAGCTAGTCAAGTAGAGGCATACTAGTGATACTCTGTTTGTCTATGTATTCACACATGTATTACGTTTCCGGTTAATACAATTCTAGCATGAATAATAAACATTTATCATGATATAAGGAAATGAATAATAACTTTATTATTGCCTCTAGGGCATATTTCCTTCAACGAAGTCCTTCAAAGTTATTCTGGAATGGAGTCCCGGATAGGATAATTTGCCTTTTTGTACGAATCTCAGCAAAGGCCTTTCAAATAACGATATTCGGAAGGTTCTTGCTGAACTTTGTACCAAAAAGCGAATTATCCTATCTCGGGACTCCGCTCCAAAATAACTTTGGAGAGCTTGCACCATCATGCACCCACATTACTTTAGCCTAATGATGAAGACATGGTTTTGTTGAATCCTTTGACACTAGGCAACCTCCCGACCCTCGACGATCTTCGACCCCTTGACCCTCGACCGCTCGGCGATCCACGACCCTCTACCCCATCATGGGCCGATGCCCACGCCACTTGTGGGACATAGATGTAGTGTTCAACGCCGACCCCTCCAGATAGCTTCAACACGTGGGGGGTCGATATTACCCTCCTAGCTTGAAGCGCCTCGAGGCCACCCCCTAACCCTTGAAGCATTGTCGAGGCCACCCCAAACCCTAGAGAAGCAGCATCGAGGCCACTAATATGATTCCTTATTGTGATTAGCTAGCTAGTTCTACGTTTGCCACTAATATATCCATATCTGTCATGTTTGAATAATAATTGTCATGTTGTAAATATTTCTAGAAACTATGGACACCCCCGAGACGAAGCACAAGAAGCGTTGTTGAGGGACATAATCGCACAAGGAAGTGATGCCGCTGCTCGTTGATGTTTCTCAACGACAACGATGGTCTGGAAGGAGAGGGTGAAGAAGCAGCTGGCTATGATTTACATGGCTCCGATGACCCAATGCCGGTGCAAGAAGGAGAGGGTGAAGAAGTAGACCATGAGGACGGCTCCGATGATCACCAAACCGAGTCCGGCCAGGTATATGTATTAGTTAAGCCTGTGCTGACTAGTTTGAGATCATACAAATCGCGCGCGACGGCCAACCGATTGAACCCTACCGGACAAACAAGGCATTTGTTGCTCAGTGCGGGGTTCTGGTTAGGGACAAGATCCCGATCAGCATCCACCAATGGTATAAGCCTAAGAACGAAGACCCTGAGGTGTCTTGTGTCAATGATATGCGTAAAATGATCTTTGACTGAGCTGAAGTCAAATTTTACCCTACCGCTAGAGGATGATCCCGAGAAGCCAGTAATAGAGCCATTAATCAAGTCTTTTGCTCTTAAGAAGATGGCAGAACTATTCAGGAATTGGAAGAAAGAACTCAATACGTATGTCGAAAAAATGAGACACCAGAATTCAAGGGCAAATATGAGAAGATCAGAGATGATCGGCCCGCATTTGTGGCCTACAAGACATCGAAAAGAGTAAAAGATGTCGGCGACAAACAAGAGAAATGCTGCGAAGAAGAAGCTTCACCATCGCACGGGTCAGGTGGCTACCTCGTAGCCCGCCTAAGTGGGCCAAGGCTGAGAATGATCTCGCTTGATAAAGGGATCGAACCAGAGACAATGAATCGCTGCACCGTTGCGGACTTGGTTCTTCGGGCCGACGGATCCTTGGACCCTCTAACAGGGAAGTGCATTTGGACGGACGAACAATTGGACATACCAGTCAAGAGGCTTCAAAGAATATATCGAAGCAGCAAAGAACGGAAGTTCGCTCTGCATAGGAGAAGGACGAGCTCACAATGGCCCTCGGGAATCCCGAGCACTCGGACGGACACGAGGCACGCCAGCTCGCTTTCGTGGAAGGCTGGATTTCCGGACGCAGGGGTTACAAAACCCATGAGAGGAGGAAGAAATCGAGCAGAGCCTAATGCGGGCACTACACGAAAGGGTAATGGGGCTAGAGGAACGAGAAGAGGAACGAGAAGCAGCAGATCACAACAAACGACCGCCAAGCTTCCCCGGTTACCCCGCCATCTCAGCGGAGAAGCAGCGTGGCTTCCACCGAGCTGCTTCAGCCAGAGCAAAGATGCCTTGACGGCCTCGCCAGCCTATCCCGTGGATGCTATCACGGATGCTGAAAATTGCTACCTTATGGCACAATGGAGCAATTTGAAGGTCAAGGCGGCTGTTGGCTCTGCTTATCCTACTAAACCCGACTCAACTTTTCACCGCCGCCGATTCCGTAAGTATATGCTAAGGTGATGGTCGATGAAATAACGGAGGGATTTGAGGACCTCCAGCTTGACCACCCTACCGGTGAAGGGGAGTATCGGCTGGGTTCTCGCTCAAGACTCCATGCCTATGGCGGAAGGATCTCATCAACCTTCCGAACTGGACGCCTCCGCCTCCTCCTCCTCCTCCGGGCGAGTCAGGCACTCTGCCTCCTCCACCGCCTCCTCCTCCGGCGAGTGATGATCAGGGCACTCGGCCGGCTCCTTCTCCGGCGAGTGGCGGCACTCCGCCTCCTTCTCCGCCTGCACCGGCGTGCCCGAGCAGCCAGCCTCCTCCTTCTCCGCCTCGTCAGCAAGGGCGGAAGAGACCCGCTGCCGCTTGGCTGCTCCGGCGTCGTAGTCCTTCTCCTCCGCCTCGTAAGCAAGGAAAGAAGACATCCGCCTGGCCCGCCTGCCGGGCGTCTAGCGGTACAGCCAAAGGCGGAGGAGATACAGATTCGGTCCTTCTCTCAAGACTCGGAGAAGTTACCGTACGAGAGGAGCGAGGAGGAAAACGCGAAGATCGCGCATACCGAAGTGGATGACTGGTTTCAAGGGTTGAAAGCAAAGAGACATCCACCACCGGAGGAGAAGGTAGATCCGGTCAAAGCGAAGCGCACTCTGGTTGCCCTGACAACCACCCAAGTCTCCGCCGAAAGGCAACTATGAGCGCATTATTGGAAAGGCATTTGCCAAAGCGGACAGATCGGGAAGTACTGTCAGTGATCAAAGGATGAAAGAACGACGAGCTAGGAAACAAATTGCCCAGCTCGGCGAAAAAGCGAAGCAATCGTGCCCCCCGCTCAAGGTGCCTGCTAGCGACATCGTCGATCCGAGGATGGTGCCCGGTTATGGCAATCCTGCAGATTACCTGCCCGACGATGTACATTATGATTTCTTGGAGGTGCAGATACAAAGATACGAGTACGGGAAGCCTCTCGTCAAAGATGAAAGCTCTCTATCAACGATGATGCGAAGATTGCATGATTGGTACATGAAAACCTGCAAAGAGTCCGAGGGGAGGAGTACTTTGTATGTGAGAGTTAAAGAAGCATGACCTCCTTGGAATTGAACTGTTGCCTATTCCATTTGAGGAGTTCTATCAGTTTTTCAATCAATTGGCCCTCGATAAAGCAACGGTCACCTGCTACTGTATGTAAGTAGTACTACTTCTGTCATTAAGTATCTCTATATAACTCAGCTCTTTCATTGCATGTATTTATAAATATCCTCACTATATTATGCAGATTGAAGATCGCCGAAATGAAGAAAAGACAAGTGGGTGATATTGGGTTCATTAACACATATCTCATAGATGCAAATGAGGTTAAATATCGTGCCGACGAAACCGAGGCCAACTTGCTACGATCGTTGGAAATAAATGAACACAAAAATATAATACTCTTTCCTTACAACTACACGTGAGTGTTACTGTCTTGTGGCATATTCGGTTTCCCTTATTAGTCCAGGTTATAGTAATGTAATAGTGATGAGTAATGCATGCGCATAGCTACCACTATATTCTCCTAGAGATTAAGCTTGAGCAGGGAGTAGTAACTGTCTTAGACTCGAGACGAAAAGATCCCAAGGAGTATGCGGACATGACTGAAATGCTCGAGAAGTAAGTTAAATCGATCATTATCCACCATATCAGCAACTTTGTTCATTTCTGATATCAAGTAATTGTTTTCTTTGTATGGCAGGGCTTGGGGAAAATTCACCAAAAAGCTCCGGGACTACCAAGAAGCTGCAATTTAGACACCAAAGTAAGTACTATATAGTAGCATATTCCACGCGCATCTCCTAGTGATTCAAGCGCTTAGTTTCATCAATATCATTTAGCATGCTTGCTAATTATCAGTTTGATTGACCTCTGTTTCTTGTAAAGTGGTTGTGGCAGGAACAAGGAATGATTTCTGTGGATACTACGTTTACAGTCCATCCGCCACACGACCTGTGAGAGGGGCTACTCCGACAAACAATATGAAGTGCGTAAATAAAAATATTCATAATTTTATTTTATTACCATCATTTGTGTTGAGTTTCATTCATTCATATATATATATATATATATATATATATATATATATATATATATATATATATATGTATGTATTGACCCCTTTTTAAAATTAGATGTTTCGAAGCGGGATGAACTCCTAGCACCAGATCGTATCTGAGCAATTCAAGAGGAATTGGCGGCATTCTTTCTTGACCACGTGATCGCTGAAGACGGAGAATACTATGTGGACCACGCGTCCGTATTGTAAAAGATAATTATTGTATATATGTAGCCGGTAGTGTCGGATAGATATCACGAGAACTTGTTGTTCGACCAATCTCTCGGAGAAGGAGAGGTGGTCGATATCACTTCTCTCTGTATGCATATATGTTCATGACGATCTTCTGTTTGCTTAATTACTAGCTAGCTAGTGTGTCTAGCTAGTCCTCTCTATAATGTATGTATAGTACGAAGCGTCGACCAAGCACGGACAAAAGAGAGGACACTTTTCTCTATTAATTAGCTAGCTATAGCACAATATATGAAACACCTAAATTAACCCCCAAAACCCCCCAAACCCCCCTTTAAAAAAAAAACAAAACCAGAGCCATAGAAATGTCGACGTGGATGCCCTCTGGTCCCGGTTGGTGCCACCAACCGGGACCAAAGGCCCTCCCGCCTGGGCTCAGCGGACAGGCCACGTGGAGCCCATCAGTCCCGGTTCTGGATAGAACCGGGACTAAAGGGCCAGGGTATTAGTACCGACCCTTTAGTCCCGGTTCATGAACCGGGACTAAAGGCCCTCACCAACCGGGACAATAGGCCCCTTTTCTACTAGTGAATGCTTGTAATTGACATTTATATTAATAAAGTCTATTGTTTATTATTCAGACCAAATAGTTGTAGTGTTCCATATATTATGAATATAGTTTCTTTTATTCACCTTTTGCAATATCACTTGTATTATTTATTCATCAATATAGGTTTGCATATATGCCTACAGCAAAGCCGTCGGCATAAATTCCATGTGGTAGCTCCTAGCCGAGGACTATGCCTACGGCAAAGCCGTAGGCATAGTACTCAGCCAGGAGCAACCATGAGATGCCACGTGGCAGGACTATGCCAGCGGCAAAGCCGTAGGCATAGTTTCGCCACGTGGCAATTCCTGGTTGGTTGGACTTAGCGACGGCGCCGTCAGCTGCCGTCTCGTCCTTTTTTTGCCGACGGTGAAACTATGCCGACGGCGGTACGGAAGCCGTCGGCATAGCTGCCTATGCCGACGGCTTTAGTACGTCGACGGTTTGACAAGAGTACGCTGACGCATTCTATGTCGACGGGGGTATGCCGACGGCAGCCGTAGGCATAGGCCTATGCCGACGGCATTGTGGCCTATGCCTACGGCCTTGGGCCATAGGCATAGGCTGCAGGTAAGGGAGGGAAGGGTCGAATGGGGGCTGCCCCATCTCCGAAGACACCAGCAAAGTGGTGGCGGCCCGCATTGTTGCTGATGATGGTGTAGAGGAAGCCGGCGAGGGTCTGGGGCAGCTTGTTGCGGTTGGCGGGGTCGGTAATGAGGTCGCGCCAGGCCACGGAGACGCACTTGAAGCGATGGGGGGACCTGGCCGGAAGGCGGGAGAGGATCTCCAGGATGAGGTCGTCGGTGAATAGGCTGGCCGTCCCCACCGTCGACCCAGGATGGCTGTCCAGCCTCGACTTGGTGTTCCTCTCGAGGCTCCTCACCTTCTCCTTCTCTGCCTCCGCCTCCGCCTCAATGGAGGTGAATCTGGAGGGCGCAGGCAGGGGATCTGCAAAAGGAGAGAGGAAATCAACGATCTGGTTGGGAAATATCTCCTAGTGAGGTGGTGAGTCGGGAATCGGATGGGTACCTTGGATTAGTTTACGTGCGGCGGCGGTTGACGGGGACGTCCACGGCGGCGCTTCACGCTTTTTTTTTCTTTGAGGGAGGACGCTTCACACTTGTCTGTTAACATTTCACAACTTTCAGGGTTTATTGTTTATCGGATATTATTGTTTTTTCTGCGACGACACAATTTAGGATGGTGCTTTCCGAACAAATAAAATCCTACATGATCTGTTTCGCCATCTATCTTCTCTGAGGAGGAGGTGCCGAATCAATTCTCAACTGGGTACATACAAGATCAAGCTCAGCTGTCAGGCAGTTGATGACAAGGTCGTCTCAATCATATAATCATGTGAATGTATGGAAATGTGAATATGTACAGAAATCGAAATGAATGAAATATCAATCTAGAAATTAATCATCGACCTATGAACCACACATATGGAACATCATTTCAGAAACCTTGCTCATATATTTTAGTAAGTACAGAGTGTGTACCTGAAACAGATTGCCTTTGACCATGTGTTATATCTCCATCGATGTGCTTCTCTATAGATGAAAACCACGGTACAAAACAGTACCCTAAATTTAAGATGAATGGAGCCTACTTTCTGCAGAAAACATGAAAGGAGTTACTTTCTGCAGAAAACATGTTGTAGCCGTTGTAGAGGAGGAGCTTTTTTATTGATTTTTTTAACTCATCCAAATTAGTGCTGTTGTCGCCCTCTTCTCCTTTGCAATGGCTATTTTTGTGTGTGAGGTAAGTATAGACAGTACTCCACATAGCCAAATTAGAGACAGGTAGAGTTTAGGTGGTAAAATTACAAGTATTTCAATGCAAAACACAAACTAATGCTAATCACCCCATGTATTCCACTCAATCTTAGAAGTGAACATTACAGAATTTTATGAAAACATATGGTTGTCTTCAAACTAATTTAACTAAAAGAATAAATGGCAGCAATAACTGGTTGCAGTCCCTTCAAACTAATTTAACTAAGAGCAGGTAGCAGAAAAGCTTTAGGATTCAGTGTACGTACCTCCCGTGACACTGGTGAACTGGAGAAGTTGGACTAGGTTCTCAACGGCGTAGACGTACCCAGAATCTAGAGGAGAACCACAATCTGGCGATGGCACCGCCTTTCGTGTAGGGTCGTGGCTATGTAAAGGAGTACGACAAGCGCGGGTGTGGGCGGGGTGGTACCCAGACCGGAGCTGCGGCGTCGGAGCGGTCCAATAGTAGAGGAGCCACGGGAGGTGGTAAGCGGCGGAGGCAGAGCAACACGTACAGATCGGATAGAGTAGGCTAAGGTGCTCGGGCGACCTCGGGGCGCAGTGCGCGGGGAGGAATGGTGGTTGGCGGCGACAGAGGTGGTGATGGATTTAGGGACGAAAGAAGTAGGGTGGATTTGGGAGATTTGGGGGATTTGACGGCTAGGGTTTATTCATCCAGAAGCGCGATAGCGATGGATTTAGGGACGAAAGGATGCTGGTCCGCGGCCGGACTTGATCTTTCGCAATGCGTGGGGCTGAAAACTGAATGTGCGGTACTTAGTGCTTTTGGCGGGTGGGCTGGGCAGGTCACATTTTTAGGACTACAAATGCATCTATAGAAAGAGGGAAGATTATAGTGCAAATCAGAGGAAGGAGAAGAACAAGTGAAAACTAAACCAAGAAAAGCTTCGACCAAATCCATTGTTTCGTCCAAACCGAATCCATCTGAGGCCATCTCCAGTGGTTGACCCGATAGCTTCTCAGCAGGCCAAGCCCAAGAGCAGCTGACACTAGTAGAAAAGGGGGCAATGGTCCAGGCCCGGCCAGCCCATTAGTCCCGGTTCAATCCAAAACCGGGACCAATGGGGGCATTGGACCCGGTTCGTGGAGCCCGGGGCCGGGCCGGGCCACGTGGGCCATTGGTCCGATTCGTCTGGACCTTTTGGTCCCGGTTGGTGGGACGAGCGGGCCAATGGCCTCGCCCACCACCATTGGTCCGATTGGTGAATGACGGGACCAAAGGTTGCCCTTTAGTCCCGGGTTCAAGTCACCAAGGACCAATTAGTTGCCTATATATACCCCTCGCCCATGAAAGCAGAGCACTCGATGCTCTGTTTTGTGGTCAGCGAGGGAGAGCTTTGTGGTGCTCTAGCTCACCTCCTATGCACACGAGGTGTTCGATGGACTGACCGAACCGCACTACTTAAGCTTTCTCCTCTTCAAGCTCGACCTCCAAGCTCCATTTTCCTTAATATTTGTCTAGGTTTAGCGGTCCGTCACGTCTCGTCCCCGTCTTCATCGTCGTCGATCGCCCGCGCCGATCTCGTCGCCGGCACCAATCTCGTCGCCGGCACCACCGTGGTGAGCCTCTTGTTCTTATCTTCTTTCTGAAAGAAAAAAAATTTCTTACTTGTATGTTTATATAGATACTTGTATAATTTTCTTACTTTTATTATTGCATCTTATATAGTGTGATGGTTTTGGTATCCGCCCCCGTCGGCCCTCGTCCTGTCTATGATCCGGATGTGGTATATACTATCTTTTCATAACTATTGGTTCATTTATTGTTTATGACAATTATGCCGACCAACGTGACATAGATTTTATTTATCTAGGAGGTTGTTGAACCGGAAATTCAAACCGACCCTATTGTCGAGAGGTTAAATTTAGTTGAAAAAGAAAACAATTTCTTGAAGGAAAAAATAAAAAAAATTGAGGAGGAGAAGATGATATTGGAGTTGCATGTTGCGGACGTCGTCGATGATCACAAGATCAAGGTGGATGCAATGCGCTTGAAGATTAGAAAGATTAGAAAATATGCCATTCATACCGAGGCTTCGTATCATTATGCCGTTGGATCATTTGTTACATTGGTTGTGATTATGATCGTATTTGTTTTCGCATTGAAATGTTTTAAATAGTTTCAGTGTATGGTTTAATTAATTTAGATCCTCTGCAGAGCTTTATGTTGTTAGATGAGAACTATGTATGTACTTTGGTTTTAATGTGATGATGAACTTCTATTAATTTGGTCACTTAATTATCTATTCATGATGTTCTGTAATGATTTTTGACACACTTAATTATATATAATGCACGCAGATGAACCGGCAATGGATGTACGGTTCAAGACACACCTCCGAGTACATTAAGAGCGTGCATGATTTTCTCGAAGTGGCTGAGGCAAACAAGCAGAATGGTTTTATGTGTTGTCCATGCCCTATATGTGGAAATACGAAGTCTTACTCTGACCGGAAAATCCTGCACACCCACCTGCTTTACAAGGGTTTTATGCCACACTATAATGTTTGGACGAGGCACGGAGAAATAGGGGTTATGATGGAAGATGACAAAGAAGAAGAGTACGGTGACAACTATGTGCCCCCTGAATACGGTGATGCTACTGAACATCAAGAGGAACCAGACGATATGCACGATGATGCTGAAACGGGCGAAGCTGCTGAAGATCAAGAGGAACCAGACGATGTGCCCGATGATGATCTCCGCCGGGTCATTGTCGATGCAAGGACGCAATGCGAAAGTCAAAAGGAGAAGCTGAAGTTCGATCGCATGTTAGATGACCACAAAAAAGGGTTGTACCCCAATTGCGAAGATGGCAACACAAAGCTCGGTACCGTACTGAAATTGCTGCAGTGGAAGGCTGAGAATGTTGTGCCTGACAAAGGATTTTAGAAGCTACTGAAAATATTGAAGAAGAAGCTTCCAAAGGATAACTAATTGCCCGACAGTACATACGCAGCAAAAAAGGTCGTATGCCCTCTAGGATTGGAGGTGCAGAAGATACATGCATGCCCTAATGACTGCATCCTCTACCGCGGTGCGTATAAGGATCTGAACGCATGCCCGGTATGCGGTGCATTACGGTATAAGATCAGACGAGATGACCCTGGTGATGTTGACGGCGAGCCCCCAGGAAAAGGGTTCCTACGAAGGTGATGTGGTATGCTCCTATAATACCACGGTTGAAACGTCTGTTCAGAAACGGAGAGCATGTCAAGTTGATGCGATGGCACAGTAAGGACCGTAAGAAAGACGGGAAGTTGAGAGCACCTGCTGGCGAGCCCGACGACGGCTGCCGGCGGCGGCGGGGGAGGAGGAGAAGAGGGAGGCGGGGAACCGGCAGCGCCTAGAGATTCAGTGACTTGGGTGTTGTGTTAATAAAACATGTGAAGGAAGTCAATACAAAACAGAGTTTAGAGAGACAGAGTGTTGTAGAGATCATGCCGTCTGCTGCAGGTTGCTTGGAGAACATGCAATTTCCTGAAACTGCATCGTTGACCCGGTTGAATGGTCGCGGTTTTCACAGACTGAGACTCTGCTTCATGACCTGCAGTTTGTAACAAGTGGAGAAAAAAAATATAAACTAAAGAAAAACAATAATGAAATAAAGAAAATAACAGAAAAAACAAATGAGAGTGAAAAAGGAAAAAAACCGAAGCTAAGAACCAGTGAAGAAAACATGAGCGATCGAACGAATGGGTCTGGCCCAGTACTGTAGCGAGCGTGGGGATCCATCAGTGAGAGCTCCTTCCATCTCGCTTAATGCGAGAGATAGACGAAATCATTAATTAAGGAGTACTCGTTGCAAAGAACACTCCATCTTCTCAGGTCATGACAAGTGGGGCACATGCAGCGCGCCATTTTTCACAACCTGGTAGTTTTCCCTTTTTTGTAAATTCTTTTATTCAAAACGTTTTATCTCTTAAACCGTGCGTCCAAATCTCAAATCGTTTTCACCATTGGATTCCTCGCGTCGAGATCTTCAAAACTAGATCCCATGTTGATAGGTTTTGACGAACTTTTTTTCATGAAAAAAAACCGGACGAAAGAACCAAACCGGGAGCACGGCTTTTTTCCCTTTCCGAAAGAGGCACGCCTGTGCTTCTCGCGAAATCACAACCGTGCCTCTCGTGGAAGCAAAACCGTGACTCTCATGAAAAAAAAACAGAAAACGCGTTTTTTCCCTCTCCGAAAGAGGCACGCCCGTGACTCTCGCGAAAGCACAACCATGCCTCTGGCAAAAGCAAAACCGTGACTCTTGCGAAAGAAAAAAAAATAGAAAACGTGTATTTTTTCCTTTTTCAAGAGGCATGACCGTGACTCTCGCAAAAGCACAACCGTGCCTCTCGCGGAAGCAAAACCGTGACTCGCGAAAGAAAAGAAAAACAGCAAACGCATTTTGTTTTTCCCTTTCCGAGAGGCACGGCCGTGACTCTCACGAAAGCACAACTGTGCCTCTCGCGGAAGAAAAAACGTGACTTTTCACGAAAGGAAAAAAAAGTAAACACGTTTTTTCGTGCAAAAAAATATTTTTTTTTCAAAATTTTTTTGGTCGAAACTCTAAGGAAGACCGGGGGGAAACCAAAACGTCGAAAAACCCCGGGAAAAACCCGTTTAAAATGCCAAAAATGCGTGCGGAAAAATAAAAAAACAAAATCTAAAGGGAGCGTCCAGAACACGACACGTGGCGAATGGCTGAGAGTGCGCGAAGTGGCGCTGATCGTTGCGAGGCTCCCGAAGGAGCGCTCGTTAACTAGTTGCTCCCAGAGATAGATCTCGCCGGAGGTCACATGCACAAAGGCGCAGCCCTCGCTCCTCCCGCACAAAATTTGGGCTGGCCCATGTGCGGGCGAGTTGCGCCCCTCTTTGTTTTCCTTTCCTTTTCTTTTCTTTTTTTTTTTGGTTTGGCTTCATATTCTTGAGGATTTCAAACAAAACATGATAAAAATATGTTTAAGAATTTGAAAAATGCTCTCGGTTTGAAAAAGTGTTCGTAAGTTCAAAAAATGTTCTTGAACTTCAAACACAAATCGTGCATTCAAAAGTTATTTGTGATTTTCCAAAATATTCGTGAATTCAAAAATAGTTCCCGAATTCAACACAAATGTTTGGCTATTTGAGAAAATGTTCACGAATTCAATAAATGTCCAAGAACTTCAAAAAATGTTTGCAACATCAAAAACATGTTTGTGGATATAAAATCAAGAATTCAAAAAATGTTTATGAATTTACAAATAAGGTCCTGAAATTTCAAACAATGTTCAATGTTTTGAAAATATATATTCATGAATTAGGAAAATGTTCATGATTTCAAAAACTGTTCATGAAAATTCAAAATTTTCATGAAGTTCAAAAAATGTTAATGAGTTCAAAAAACGTGCACTAAAATCAAAGAATATTCACATGTTTAAAAAGTTTTCACTAATATCAATAATTATTTTGTGAATTTCAAGAAAATATTCACCAGTTTAGAAATTTTCACAAATTTTAAAATTGTTCACGATTATCAAAAAATTGTTCGTGAGTTTGAAGAAAATATTCACAAGTTTTAAAAAATGTTCACAAATTTGAAAATTGTTTACGATTTTCATAAAAGTACCTGAATTGGAAAAATGTTTGCGAAATAAAAAAGTTTGTGATGTGAAAACAGAAAAAAGGAAAAGAAAACTCACAAAAGAAAAGTGAAAACAAAAGAAATAAAACAGAAGAAAAACGAAAAAATCAATTTGTGGAAAGTTGAAAAGTGATGGGGAAAAAACCTCTTGATAAGGCTGAGGCTCGGAGGGAGAAGGCTCAGAGGAGGTGGTCTTGGCGGTTGACCCAATTGGCCCAGGTTGGAGATGGTGGACGCCCTTGTCGACGGGCCAGCATCGGCCCCACCTCTTGATGGAGGACGCACGGGAGCACTTCTGCCTCTTGATGGTGGAAGGAGCACCTCAAGGGGGAGGTGCAGCTTGAGGCGGTGCGGTGCGGTCGGACTGGGCCAGATAGGGGGCAAGAAGAAAGAAAAGCCCAACCGGACTGGGCTTTTTTGTTTCAGTCCGGCTGGCTGGAGAAGAAATCTTCAGCGTCCACATTGTCCTCCTGTCTGTGTCGCTCCCAGAAGCTCGTCGCCGCCGGCTGCATCCCCGCCGCCCGTCGCCGCCCTAAACCAGCCCAAAGGTACTACCTTTCCCGACTCACCACGGCGAGGAAGAGGTCACCACCACCGGCTGCTACTACCTGATTTCCCTCGGCCTCATTCGTGATTCCCTCTCTCCATCTGCAGATCTGACCCCTGCCCGGGCCCTTCTGCTTCCGCTCCCGCTCCCGCTCCATGGAGGAGGCGGAGAAAGGGGAGCTCTTGGAGAGGGACACCAAGCCTTGGCCAACGGCCGGGCTGCCCCTGCTCACCGACGACCTCATCCTGGAGATCCTCTCCCGCCTCCCGTCAGATCCCTCCACCGCTTCAAGTGCGTCTCCGTGCCCTGGCGCCACCTCATCGCCGACCCCGCCAACCGCAAGAAGCTGCCCCACACCCTCGCTGGCTTCTTCTACATGACCATCAACAACAGGCTCGGCCACCACTTTGCCGGTGTCTCCGGCGACGGCGCAGCCCCGTTCGACCTTTCCATCCCTTACCTGCACAATAACAAGTACGGCGGCATCACCCAGTTGGACGCCTGCAATGGCCTCCTTCTCTACTGTGGCTTCAAGAAGAAGATGGAGAGTTGGGATGATTTCCGTTTTCTAGTGTGCAATCCCGCCACTGGGAGGTGGGTGGAGCTGCCCCCTCGGCCGCCTGTGACCGCAAACAGCTATTGCTGTACCACAGGTCTTGCTTTTGATCCGGCAGTCGCATCCCATTTCTACGTTCTTCACTTTGAGCAGGCCGTTCCGGGAACTTACATCACAGGAGTGAACATCTACTCGTCGCGGACAGGAGCATGGAGTTTCAGGAGTGGTAGGATGGTTGAGAAAGTGGTGCCGCTCCATAGTAAATGTGTCTTCGTCGGCGGTATGATGTATTTGATTGGCTACCTGATGGGCTTCAACAACAAGTATGTGCTGATGGTGGTGGACACGGAGGGGAAAGTGTGGAAGACTATCCCTGTTCCGCACGGCCGAAGATCTGCCACGATTGGAGTGTCGCAGGGTGCTTACACTATGTTGTAGCTTCGACGGTTTTAGTCAATGATAGTAATGAAATCCTAGGTTCTGGGATAACACTTTGGTGCCTCAAGGATCGTTACAGTAAAGAATTGGTTCTGAAGCGTTCTGCCAACATCAATGAGCTTATGGGCATGATTGGGGAGAAGTACACGGTGGCTGAGATTCATCCAGATTGTGACACCGTTTTCTTGATGTCATCTAGAGGTGATACCTTGGTAGCGTATGATATGCAACATCAGAAAGTTTATTGTATCCTTAATCTTGAGAAAGGCATTACAAAACCGAAACGGTTTCTACCCTATGTTCCTCTCTTCTCAGAGTCATTACCAGATGCAGATGGGCAGTAGCTTTACCTTCAAACCACCCCTGTGCTTCCTCCCAAGAACAGTCTCTTCTTTCGGCTGAACTATTTTCTTGTGTACTTCGGAATCTGCTTCGGTCTTGCCGTTGGATTTGCTGGTGCTTACGCTCATGCTTGCTTGATTTCCAGTTCAGAACAATGCCTGGCAAACTACAGATGAAGCATAATGTCATTTCCAAAGAACATTGTTACTCTTGGTCTGTTTTGCCAAGCATTGGCATTTTTCTTGACAGGTGTTAGTTCAATGTGGCTAAATTATACTGTAATCGGTCTTCCTTTCTCTAACAATCAGTTATTATGGTTATCCTAAATCCTACTGCAGATTGTGAATCTGCTTGTGTACTAAAAGGTTCAATCAGACTGGTTACGGGTACAATGTCTTGTTTACCTTATTCATTCAGTGTTCTGGTCAAACGTTGCCTTTGAGCATGTTTTTTTAATGTGTGTCTGCTGTTTCTAGTGAATTCACTAGAGCTTTTGATCTGTTAGTCACAGAGAAATTGCATCAATGGCAATATAAAACAAAATTGGAGTACGTACTCTTGTATGAATAGCAGTGCAGGTGAAAGAAATCAGTACAGCAGAGTTTTATTTACAGTGGTAACAAGAATTTTATAGAGATGCGCTTCATCGACATGCAGGGTATTTGTGTGTCAACACAGCTGAATGACCACAAAAAATAAGGCCTCTTGGTGTCCTCTGTTTTGATTGATTTGGCCGCGTTGCTACCCTGTTTGAGTGGCTCAACCAGCGTTGTTTCCGTACGGTTCCTGATTCTTGAATGGTTTACTTTTAAGACTCTAGAATGAGAATGGACAATATGAACTGAAAAAAGTCGAGTTGAATCATTCAAGAATGCCATGTAATTCAAAGAAAATATCCGAGCTGCTTCAGAAATGATGCTGTATTTATTTTAAACTTGCATGGACTGAATCAGATGCATGTAAGAGTTGATTGCTAATGCTAATAAAGAGCTGACCATTCATTTATCAGTGTGAACATACATAATCTTGGTCATCATATATACGGCAAACTTCTCGCAGGCAGGCCACCTCTGTTGAGGTGCCTGGTAAGAACATGGCACACTCCAGGTAGCACCCAGCTGCCAGAAATATTTCGACAGAAGAAAATCAATTGTTCTCTGAAAAAATAGAATCATCAGGGAAAAGGTACTTTTTTGGACTCTGCAGCAGACTCGCTCTGATATTTTTGCATGGGTACATAGTCTAAATCAAGGTGCGGGTTCTGTTAAGTTTTGCTTTACTTGCTTGGTTCTAGACAGTCTAGCCAAATTTGCCTCCCCTGTTGTACACTAGCCACTAGCGGTGAATATCTTTGTTGAGAAAGTTGGCACATATATTTGATGCGGGAACACGGGTAGCATGTAAGTGATGATGCAGTGCATGTTCATGCTAGATCTGCCATGGCTATCAACTTGCAAATTTCTCTGAGTTGTGAAGAAAAAGAAGAGTGGCATCACAAGATATTGTTGGACTCAGGGCCCGCTATAGGCATATGGCTAAAATTTAAATTTGACTCGGTCAGACTTCGACGAAGATCCCATTTTGGGGGGCAACCGGTGTCTTTTTTTAATACAAGGAAGAAAGCACCCGACTCTTTCAGTTGAGATTTGATATAATGATGGTCAATTCTGATTGGGATGAGGTCATCGGTACTATACAGAGGATAACCAGCGCTGCAGCTATATAGGAGGAATGTTACTAGATGGGCAGGGAGTTTCTGAAGATAACTTAAGGAAGCTAATGCAGTAGCACATGGTCATGCTTGTGAAGGATAAAAGATCTTTAATGTGTCTGTTGGATTGGGCTGTCCTCCTAGTTTTATTTTATCATCAACATTGGTAGGCCATGTTATACTTGTGCACACTCTGTGGCTGTGTGGCCCATCTTGGATGAACAACTTTGTATTACCATGTCTCTGAACATTGCAACGCCGCAAACCTTTGAGCTCTGCCTTACTTGTCATCATCGAGGTAGAAGCTCCTTTGAGAATAGAGAGAAGAATTAACATGTTTTATTCTAGAGATAATAATTAACATGTTATAGCAGATTAGTTACACAAACTATAGGGAACAATATTACAAGCCATAGGAAGCAAATAAATCCAGTGGTCACAATTCCACATTATTGCAATTCATTGAAAACAAATAAATGCATCATCATCATCCGCGATGCGTGATAGGTTGAGCACATGACGCCTAATGACAAGGCATACATAGGGCCGGTTACCACTACCCAGTCGATTGGCAGCATATCACAAGGATGGTCAGTCTTCTACTTCATCTCCATCCATACTTCCTGTTATTTTCATAGGTCAGCCAATGTATAACAAAAGTTAAGCAATAAGCATGCCGGTTCTTAACCTGAAAGAATGAGGCATCAAAGGGATACATAGATGTATGTACCTCACAAGGCCAGCGTTAGCAATGGCGCTTAACGTGAGTATCTGCACACCAACATGCTGAAGCTTTTGCCAGTTAGGATGACCTTCTAGTTTGCATGACTTCACCACATCATCGTCTCCCACCAATTGAAACTTCTTAAGAGAACGGGAAAGTTCTGGAAGCGATTTAAGATACCAGCAATTAATAATCTGCAAGCTCTCCAGCCACCTGAGGTCCTTCACATTGGCTGGCAAGTGGTCCCAGTTGCAGTGCGCAATGTTGAGTTCACGAAGATTAATGAAAACTTCAAACAGTTCTGGAGCAGGTCCCAATTGCTCGCAGTAGCTGAGATCAAGTTTCTTTAGGTACTTTGGGGCGCCGTTCTGCTCACTCAGCATCCAACTTGGGTACCACAGACTTTGGTAGTTCCAGATTAGCAGACTTTCAAGATGCTTGGGTGGGCAAAGAGCCTCAAGTACCTCTTCTTGAACTTGTGGTGTGCAAGTCATATCTTCTTCCCAGGACAGTTCCAGCTTTGTCAGTCCTTTCTTGTCAGCTAGCTTTGCATCATACTCCTCCCTCTTGCTTTTAACATTTCCAAGATTACGGATTTTCAGAAGGCCCCGAAGCTTGTTTAGGTCCATCAGCTGGCTCAACTCATACCCACGCTGCTTCCTTACTTTGAATCGTTCAAATGTTTGTAGTGATGTTAACCTGCTAATGTACGGAGCACTAATTGTTAATGCGCCAATGATATGCCGCACGTTGGTGAGGTTACCCATATTTGTATCAGGAGAAAATCTTACAGAGCTAAAACCAAATGTTAGCACCTGCAGATGGTAAAGTTTGTCTAATGCTTTTGGTAATACCAGCTTTGCCCAGGGGATCACTAAACCAAGATAGCGTAGATGCATTAAATGACCAATAGTTTCTGGAATCTCCAAATCAATATTAACATTTGTGGCTTCTACAACCAGTACCCGCAATTTTCTCAGCTTCTTGAATACTTCCTCAAAGAATTTTGTGTTAACTGCTTCAAGCATGTCTGTTTCATCAATAATGAGACTGCATAGGTTTTCCAGTTCAAAAATCTCCTTGGTAACCAATGTTGCATTTGCAACAAAAGATGGCGAACATCACGAGGAACTTTTGTTCTCAAGCCATTCTCGATTAAAGCAATCACCCCCGGCCGCCTTCTCAGCCAAATCATGCATAAGATCATGGATGGAATAGACCAACTCCTCTTGTTGGTTTAGTGCGGCTGGTTGCACAAATGAGGTTGCCAGTAACTTGTGAAAGTAACCACAACCAACAGCTTCCATGTCTTCGTCTGCATTAGTAGTCTGTATGAACCCCTCTGCCACCCACAGTCTAACTAACTCATCTTGCTTCAGATGACGTCTTCTGGGGAAAATACTACAGTAAGCAAAGCATCGCCTAATTTGCTCATCAAGTTGCTTGTAACTCCACCATAGGGCCCCCGTCGTCTCATTCAGAAGGTCCCGATCTAGAACTTCTCTCCAAAATTGAACATCATTTTTTCTTTCGCGTAGTTGTGCCCCCACTGTACTGGCTGCCAGAGGTGATCCTTTCAACTTCTGTGAAATTTCAGCACCAATACGCGAAGTTCTTTCGATCTGGACCCTCTGCGTTTGGATCTTCAAGGGCATAATACATGAACAGATCCAAGAAGACTTTAGAATCCAATTCACGTGTGCGAAAACATCACGTGCCACATCAGGACCCAGATCTGAAAATGCAGCTTTATCACGACTTGTTGCTAGGATCCTGCTTCCTACCGCTCCATCCATCAATGGAGAAAGTAACCTCGGTAGCTGCTTCGTAACGGCATCCTTATTGCACTAGATATCATCTAGTACCAAGAGAAATTGTTTGCCTTTTATTTTCTCCCTCAATTTTCCTTCCAGGACATCAAGGCTACTAGGAACTGGTTCTTTGCTTTTATCCATGGATGAAGCTGCTTCAAGCATCTCCTTGAAAATTTCATGCAAGCTATAGTTTTGTGTAACCTGAATCCACATGATAAGGTTGAAATGCTTTGCACTTTTCTCATACTCGCAAACATGTTGTGCGAGGGTTGTCTTCCCAGATCCCGAAATGCCATGAACGCCACCATCGAGAAACATTTTTGTTACTTGAGCTTGGATTGACATCATGAAGCATTTCACTTATCCAATTACGATCCTCATCTCTGCGATTACCTTTACTGTTGGAACTGAAGTAGTGGGTGTATGTGTATCTTTGGCGATGTCAGTTTCACCCTTGCTTGACCGCTTTGTTAGTGCAATAATACCACTGTGCTTTATCAATGAGTCTTTCTATCGTATCCATATTGCCCTTCAAGCAGCGATTCAAATCTCCTGTGAGAGTAAAACCCGGTTCGACAAAAACATACTGCAAAAGAAACCAACATTCAGGAATGCCATTTACTTTTTTGGATGGTTTACTTTTAAGACTCTAGAATGAGAATGGACAATATGAACTGAAAAAAGTCGAGTTGAATCATTCAGGAATGCCATATAATTCAAAGAAAATATCCGAGCTGCTTCAGAAATGATGTTGTATTTATTTCAAACTTGCATGGACGGAATCAGATGCATGTAAGAGTTGATTGCTAGTAAAGAGCTGACCATTCATTTATCAGTGTGAACATGGCAAACTTCTCGCAGGCAGGCCACCTCTGTTGAGGTGCTGGTAAGAACATGGCACACCTGTGTAGCACCCAGCTTCCGTAAATATTTCGACAGAAGAAAATCAATTGTTCTCTGAAAAATAGAATCATCAGGAAAAGGTACTTTTTGGACTCTGCAGCAGACTCGCTCGATATTTTTGCATGGGTACCATGGTTTTCGATTTGATGAGATTTCGATGATATTCACTGAATTTCATTAATTTCAGCAGACACTGAAATATTACGTTTCGGCCAAAATATTTCGGCAATTTCAGTAGTACACAGGAATTCAAATAATTTTCAAAAAAAAAAATCCAAAAAGTTCAGAATCTGAATTGAATTCAAGTGAATATTTTGGCCTTTTGACCGGAATGAAAACCAAAATCACTGAATTTCAGTGATTTCGTTTGGTGCTGAAATTTTTCTGAAACCGAAATTGAAAACCATGATGGGTACATAGTCTAAATCAAGGTGCGGGTTCTGTTAAGTTTTGTTTTACTTGCTTGGTTCTAGACAGTCTAGCCAAATTTGCCTCCCCTGTTGTACACTAGCCACTAGCGGTGAATATCTTTGTTGAGAAAGTTGGCACATATATTTGGTGTGGGAATACGGTAGCATGTAAGTGATGATGCGGTGCATGTTCATGCTAGATCTGCCATGGCTATCAACTTGCAAATTTCCACGAGTTGTGCGAGAAAAAGGAGAGTGGCATCAAAAGATATTGCTGGACTTAAGGCCAGCTATAGGCATATGGTTAAAACTTAAAATTGACTCGGTCAGTCTTCGACGAAGATCCCATTTTGGGGGGCAACCGGTGTCATTTTTTAATACAAGGAAGAAAGCACGGACTCTTTTCGGTTACGATGTGATGTAATGATGGTCAATTCTGATTGGGATGAGGTCATCCAGACTATCTGAGAGGATAACCAGGGCTGCAGCTATGTAGGAGGAATGTTACTAGATGGGCGGGAGTTTACGAAGATAACTTAAGGAAGCTAATGCAGTAGCACATGGTCATGCTTGTGAAAGATAAAAGATCTTTAATGTGTGCATTCGGTTGGGGCTGTCCTCCTAGTTTTATTTTATCATCAACATTGGTAGGCCATGTAATACTTGTGCATACTCTCTGGCTGTGTGGCCCATCTTGGGTGAAGCAACTTTGTATTACCATGTCTTTGAACATGCAGAGTCATCAACCTTTGGGCAGGGAGCATCTCTGCCTTACTTGTCATCATCGAGGCAGAAGCTCCTTTGAGAATTGAGAGAATAATTGTCATGTTTTATTTTAGAGAAAATAATTGAAATGTTACAGCAGATTAGGTACCCGTTATACAGTCCAACCCAGTCAAGTCCAAGAGAGTTTCAAACTCAAAGAGCTGGTAGATTTTAGTATGCCCTTTAGACTTACAAAGGAGGGGGAAATGATGGTAATAGAAAGAAAACAACCAAAGCAGAATCTGTTTTCTCGATTTTCGATGCATATTTAGGTTCATCCCTTTGTTTGTATTTTTGCTGTGATCTCTTCTTCTCTTCTTGTCCTTGCTGTGATCTCAACCACAGCCCGGTTCATTTCAAATTTGGCTTGAAAGTGCACCCCCTTTTTTCCATTCAAGGTGACTAACAAAACAGTTGAAGATACCCAGTGTTGCACACCATAGTTTTCTGATTGGGGCAGCATACAGTGGAAGAAGTCAAATACAGAGGTAAGCAGAGTGTTGTGAAGATCACGACATCCGTTGAAGGTTGCTTGGAGGGCATGCGATTTCCTGAAACTGCATCGTTACCCCGGTTGAATGGCGATTTCACAAACAGAAACTTTGCTTTTATGATTTGCGTTGGACCACGGTAGTTTTAACCAGTGAAGTGACCAATATCTGCAGCAGTTTTAAATCTATAAAGAGCTGGCAATTCATTTGCCCTCGGTCTGAACATTTGCCACAACAAGCAGAGGACTGAATCCCAGCTACTAGTATCATACATAAATCTTGGTCTAGTGGTTTTAGTTTTTTGTTACTACCTTTGTAGGGTTTTCAGTTCCTTGGATCCAAAGTGGAATTCTCCAGCAAAGATTAACAACAGAAATAGCTTCAGAATGGAAGCTGGGAGCACTGCTCATCAGGTATATGTCAATTTTTTGCAGGCGGCAACAACAAAGGCAGGCGATCAGACGGACACCTCTGTCCAGGGCCTGGGAAGAGCATCACACACTCCAGGTATCACCTGACCGCCTTGAGAAATATTATTAGTACGACCGAAGAAGATCGTGTGTTCTCTGAAAGAAAAAACTTTTGGACTCTGCAGTAGACTTCCAGATACTTGGCATGGTTAACCTCAAGAGATGTCTTCGGAGGAGTAAGGAATTTGCCTGGCATGTTTATGTCGTCGAAATAAAGCTTAGCTGGCAGTTTTGTTAAAGAGATGTCTAGACAGTGTAGCCAAATTTGCCTCCCCTGCATCTGTGCCGTGTACACCTGATCCTCAAATTCGCTAGCAGAGGAATTTTGTGGGTGCATGTAAATGTTACTAAAACATGCCAAATATATATTTTTATAGGTTCATTAGCGCTGACAATATTCAACAAGCGTGTTGGCGTAATAACAACACCTTCCCCTTGTGGTCTGACTGAAAGGAGAGCTGCCACCAACCAGAATGTGTATTATGGAATCATGTACATGGACAACTGCTGACTTTCCAATCCCAGCAGACTTCAAAAGAGTGGTGGCTACAGGCTAGGAAGAGGGCTCCAAAATAGCATGACCAGACCTTATTCATGGCCAGTTTGCAGCAACCAGAATGTGTTTGAATTGACCCGGAAAGATATGAGATTCTGGAGGGCAGACAGCGGTATCTCTTTTTTTAGATCTTCTTCGGTCTTTTTCAGCTCAAGTTTTGTCTGTTAGGGCAACTCTAACTGATCCCCTAAAAATAGTGAAGGATCCAACGGAGTAAACCCTTAATGGAGTATTTTCACTCCACTAATTAACTTTTAGCCAGACCTAGCCAATCCCTTATATATAACGAAGTACATTTTTGTTTTTCTAAACTTAGCAATTCTATTATACATTGCATATACATATTAGCATACATATAGAAACTAAACATAAATATGAATGTTCAAGCAAATCACGAATATAGTTTACCATCTGAATTCATAGTTTACAAATTGAATTATTCAAATTTAAACACACCGAATGGTCCAAATGTAGGAAATATTATGTGATAGAACAACTAGGAAGCTCTATGACATTGCTAGTGATGCTCAGTAAGATCAATCATTTTGGAGCTGAGCATGAACTTGTCAGTTCTCAATCCTGTGATGCTCTTCAATGAATGCCAGGATACTATTTGTATCATACGACTCTGGCTCAACCGGAGTCCCGTTGGTGATGTACCGAAAGTTCTCAGGCATATCTCTCTCATCTTGAATGATGATGTTGTGCAATATGATGCAACAAGTCATGATCTGCAATAGAACCTTGGAGCTCTAGTACTTGGCAGGGCCACGGACAATTGCAAAGCGCTTCTGAAGCACACCGAAGGCTTTGTCCACATCTTTCCTAGCAGCTTCTTGACATTGGGGCAATGGTCATAAAAAGACTTGTGTGCATTCAAAAGCGCCGGTAAAAGTACTTCTCCGAATAGGTTGGATTTGGAGCAAAGTAGTCTCTCATGATCTTGGCATGGACCTCCGCTCTATCACGGTTGATGTGTATGTGGCTAAACTGCGATCCTCTCCTAGGGCGCCAAATATCATCATTGAAAATCATGCCTAAAATGGTTTCAAAATCTTCGACGTCTTCTTCCTCTTTGGATGACAACGAGTCATCTACAATTCAAACGACTCGTTCAATCCAAATGGCTCGATTCAAAACGAAAAAAACTCACCCAGGCAATCCGTCAAACACTTGCGTTGCAGTGGTGATAAACCGGCCAACCGTCGTCGTTTCGGCCAAACCGGCGGGCGGCGAAGCGTCGTATTAACCTACAGCGGTGCGCAAGAAAGGATAGATGTGGCGGCCGCCAAAGAAGAAGAAAATGTGATTCAATTCGATGAATTGGTTATGGCGATGGAGGTGGCGATTCATCTCGATTCCAGCGACGGTGACGGGGAACAAACAGGCTCGGCATCAGGCAGAAGGGTGGCGAGGGCCAAGGGAGGCAACGAGGTAGCGGCGGGGACCAGCGGGCAGTCACCGATGAAGAGGCAGTGGCGGGGGAGTGCCGCGCTGGGGGTCGAGAGAGAGGCGCGCCTTTTTTTTAGATCATCAGGGGAGTTGGCGCCCCCCCCCCCGGGTTCCATTCATTATGAATAAATGAAACCACATCAGTCCAACATCCAAGCATGCCTCAAACGCATGTTCTGAAAGATCAAAAAATTAAAACAGTACAAGGTAAAAAGGCCTGCAGCCTATTACAGGATCAGGGATCCAACTTTTCTTGACTCTGAACTAAACCGACGAGAACACTACAACAAAGTGATCTGTATTCCTCCTGCGTCAGCCCTCCAGTCTTCTGCAGCGAGCATCTTGCGGACCTCCTTGATATGCTCCACGAGCCCCCCTTTCATCTTCTTGAGGGGTTGGGTTGGTGTGCCACGCCAGTCGAGCGGCGAAGCCGGGCTCGAAATTGCCTGAACCGCTTTTTTTGATGGTGTATCACTCGGCCTTGAAGAGTTTGGACTCTGGGACCCATCTTTACAAGCCCCAAAACCAAGCTTTGGGTAGAAAGAAGCATGAGTGGCACCTCCAGTGCCCATCAAGTTCCTTTTCACCCCAAAGTCAATTGGAGTGGGCTTTTGAGTATGCAGGATATCCAATATAGTATCCCCTGCATTTTCTCGAGCGAGTCCTCGGTGTATAGAACCATCCATCTCTTGAGGGTCCTCCAGATCAGCCACCAGATCTGTTTAACATCAGACCAGATTGCGTTATCAAAAACATGCTTATTTCTAGTTTTCCACAAGCTCCACAAGATACAAGCACAAAATGCATTAAGTACTTTATGTTTCTTGTTAGCATGCCAAAATTTGGCTATGGAATAGTAACTAGATCCTACTTCCATGGAAAGAAACGAGGAGACTGCAGTCCAGATGTTTTTAGCAACCACACAGTCAAAAAACAAGTGGTCTACAGTTTCCTATTCAGAGCAAAAAAGACAGCCAGGGCCCCTATCTATGCCCCTTTTAAGCAAATTGTTCTTGGTCATAAGCTTATTATGTGCCAGGAGCCAGAGGAAAACCTGGATTCTGGGAGGCACAACAATGGACCACATAGAGGGGATTAGACAGACTTCACCCCTCTAAAATTGATTATGGCATACAGTGAGCTAGAAGAGTAGACCCCCTTGGCTTCATACTGCCAGACCATAGCATCATCATCTGTTTTGAGCACAGTCTCCTTTATGATTTGTTCAAGGCAGTACCACTCCTCCATCATGGCAGGGGTAAATATTCTCCTAAAAGTAAGTTTAATGTTACTCCCATCCCAAACTTCAGAGACTAGCACAAATTGTTGGTGACAAATGGAGTACAAAGGCCAAAACTGAACAGAGAGTGGGGAGGTTCCAAACCAGATATCCTCCCAAAATCTAATCTTGCTACCATTTCCTACTACCCATCTGTAGCCAAACTTAAGAGCTTTGGCAGCCCACATAACCCCTTGCCAAGAATTTAAAGAGGCTTGTGGCCTACATGAAAATATATTAGGAGCATTCCTAATATATTTGTTGTCTACAATGGTTTTCCAGATTTTGCCCTCATCTTGGGCATATCTCTTGACCCAACTGCCCAGTAAACACAGGTTAAGATCCCTGATGTTGGGGATCCCGAGCCCTCCATGTTCTTTCTTCATACAAACTAGGTGCCAGTTGGCCAGGTGAAGTTTCCTGTTCCCCTCAAAGTCACTCCAAAGGCAATGAGCTAGTTGACTGTTAATCAAATTTAGGGCCCATTTAGGGAATTTAAAGAAGGACAACAGGTATATGGGGATACTAGCTAAACAAGGTTTAATGAGAGTTAGTCTAGCAGAGTAGGACAGTAGCTTCCCCCTCCAGCCAGCCATCCTCTTTAATATCTTATCAATAAGAGGTTGGATGTCTTCCCTCCTCAGCTTGTCATGGTGTAAAGGAATCCCTAGATATTTTATTGGAAATGTACCAACAGTACATCCAAAGGTATTCATGAAGTTGGTTAATTCTTCTCCCTCAATTCCCAAAGGAATGAGTTCACTTTTAGCATAGTTGATTCTCATACCTGAAACTCTCTCAAAGCAAGTCAAAATCATTTTCAGGTTAGCAGCTTTAGATTCATCTTTATCCATGAAGAGGATAGTGTCATCTGCATATTGCAGACATATCACTCCACCAGGGATAAGATTAGAACAAAGCCCTTTTATCAGGTTATGAGAAGCTGCTTTAATGAGCATTCTAGTTAGCACATCTACAACAATGTTAAAAAGTAAAGGAGATATAGGGTCTCCTTGTCTTAATCCTTTGTTGGTTACAAAGAAGTCACTATCAACCCCATTGACCTTGACTCCCACAGAGCCCATGTGGGTAATTTGATAAACCCATTTGGTCCAAACAGGACCAAAGTTCCTTTTCTCTTCCATCAAGAAATCTAGATTAACTTTATCAAATGCTTTCTCATAATCTAATTTTAGCACCAGTCCTGAATTATCAGAGTGGAAAGTGGAATGTAAAACTTCATGAGCTGTCACTTCACTTTCAAGGATGAATCTCCCTTTTATGAAAGCTGATTGGTTGCTAGAAGTTAGGAAATTCATGAGAGTAGCAAGCCTATTGGTTAAAACCTTGGTAAAAACCTTAAAAATACAATTCAGCAAACTAATAGGTCTAAATTTCTTCATATCAGGAGCATCTTCCTCTATAGGAATGAGAGTTATCATAGAAAAATTAAATCTATATATATCCAGTTTTCCTGCATGGAAGTCATCAAACAGAGCCATAACATCCTGCTTGATAACTTCCCAGAATTCCTGAAGAAAAAGAAAGGATAGACCATCTGGTCCAGGTGCTCCTTCAGAGTATGAACCAAAGATGGCATCCTTCACCTCTTTTTCAGTAAAAGGAGCTTGGAGAGTTTCATTATTATCTCCAGAAATTTTCTCCTCCTCAGAGAAAAAATCTTGTCTTAGATTGAATCCTCCCCTATCTTCTTTCTTAAAGAGATCTTTATAAAAGTCAGAGGCTATTTTAAGCATATCTCTAGTGTCTGAGGTAGGACCATCAGGGCCAACTAGTGAAGTATTGAAGTACTTGGTATTCCGGTCTCCTTTTGGTATATCTCTATCCCTAGATCTTTGTCTAGCCTTGGTTTCCTCTTTAATCCAGATATATCTAAGCTCTTTTAGAATATTATGCATCCTAACATTCTCAACATCAGAGAGACAAGTTGTTTCAGATTTGATATCCAACCCATCATACTCTTCTGTGAGAGCAGTTTTCAACTTCCTAATCTCTGCTTCTACATTCTTACTCCACCCTTTGGAGAATTTTCTGAATCTTCTAACCTTTTCTTGCCAGACATCTATTGGTTTGCCCTTCTTGACTGGAGCTATCCAGTTTTTGATGGCCAAATCTTTGAAATCCTTATGTAGCAACCACCATTTTTCAAACTTGAAACTGGAGCCTCTAGGACTGTTTCCCAACCCTAAATCCCATAGAAGGGGAGTATGGTCACTCCCAGTTCTGGGGAGGGCTTGGGAGGTGCATAGAGGAAACATAGCCTCCAGCTCAGTGGTGCAGAAGATCCTATCTATGGTAGTCATGATATTATTCTCTTGGTTATTAGCCCAAGTGAATTTCCTTCCTGACATCCTAATTTCTAGAAGGCTCCATATTTCCAGCCAGGCATTAAATTTATCAGCCCAGAGATGGTTAATATTACCATTACTCTTATCTTGTTGATACCTAACTAGATTAAAATCTCCTCCTATGAGAGTGGGCATTTGGACATCTACAAAGAGGTTATGGAGTTCAGAGATAAAAGCATCTTTGCCCTCATCATATGGAGACCCATAAACAGCTATAACTCTAAAACAGGTCCCATTAGCTTTAACTTTCAGGTTACAGGACACAGAGAAATTCAGTGAGCTCCATTGCAGGACCTCAAAAATATCTGCATCTACACCAACCAAAACACCACCAGCAGTGCCTACAGCAGGGAGATGATGCCAAAGAAAATTCTTATTCCCACTAATGGACTTAAGAAAGGCAGTAGTAAGCTATTCTTTCTTAGTTTCCTGGAAAGCAACTATACTAGCATTTGTTTTAGTCAAGGTATCTATAATACATGGTATCTTTCCTGGGGTGGTGATACCCCTGATATTCCAGAATAAACAATTCATAATCAAAAGAGTGCTTTCTTGGGGTGCTTGCCCCACCTATGCTTGGAGATTTTGGACCAGATAATACTCTGGTCATCATCAGCAGTAGAGATCTTGTTTAACCCCACAGGTGTAACAGGAGAATCTAAGTCAGCTTTTTGGGTTTCCAGCCCAACAGGCTTACCCAGGGAGCCTATCTTTTCTACACCAGTGTTTCCAAAAGTATTTTGTACATTATCTCTAGCTATGATATCTGTTTGAGCAACACTTCCCATGTGGATAGGCCCAGCAGGCCCTTTAGGGATTTTGCTCTTAGAGACTACAGAAGCATAACTTTCTTTCTGAACATCAATCTCTACTCCTACCATTTTAGCTACAGAAATAAATGCAGGATCATGAAAATTCTCAAAGGAGTTTTTTCTTAATTGTACCTTTGTGTTTACCTTTAGGCTCTTCTAGGTTCTGGACCTTCTTTGACCCCATGGCAATCTCCATGAGTGTTCTCCCACCAATGTCAATTCTGGAGCTCTTTCTCTGAGCCTGAACTGGCCCCCATTTTTGAAGGATGGGTGGGGCATGAGTTGTGTTTGTGGTAAGACCTGGACTGAAAACCACCTCCTCCAGGGATTCATTCTCCACAACCACCTCAGCCTGGTCCTCTAGCAAGTTGATTTTATCCTCCTCATCATCATCTCCAATCTCCATCTCTTGCAGCATTTTGAAGCTTTCATCTAAGGAAATGGGGTCCTGGAGTTGCTGTAAGTAGGCTAGCACATTTTGCTTAGTTTGGTGAGGAGTTCCAGAGGTAGAACCATTTCCTCCAGACTGAGATGAGGAATTTTTTGCAGTGTGATGAGAGCCTCCAGCTCCATCATCACTGTTGGCATTGTTCAGAGATTCTTTTTCTTTACTCTTCTCAGTGTCTTCATCCAGAAGATCATCCTGATCAAGGTCATCCACTGGTGGTTCCACAACAATCTTGATCTTATACATCTTATCTCCTATACCAAAGATTCTTTCAGTAGGAATTTTGGTAAAGTCTTTGCATCTGATTTTGATTCTAACCACCTCAAAGAAGGATTTGAAGTTTCCCTGCCAGTCCACATCAATCAAAGTGCCCAAAACAGAGGCAATTTGCTCTAAAACTGACCATTCTGCCCAAGTTGGAGCCACTCCTCTTAATTGAAGCCAAACATATTGGAGTTCTGCACGAAATTCCATCTCTCCTTTCCACACCTCAACATTGACTGAAACTCCATCAATCTCAGGTAGTCCAAAGTTGGGGTAGCCAGCAATTGTTGCAACAGGGATATGAGGGGGGAATTTGACTAGAAAAGTCCAGCTATCCAGCATCCTGATGTGCCATGGCCAATTGGTTTTGTATATGACAGAGAAGTTATGGGCTAGTTCTTCCTTAGTGACCTGCCCAGCTTCTATGTAAACAATCCCAACATTTTTCTTGTTTCCTATATGTTGCTCATTGACATCTGGGACATCAATTTTGAAGAACCCTAAACCTGAAGCTGCACTGCCCACATACTTAGCACAATTCCTAGGCTTCTTTCTAACTGGACAGTCCTCTACTTTGTGTGTCACCATCTTGCAGATGAAACATGAGGGGGGTTTTGGGCACTGGGCCTTATGATGCCCAGGCTCTCCACATGTATAGCAGGTAACATCACTGTAGTCACCTCCAGAAGAATCCTTGGCCTTGTTGACAATCTTGTTTTTGTTCTGTGGCTGCTTCTTCTTTTGTTGCTGAGCCCGATTGTTGTTCTCTCTGTTGTTCTCTACTACTGACTGCATCATGGTAGTTTGCCCCTGATTCCCTTGCATCTGCATCTGGGGTGGTGCTTGCCCTTGGAATTGCGGACAGTGCCTCCCCCTTGCTGTTGCAGCTGTTGATTCTGCATCTGATTAGGTCCCCAATTGCCTGGCGCTCCCCACTGGCTCATCATCGGAGGCGGCTGCAAGAACGGCCCCTGGTACCATGGGGGAGGGGCACCTTGGAAGCCAAATCCGAAGGGGAATTGCTGCTGCGGGGGGGGGGGGGGGGGGGCAAACTGTTGCTGCACCCACTGGTTCTGCTCGCTCCCTCCATGATCAGCTTGGTCAAGATGGCCATCGCCTCCCCTCTGATTCCTATTCAGGTCGCGTCTGCCTCGCCCACGACCACGACCACGACCCTGAGCATCAGCCATCTCGATCAGATCCGAGTAGTTGGGCTGCTCCTCTCTCCACTCACTTGCAGAAATTGAAATAGTGGGCACTGAAAGGCGGTGTTGATCTTGATCGCAGGCGGGGTGGCAGTCTGCAACGGTGAAGGAGCGGCGGCGGAGGAGGGACTTCTTGATCCAGACTAGGACCGAGGGGGGTTTAGGGTTTGTGGACGCGTCCCCTCCCCACAACTGCCCAAAGTAGGCCCTGATGGCATCCTCTTCTTCCTCACGTGGCTGCTCCACCTCAGCACGCTCCTCCGCCTTTTGACTCGGGTCGCACCTCCTCCTTACTCTCTCACTGACGTGTGGGGCCTTGCACGGCGTTCCTCCCGCAAAACAGAGTATCTCTCCGACCTTGGCAACCAGCATCCTCTCCGGCGAGGCCTTGCTCAGCCGCATCCCACCTGTGTGTTGTCGAAGATCCACCCCATCTGGTGTCGCTCGAGACCCAGGGTCAGCCGCCCACTTGAGTGGCGTACCAAGGTCCCAGGCATATTGCTGGAGGCGTGGAGGATTCTAAATCTCACTGACTAAGCTCATGGGAGAGAGGGCTGGAGAAACCAGAACGCTCTCCACTTGGCACTTTCGCCCGGCCGAGGCGAGGTCATCTTCGCCGCGCCCACGCAATCACCTCCTCCGGTGAAATCTCTTCCCCCACCATCATCCGCTCCATCTCTTCCTCCGACGCCTCCACGCAGATCCGTGTGACTAGCTTGATCTTCGAGTCCCCCCTGGAAGGAAGCCGCATCGTCCTCCTCATACGCGCGCGATGCATCTCCTCCGCCATTCCTTCCCCGTCGTATCTCGCCCCTCTCTCCCTCCTCTCCATGGCGAGCCAACGGGCGAGGGGGTGAAGTCAATGCGACCAACAGGCGAGGGGGAGAAGTCCGTGCGACCGATGAGGAAGCTGCGGTCTTGGCGTGTGGGATTCGTCGGCGGGATCTTCCGGATCTGGTGGCTACGATGGTAGGTGGATGGGGCAAGGCAGGTTGCGTCTTGTGAGAGCGATAGCGAGACCGAGAGCGGTCATTTAGGGGCGGATGGTGTGGCTGAGGATAATTTATCGTCCGCTAACGGTTATTGGGGATCGGCTAGGTGCCGGTTAGAGGAGGAAAACCGAGATCCTCCTCCTCTAACGCCGGATAGGGGATCAGTTAGAGTTGCCCTTAATGATACTACACTTTCCCCACCTCTCCCGTGGCGCTCCCGCGAGCGCCCGAGGAGGTAACCTTAATCGCCACGCCTAGCGTCCCACCTCTCCGTCCCTCCCCTCCCCTCGCCGCCGCCGCCTAGCTCTCTAGGGAGGAAAGCCTTGAGAGCCTTGGACTCAACATATATTTTAGTATGCTCTTTACACTTAAAAAGAGGGGGAAATTATGGTAATAGAAAGAAAACAACGAGAGCAGAATCTATTTTCTCGTTTTCCCTGCATACTTAAGTTCATCACTGATCTCTTCTTCTTTTCTTGTCCTTGCTGTGATCTCAACCACAGCGTGGTTCATTTCAAACATGACCCAAAAGTGATCCCTTTTCTTCCATTCAAGGTGACTAACAGAAACAGGTTTGAAGATACCCATTGTCACCATAGTTTTCTGATTGGGGCAACATGCAAGGGAAGGTGTCAAATACACCTGACTTCTTAATATAGACAGAGGTAACCAGTGATACCTGGAGTTTGTAACAAGTAAACAACATTTGCAAATTGCAATAGTTTTATGTCCATAAAGAGATGGCCATTCATTTGTCAGTATGAACATAAAAGCAAAGTTTTAGGGAATCTGCTTGACATGTTTATGTCGTCTAAATAAAGCTGAGCTGGGAGTTTTACTCTGTTCATTGTAACTTAGTTGTCTCTGAACAGTGTAGCCAGATTTGTCTCCCCTGTATTTGTGCTGTCTACATCTGATCATCTCAGAAATTCACTAGCAGAGGATTTTTGTTAATGCAGGGCAGCATATTTGCGGAACCACGGAATGAATGTAGCACGTAAATGTTGAAGCGGTGCGAGTTCATGGTACTAAAACATGCAAAGTGCAACTTTTTAGCGGTTGACAACCTTCAACGGCATGGTTGGCCCCTTGTGGAGTTGTGGTCCGGCTTAAAGGAGAGCTGCCTCCACTGTGGATTCGCCCAGGGTGTATTATGGAACCAGACTTCTGAAGAGCGGTGGCCACAGGCTAGAAAGAGGGCTTCAAAAAAGCTTGAGCAAACCTTATTCATGCTCAGTTTGCAGCAATGAGAATATGTCTGAATTGACCCGGAAATATATGAGATTCGGAAGGCAGCTGGCGGTATTTTTTTTTGAGGAATTTTAAGATCTTCTTCAGTCATTTTCAGCTGTAGTTTTGTCAGCTGGATCTGTTCTGTACCTGAGCTTGCTCTGCTGATTTTGTTCTTGTAACCCTGTTTCCCCTTCTTCAATAAGATCAGCCAATGGCCTAGAGAGATCGTTAAACAACCAGAAATATGAACACACAGTTCTTCCAGTTGAGTAACCATCTACAACGATTACCCAGTCTCAACAACCATGTCAGCCAAGTCCAAAAAATCATGGGGAATAAGAAGAGGCATAAGGATCGAATGAGGTCACTATTCGGCGTTCCATAATAAAATCATTCCAATGGAAACATATAGGATAAGAACCGTGTAAATCATATCACAACGTTTTTAATCATTGGGAGCAAACGAATCCAGTGTTCAACATCCCAGTTATTACAAACTGTAGGGAACAATATTACAAGCCATAGGAAGCAAATAAATCCAGTGGTCACAATTCCACATTATTGCAATTCATTGAAAACAAATAAATGCATCATCATCATCCGCGATGCGTGATAGGTTGAGCACATGACGCCTAATGAAAGGCATACATAGGGCCGGTTACCACTACCCAGTCGATTGGCAGCATATCACAAGGATGGTCAGTCTTCTACTTCATCTCCATCCATACTTCCTGTTATTTTCATAGGTCAGCCAATGTATAACAAAAGTTAAGCAATAAGCATGCGGTTCTTAACCTGAAAGAATGAGGCATCAAAAGGGATACATAGATGTATGTACCTCACAAGGCCAGCGTTAGCAAGGGCGCTTAACGTGAGTATCCGCACACCAATGTGCTGAAGCATTTGGCAGTTAGGATGACCTTCTAGTTTGCATGACTTCACCACATCATCGTCTCCCACCAATTCAAACTTCTTAAGAGAACGGGGAAGTTCTGGGAGCAATTTAAGACACCAGCAATTAACAATCCGCAGGCTCTCAAGCCACCTGAGGTCCTTCACATTGGCTGGCAAGTGGTCCCAGTTGGAGTGCGCAATGTAGAGTTCACGAAGATTAATGAAAACTTCAAACAGTTCAGGAGCAGGTCCCAATTGTTCGCAGTAGCTGAGACGAAGTTTCTTTAGGTACTTTGGGGCGCCGTTCTGCTCACTTCGCATCCAACTTGGGTAGTACAGACTTTGGTAGTTCCAGATTAGCAGACTTTCAAGATTCTTGGGTGGGCAAAGAGCCTCAAGTACCTCCTTCCCAGGACAGTTCCAGCTCTGTTAGTCCTTTCTTGTCAGCTAGCTTTGCATCATACTCCTCCCTCTTGTTTTCAACATTTCCAAGATTACGGATTCTCAGAAGGCCCCGAAGCTTGTTTAGGTCCGTCAGCTGGCTCAACTCATACCCACGCTGCTTCCTTACAATGAATTGTTCAAATGTTTGGAGTGACGTTAACCTGCTAATGTAAGGAGCACTAATTGTTGCTCTGCCAGTGATATGCCGCAGGTTGGTGAGGTTACTCATATTTGTACCAGGAGAAAATTTTACAGTGCCAACACCAAATGTTAGCACCTGCAGATGGTAAAGTACCCGCAGTTTCTATGGCTAGTACCCGCAGTTTCTTCAGCTTCTTGAATACTTCGTCAAAGAATTTTATGTTAACTACATTAAACCCATCTGTATCGTCAATAATGAGAGTGCATAGGTTTGCCAATTCAAAAATCTCCTCGGTAACCATTGCTGCATTTGCAACAAAAAGATGGCGAACATCACGAGGAACTTTTGTTCTCAAGCCATTCTCGATTCTGAAGCAATCACCCCCGGCCGCCTTCTCAGCCAAATCATGCACAAGATCAAGGATGGAATAGACCAACTCCTCTTGTTGGTTGAATTCGGCTGGTTGCACAAATGAGGTTGCCAGTAACTTATGAAAGTAACCACGACCAATAGCTTCCATGTCTTCCTCTGCATTAGTAGTCTGTATGAACCCCTCTGCCACCCACAGTCTAACTAATTCATTTTGCTTCAGATGACGTCTTCTGGGGAAAATACTACAGTAAGCAAAGCATCGCCTAACTTGCTCATCAAGATTCTGGTAACTCCACCATAGGGCCCCCGTCGTCTCATTCAGAAGGTCCCGATCTAGAACTTCTCCAAAATTGAACATCATTTTTTCTTTCACGTAGTTGTGCCCCCACTGTACTGGCTGCCAGAGGTGATCCTTTCAGCTTCTGTGAAATTTCAGCACCAATACTTCTGAGTTCTGCTCGATCTGGACCCTCTGCATTTGGATCTTCAAGGGCATAATACATGAACAGATCCAAGAAGACTTTGGAATCCAATTCACGCATTGCGAAAACATCACGTGCCACATCAGGACCCAGATCTGAAAATGCAGCTTTATCATGACTTGTTGCTAGGATCCTGCTTCCGACCGCTCCATCCATCAATGGAGAAAGTAACCTCGGTAGCTGCTTCGTAACGGCATCCTTATTGCACCAGATATCATCTAGTACCAAGAGAAATTGTTTGCCTTTTATTTTCTCCCTCAATTTTCCTTCCAGGACATCAAGGCTACTAGGAACTGGTTCTTTGCTTTTATCCATGGATGAAGCTGCTTCAAGCATCTCCTTGAAAATTTCATGCAAGCTATAGTTTTGTGTAACCTGAATCCACATGATAAGGTTGAAATGCTTTGCACTTTTCTCATACTCGCAAACATGTTGTGCGAGGGTTGTCTTCCCAGATCCCGAAATGCCATGAACGCCAATTACTGAGAAACATTTTTTGTTACTTGAGCTTGGATTGACATCATGAAGCATTTCACTTATCCAATTACGATCCTCATCTCTGCCAGTTACCTTTACTGTTGGAACTGAAGTAGTGGGTGTATGTGTATCTTTGGCAGTATCAGTTTCACCCTTGCTTGACCGCTTTGTTAGTGCAATAATACCCTGTGCTTTATCAATGAGTCTTTCTATCGTATCCATATTGCCCTTCAAACGACGATTCAAATCTCCTGTGAGAGTAAAACCCGGTTCGACAAAAACATACTGCAAAAGAAACCAACATTTCAAATTCAAACGGCAAGTCAAATGTCCAATACCAACATTTTTGGAACGTTGACAACCGTAAGTGAACGGTGGGACATTCATGCATGCCTAATACAAGTATTCATTCACGTGGCTTGGTTTGAGCTCGGTGTCGTGCACATGAAACTAAAAGGCTGTGTGCAGGTGGCAGTGACCTGAATAACATTGAGCGTCTCCCTGAGGACGAGGTAATCATTGCTTTCACTGTTAGTTTGTCCCTTGGTTATTCAATGTTCGGACAGTACTGATATGGTGGGTGGTATGCAGGATGCTTTAGCGCACGAGAAGGATATTAATCACTAAGAGGGGCAAAGCTCTAGACAATGTCTTCAGTGCCCTGTTTCTAATTGAGTACTGTCTACCGTATTTCCCTTTTCGTTAGTTGTGATTAAGCTATTATACATGCTATTAAAAAATGATGTAGGTATGTTCTCTACAGTATGAATGTGTCGTAAGATTGTTTGCTGATGTTGTTTGTTTTTGGCCTTTTGATGCCACATCAATTCAGTTGAATTCACAGAAAGTTCCTTACAAAACTGCCGTAGGCTGTGTTTTGGCAAGCAGTCAGAATTTATGTTAACGGCATCCTCTGTATACGGTTCTGTTCCGTATGATAAACTAATATGGTATAACATGTCTTATTTTATACCTTTTGAAATAGTTTGTGCCCACAAAGTTTAGTGATTTATACACAAATTTCTAAACATTATTCAAGTAGCCTAGCAAAGGCAGAAATCAAAGATGAATTCTCCCATGGCTTTTTGTTTATCTTCTTGTGTTAGCCTACAATGTGGAAATCACCGTGAAAGTACATCTTCAACCCCATTGAAAAACCTTCAAGTTTGCACGATTTTTTACCTTGGGGTAATTTTCTCGAACACCTTGCTTGCGGGGTGGAAGAAATCTGCTGGCGGCGGGTTGGGCAGCCGTTCTGCAGTGGCTTGCGCGGGTGGTGGCTGCAAAACACCTACGGACGGCCGCAACCCTGTAGAGAACACGGCGGCAGCTCCGCGCGCGGGCGAACGGCATCATGTGACGGAAAGAACGACGGAGGAGGTTAACCGTGGAGCGGGCGACGTGGCGCACCTCCCCTAGCTCAAGTGGTGGGCCGAGGATAACAAAGAGCCCATGTTGTCTATGATCAAGCTGTTGACGATATTGCGGCAGCCAAACCTCTGGCGAATATCCGAATCGGTGGCTGCGACCGTAAACGAATTGGCGGCTGCGCCCGTCGCTATTCCAGCGAGGCAGGCGGCGGGGCACAGACTGGCTAGGTCATGGAGGGGGTTAGAATTGAGCGGGCGGGTGGGGATGATTTTGGGCGATTTCGCCGGCGGCAGAGTCAACCGTTGGGCCGACGGGGGGCGGGCGTGCAAAAGCCAACTGAAGGCAGTTGGGCACTTGGTGCGTTGACTCCGTTTTTATTTTTCCAGCATGTGAAGATGCAAATTTGCATCTTCAAGTGTTCTATTTTACATCTTCTAGAGATGAAGATGCCATTCTTTTTTGGATCTACATCATCTGTTGATGAGGGGATTTTGGACCTCAAACATGTAAAAGTTTGTTATTCTGGAGATCCCTAACCCTGTTTTCCCCCACTCTGGTCTCGCATATCTCCTCACCAACACGCCTCTCTCCAATTTGGTCATACTCGAGCATGAACTAATAGAAGACTTCAGATTCAACTATAATACATCTTTAATTAGGTTCCCATCAAAATTTATACATTATATCAACACAATGATTTTTTGCCAAATATCTAGGAGCAACACTCGGCAAATGCAAACATTGCAAACTGTTGAGAAGGGGCACATGGTGATATATTTGCAGACTGTTGGGATCCTCTATACCGAGTGTTTTCCTTCTCACTCGGTCTAGGGCTCCAGATTGACCGAGTGTCCAACCTATTACATTTTTCTAGGGCATTTTTGCTGCTACTACGGCCTTGCCACCGCCTTTCTTTGACGGCGTGGTGGCCCGGAACAAGCTCTTTTTGTCCCCAACCTCTCCATTAGGTGGGCAGTGGCAGAGAGGTTTATCTCGACGGCGGCGAGCCGAGGACAATGGCCGACGGTGTCACGGAGTGGACTTCCGGTTCCATTCCGGAGGGAATCGAGGGCAGCAGTGGCAGCGACGGTGAGGTTGGGTTGTGGTGGAGGAACTGCTGGCGCCTCAGGCGAGAGAGAGATGGAGCAGCCGAAATTTGTTCTTGAAAGTGGCACCGATCAAGTATATTTGAGAGAGTTGAGCCATTGTTTGGGGAGAACTCCTTATAATTTTACTCCTCGAACTTGTTGGAGTTCGGCTTGGTGCGGTTAACTGCTTAGTTTGCTTCTCTAAAGCTTTTAAGGGGACGGGCTAGAGATGCCCCTAGCGATATAAGAATTTGACAAGTGTAGACTTATTCATTTGTTCGGCACACCACGGGGCTTGTCGCGACTCAACCTAGTTGCATGCAAACCAACCCATCAGTAGTACCACATGATAGAATCAAGTAGTAATCATAGAGGTGAAGCCATTGATTAAGAAAAGGACATAGCTTGTTGATGGTTCAAAGTAACTCTTCGTCCTCCCGCGTCGCCTTCTCAAGCATCGCGATAGGGGGCTCCTCTCCCCTTCAACCATCGCCCCCGCCCCCTACCCCCTCCCGCTGCAGTCGGCCTACGCCCCAGGCCATACCCGCGTGGTGTCGGTGGTGACGGCCTTGTCTTTCCCCACGCGCGGCGCCCCGGCTTGGGTGGTGGCAGCTGACGGCGGTGCTCTTCGGTCCGCGGTGGCTCTGGCGACGGCAGTTGCCCTGGGCCGCGATGCTCCGGGTAGTTTGGAGGTGGCAGCGCGGCTACTTGGGGGAAGGCTGGCGCGGCGGTTGGTGGTCGCACCCTCCCACCCAGATCTGTGCCCTTTTGGGCCCCATCTTGGTCTGGGCAGGCCTGGCCCAATCTCACCTGCGACGGCTTCGGCGAGCGGAGGAGCTCCTTGTGTGTGTGTGTGGGGGGGGGGGGGGGTTGCGGAGAGGGCAGCGCGCCTACTGCACCCTGTGACGGGAGCTTCATGAGCCCCTTTCGGGCTCGATCGGGCCTAGAGGGCCTAGTGTGCTCCTATTGCTGCGTTAGGCTGGTGACCACCGACGGCGGTGGAGGTTGTCCCCTCCAGCTAGGTTGTTGACGCTGCCGCTACTCATTCACGGCAGCTCCCTCTCGGCTTTGTCTCTCTCGCTTCGTTGACCATGGTGAGGCAGCGGTGATGATGGCAAGAACGTGGTGGCGCATACTGGTGGGTACCTAGATTGGTGGAAAACATCAGACCGTTCGGGGTTGTGGGTGTTTGGCGGACGGGATAAATCCCTGCCAGCTAGTCGGCACCGACGTGGTGATGCCCGTGGGCGCCGCCGTTCCTTCCTGAAGGGCGTCGGGTATTCCCTTTCCCCACGCCCCTCCGCGTACCGGGGGAAACCCTAGGGCCAGTCCGGGCAGCAGCGTCGTCGTTGTCGCTTCCCTTCGTGAAGGTGTTTCTTGGTATGCGGAGGTTCGAGGTGCTTGCAGCGAGGTGGAAACTCTCATGCGGGCGCGGCGTTTGCGGGTCATCATCGTTTTCGTCGATCCGACGTTGTTGACATGAGTTCCTCTCTTCATTCTCTTTTTGTTTCTTTTAGACGTGCTTGTGCTGTTTGCCCCAACATTGGACTCATTGTTGTATCTGGTGTTTGCTATATCTATATAACATGGCGCAAGCCTATTTTGTCATATGTTCAATCAGATCGATCGATCCAGTCTAGTCGAGGAGGGCACATACGGCAGCATGTTATTGTCGTTGGATTGCTTTGTACTACAGAAAAATATGTGATACTTATCCCAGATTGCTTGCGTTTGGTTCTGAACATTAAGCGAGGTGTTGGATATATACTCTCTCCATCCAGAAATACTTGTCGCCGGAATGGATGTATTTAGACATATTTTAGTTCTAGATACATCCATCCATTCCTCCAACAAGTACTTTTAGATAAAGGGAGTAATTGATATGCATTTGCGCGATGCATGTGCCGTTTACATTTTTCGGCCGCCCCTATATAACACGTTTCCCTGGTTTTGGGCACATGCCCAATATAGGTAGTCGTCTAGCCTCTTTGAAATTCGCGGAGGCACGCATCTATCCAGCCGTGCAAACGTCTAGATTGCATCGCGATCTGCAAAGTCATTGGATCCTGCACAAGGCTAAACAAGTTTTTAATTATTGTTTCTGAAACTTACGATTTTATCACTCTCGTAGTTTCTAAAACTTATGATGTTGTTGGTCGCTCATACTAAGTTTCAAAGCTGAAAGTTAAAACTTATGATTTTATCTGTCGCAGGTTCTGAAACATATAGTTTTATCGGTTGCTCCTACTAAGTTTCAAAAGTTAAAACTTAATCAAATTCTAAAAATTCATCAAAATGTATTCAAAATGAATCTTGTTTGAAAGCCCTCATCACCAGAACATGAATATGCAAATGAAACTTAATTTAGAATTTTGATACAAAAGATATAGAAGATAGTCAAAAGCTAAAAGGAAAAGGGGGTTGGTTGCGTTCCCTGCCCCTGCGTGCACAAATCCTTTCCCTGTAGCTTCTCTGATACTGTAGAATTTGATATGCTCGATCTCTCTCTCACACACGCGCGTCATATGCGACAAATTTGATACAGTGGTATTCTGACGGCAATGTCATCTTTGGCACATGATCGTCTCAATAGCTATGGTAGATGAACAGTCTGTCTCTAACATCACAAGCAAATGTCTATTCTCTTTCCCTCTCATTTTCATGGCTATAGCTATGGCAGGCGAGCAGTCCATGTCTAACATCACCCACAAATCAGAAGCAAAAAGGCGTTTCTATTTAGAGGAAAAATTTCTATTTAGTCCTTTGGTTTCTTTGAATGGATTCCTATTCCTATGTAGGATAGAATCCAATCCTTCAAATTTCAATGAAAAAATATACTCCCTCCGTTCCTAGATATAGGGTGTATAGTTTTTGTACGGAAATTAAAGAACGCCGCGTGGAGGGAAAATTTCACAAGTTTTGGGCGAGATTACACCTGACTAATTGACATGAGGAAATAGAGGAGCTTGCCCGATATAAGGAAATGTGAAGAAATCCCTAAAAAAATTATCCAAATGAGTGATGCAATGCAATACTCAATGGAATTTTTTTATCCTATGCATTAAATTGCATCTCTTTCTCTATAGGAATTGAGATGTATATGATCTCACTTTCTATGAAATTTCTATTCCTATAATATTTCTATCCTATGAACCGAAGGAGGGCCACTTAGCCTAAACTAGTACCATACGGACTCTAACCAGGACCTACACGGTACCAATCCAAACTACAGCTAGCTTACAACATTTTTAACACCGACTCTCAAAACACCCTCAAACATTCAGACGTAGTTATCCGGACGAAGTTTATCATTTAACGCGGTACCCATCATTCCGTGAACGCGTCCGGTTGTCTGAAATCCAGCAAAACAGCCACAAACCAGGGGGTGTCTTTACGGGCGCCAGCGAGGACCCGACCTTGCCGGCTCGCCAAGGCGCCACCGGTGCAAAATTACGAGTCAGTGTCCCACGTGTAGTTGTGGCATCCAAATCGGACGCCGCGTGACGGACGAGCCAGTATCGCCTCCTCGCTTTGTCTATCAATGGCAAATCCGTGACAGAAGAGCTAGCCCCATTGATCGTAGGGCGCGCGGGGGTCTCCTGAACGACCTCGGTGGCTGCAGAAACAACGGTTCCTCGTCGTCGTGGAGCATCTTCACTGGTGGAAAAAAGGCCTTTGGTCGCGGTTCGCAACTGCCATTAGTCGCGGTTGGGCAACCGCGACCAAATAAGCGCCACTAATGCCCCCCACCTTTAGTCGCGGCTGCTTAAGAACCGCGACTAACGGCCCGTCCCCGGGGGCGCCAGGCGGCCGTCGGGGCGGAGGACCTTTAGTCGCGGTTCTTCTGGCCAACCGCGACTAAAGGCCGCCACAGGTTTAGGGTTTTAGCCCCCCCCCCCTAAACCTGTTTTCTGTTTAATTTGTATTGTTTTGTGCTTTATTTTATTTCTTTTATAGAAAACCCCTGCACCATCGCGGCTGCTGGCGAAGCGTAGGCGGCGCGCGCGGTGGGCGAGGGAGGCGGCGCGCCTGGGCGACGGAGGCCGGTCGGCGGCGTTGAGGGCGGGCGAAGCGAGGCGGCAGTACCGAGGCCGCCGGGCGGCGCTGCTGTAGGCGAGGGCGACGGCGGGCGGCATCGAGGGCGAGGGCGACGGCGGGCGGCGTCGAGGGCGCGGCAGAGACGAACAGGCGAGAATCGGAATCGGAGAAGACGAGAATGGCTAAGTGTTGGCTGCTGGATGGGCATATATAGGGGAGGGGCTTTAGTTGCGGTTGGCCTGGCAAACCGTGACTAAAGGTGCCCGAAGGCCTTTAGTCGCGGTTGTCCTGGCAAACCGCGACTAAAGACCTCACGCGCGCTTAGCTGGCCACCGAGCGCCTGGCCCAGCCTTTGGTCGCGGTTCACCTCCAGAACCGCGACTAAAGGTCCCATTAGTCGCGGTTCCTACAGCTTCGCGACTTATGGGGCTGGACGGAAGCCTGTTTTTCCACCAGTGCTTCACAGCGGACGAGAGGGCGCCCAGGATGGTAGCGCAACGTGGCTCATCGTTCGCGATGTCTGAGGTGGTGCTGCCCTGGGTCATCGTTGAGGATTGGTCCGCAATCAGTTGGTGAGCACCGCGGAGACGTCCGCAAAGTTGTTGTGCTTCCTGGACAAGGAGTTCACCAAGCTCGGCAAGGAGTGGTCACTTGGCAACTCTTTTCGCATCCGCCAGCAGGGGCAAGGCCACGACACCCGACAAGGGTCGGGATTGGCCAACGTGGCCCTCTATATGACGCAAGAGGAATTGGGAGCGGATCCTCTGCTAGCGCCAGGCGGTGGCAGAGCAGGGCGGCCACACCCTTCCGTCGCTAGAAGGACGAGTCCGATGACGACGACGCATACGGCGATGGAGGTGCCGCCGGCCAGCCTGGCCAAGCGTACGGGGTCATCATCCTCAACAAGTTAGTTTAGTTTTTTTATATTTTATAGTTGAAGGAACCAAATAACTTCTGATTTATGTAAATTATCTCTGAATTTATGTCTTTTTGAACGAATTCCATCTTGTTTGCATGATTTACATTCAAACATGTTTGAATTGTAGGTGAATGTTTACTTCTGTTGTTGGATGGCCGGCTCCCGTATCAGCACGGACTCGTCCAAACGTGTCCGTGTTATAAGGGATAGCATTGGAGATGCTTCAAGCGAATCACAACGCCTACATGTACTAGCGACTAGGACAGCCGGAATCCTAACACGGAGGACAAATTGCACCTAGACTAATTTCGAATCTAATTCAAACTAAGCTTATCAAGATTATTACTAACATGGTTCACAATAGGAAAATAAATTTTTTACAACAGGCTTTTTATATCTATTGCAAAATTTTGATAATAAAATCGAGAGACACTCATTTGCCTACCACCCTTCTGCCCGGAGCTCAATGACTCCTAGGGTTTAGGATACTATCATTTTCATCGAGCCCCACTTCCATGAACTCGCCGACACCCACCCGTCTGCCCTGAGCCCGGCATCATCCTCCGCCCACCAGGTACTCATCTAAGGTAGCCGGTGCCCACTCGCTAGGGTCTGAGAGTAATCTTCCCCGACCGACGTCATCCTCCGCCCATCGGGTGCTTCCTTTCTGCGCCAGCCCATCTTTCCCGAGCCCGCCGTCAACCATTCTGAAGTTGCCTTCCACTTCCGCGGCATATCACCATCCACCATTCCATGAACAAGCATGTTCCCGTGTCCGTCATTCCCCTTTGTGACCTCGTCTCCCCACTAGTAGAAAAGGGGGCAAAGGTCCAGGTCGGGTCAGCCCATTAGTCCCGGTTCAGTCCAGAACCGGGACCCATGGGGGCATTGGACCCAGTTTGTGAGCCCCGGGCCGGGCCGGGCCACGTGGGCCATTGGTCCCGGGTTCGTTCGGGACCTTGTGGTCCCGGTTGGTGGAACGAACCGGGACCAACGGGCCGCGCTCCTGGCCCACCACCATTGGTCCCGGTTGGTGGCTCGAACCGGGACGAACTGCTAAATAATGCAGAAAACAAAACAAAAAAACTGGAAAAATAAAATAAAAATAGAAACAATAAGTATTTTGTTGTAAGTAGAAACAAAATAATATAAATAAAGCAAGAAAGAAAACAAAAAACAAACAAAAGTGTTTTTCAAATTTGAAAACTAATGGCACTAACAGAAAGTTTATAATTTTTCTAAAACAGAAAAGCAAAAAAGAATTAAAAAATAAAGCAAAAAACGAAAGAAAATAAATAATGCAGAAAACAAAACAAAAAAACTGAAAAAATAGCAACAATAAGTACTTATTTATTTTCTTTTACGATAATTCTTTTTGCTATTAAAGTTTGTAACAAAATTCTAATTACTTATTTATTTTCTTTTATGATAATTCTTTTTGCTTTTAATGTTTTGAACAAAATTCTAATTACTTATTTATTTTCTTTTATGATAATTCTATTTGCTATTAAAGTTTGTAACAAAATTCTAATTACTTATTTATTTTCTTTTATGATAATTCTTTTTGCTTTTAATGTTTTGAACTAAATTCTAATTACTTATTTATTTTATTTTATGATAATTCTTTTCATTATTAAAGTTTGTAACAAAATTCTATATAATTTTAGTTTCAATAATACTAGAGGTTTATAAAAGCTTCTTAGTTGATTCCTTTAGTACCAGTTCTAAGGCTGTTACAAAGGCAATTTATTTGGTACAGGTTTTAAGGCTGGGGCCCCACGAGCACCTTTTAGTACCGGTTCGTGGCCTGAACCGGTAAAAGAGTTTTTTAGTTGATTCTTTCTGCAGCTGTTTTTTAGTCCCACCACGCCAAGCGAGAGGCACTCGCAGCGGTTTATAAGCCCTGAGTGTAGAGACGATGAAGGAAGAAGTGCAGTGCTCACCTGCACGTTGGCCTGAAGCTAAGCAACGTGCAGGTGAGCATTGCGCCTCTCTTTTATTTTGGCATGGTATCATCATTTCATCCACATAGCATATGCAAGAAAGTTGAGAGGGTTACGGCTAAATAAAGCAAGAAAGAAAACAAAAAAACAAAAAAAGTGTTTTCAAATTTGAAAACTAATGGCACTAACAGAAAGTTTATAATTTTTCTAAAACTAAAAGCAAAAAAGAATTAAAAAATAAAGCAAAAAACAAAAGAAAATAAATAATGCAGAAAACAAAACAAAAAAACTGGAAATAAAAATAAAAATAGCAACAATAAGTAGAGAAAACAAAAAAAGTGCCTCCTACCGGGCCCCCACGGCCTGAATACGACTAGAAACCCAACAATGGGCCAGGATTCAGGCCCGTAGTAAGCCCAGTAGGCCCACAGGCACATAGAGACAGATTAGGCCCGAAAGCCTTCTTTAGAGAGGAGCTCGAGAGGGTTGGCGCATCGCACCTTATAAACAGGTGTGGTTCTCTTTCAGCTAGCAAGGTGGGACTAAACTCCCACCACCACGCCGTTGTGCAAGGCCCATTGGTCCCGGTTGGTGGCACCAACTGGGACTAAAGGGGTGCATTGGTCCCGGTTAGTGCTAAGAACCGGGACCAATGCCCCCCCTTTAGTCCCGGTTAGTGCCACCAACCGGGACCAAAGGCTGCCACTTCCCGCTCTTTGGGCTGCTGAAAAGAGGCCTTTGGTCCCAGTTGGTGGCACCAACCGGGACTAAAGGGTGCATTAGTCTCGGTTGGTTTCATGAATCGGGACCAATGGATTTGCTATATAAGCAAAGACTTAGCGTTTTTCATTTCATCTCTGCAGTTGCCCACGCCGACGACGCCGCCAGAGCTTCGATTCACACCCGCCGACAAATCGCCGCCCGTCGCCGCCCGCGCCCGCACCTTCACCACCCGTGCCGTCGCCCTTGTCACCCAGCGCCGTCGCGGTCACCTCCTCATCACCGCCCAGCCTGTCGCCTTCGCCCCTGCGCCGTCGCCGCCACTCCCAGCGCCCTGGCCCAGCGCCGCCCGCCTTCGCCCTGCCCGCCCAGCGCCGCCCTTTTGAGCATCAGCAGCGCCCTACCCGGCCCGCCCGCCGTTGTTTTTAGTTATATATATATATATATATGCTATTTTTACATGTTTTAGATGTTTTTATATTTTCATATATGTATGTATGTATTTTTTAGATATATGTATTTCTTATGTATGTTCATATATGTATGTATGTATTTTTTACATGTTTTTGTATGAATGTATGTATTTTTCAATTGTAATATGCATGGTGTTTTAAAAATACATTAATTCTAGTACATTAATGTTCTCTGATTTAGTACATTAATTTTAGGTTAGTTTCATTTTTAGAAAAGTTTTATATATTTAGGAAGAAGGAAGAGAAGGAAGAAGGAAGAAGAAGAAAAAGTTTTATATATGCAAAAGTTACATTTTTAGAAAAGTTTTATATATCTAGCTAGAAAGAAGGAAGAAGAAAAAAAAGGAGAGGAAAAAGGATATGATTGTTGAATATTATTGTTGAATATAGTGGATATTATTGTTGAATATGCATGTTTGTATGTTCAAATATATGCAAAGATCGAATATGTCAAATCTTTATGATTTTTTTCTATTCATATAATTTTAATGATTTTTTGTTCATAGTATTTTCTTTGTCAATTTATGTATATGTTCATATTGTGTATGTATAGGAAAATTGTGAATGATAGAAGTCATTTACGAATATGTTCATATTTAGAATAGAGGGAAAAGGAAAAAAATAACAAGAGAAAGTGTTTAATATAATTAGTTAGAAAAATAATAGAACTATATAGTTAAACTAGTTTATTTTTAGTAAGTACTACTTTATTTTATTTATAGTAAGTGCTTCATATATAGTTGAACTAGCTAGTTGATTTAATAAACTACTTTATTTAACTATATATAGAAGTAGTTTGTTTTAGTAAGTACTACTTTATTTATTTATAGTAAGTGCTTAGTAGTTGAACTAGTTGATTTAATTAATAAAACCTCTTTATTTAACCCGCATCGACGCCGACGATGCCTATCCCACATCCTCGTTGTCGCCGACTCGGGCGGTGGAGGCCTGCTTGATCAGGGCCATGTTCGGGACTGGGCTCCGCTGGCTGGTATTGGGAGGTGCTACCTTGGGGGGCGTAGGTTGGTGAGGAGCCAGCCCGTTATTGGCCCGATCCTTGTTTGGTGGCGGTCGCGTAGGCAGTGACGGTGCCGAGGCTTCCGGACACCGCGGAGGTGGTACGTCACCGTGTCAGCGAGGAGGACGAGCACGTCCGTCGCTACATGGTTGCATTGGAGGGCAGATTCGACAATACCTGGCAGGTTCTTCAGGGATCTCACTGGAGCTATGATCCTATGATCGTTCCTTATCTTTGGGTGTTCACCGCCCGCGATGATACCCGTCGGGCGCTATGGTTCTAGCTGTATTAATTAGCGATGCTATATGTATGATAATATTTGAGGAGTATTCGACGATGTACGGACACAAGAGATGATGTTCTTTTGGTTATAATTGAATGCATGCTAATCTGAATACTACTTTATTTTACGATTTGGTTTTGCTTATTGAATGCTCATATTGGAAATGTACTCCTACTTTGAATGCTAAAATTGAAGTGCACTCTATGCAGAAATCTAGGAGCCCCCTCCATCATCCACGCCGTCGTGGGGGTAGCTTCTCCTTCATTCCCGTGTGCTAGACAATTTGGTGTAATAATGCACTCGGGAATGAAAGGAGGAGCTACGTACCATCACCGATAGTCAACCCGTGATTAATAATAATGATCCAATTTAGGTTTTCTAGTACATATATTTAATTGTACAAGTTTAATATTTGAATTATGAATTTAGACTGGAAATGTCGTACTCGGACGACGAAAACGGCCCGGGGGAGTGCGACTGGTGCCACGACGACTGAGGTATGTGCGACAGGTTCATTGAGCTGGACGAAGATCGACGCTTCAGCATTAAGCTCGAGGAGACCTTCGATGTTCATATGATGCATAACGCATTTACAATAGTTTTTTTCGTAATTAAGCACGACTTCAACTATTTTAACGTGTATTTTTCATCTTTTCCAATTCAACTAGCTTATCCCATGCTATGCAAGACGCTATGTCTTGGAGAGGATGGGTTTTGAAGACCATGAAAGTATGGAAACCAAAAAAATTCACCAAAGGACCCATCATGGTGTGGATTTTAAAGTAAAGCTGTACAATGCTGAGAGTGTAACCCATTTTGGTTGCAAAAATTGGGAAGCACTTTGCAAGATGTATGGTTTTGATGAGGGTATGCTTGTCACCATGGATCTTGGTGATCCTACAATCCAGCAAGACAATATAGGCATTTGGGTCCTTGTGGATACACCTCTAATTCTTCCCCCATGTGAGCTTAACATAGTTATTAAGTAATTTATATTGTTTATTTCAAAATAGTTGACAGCTTATTTCCATTAACAGCTTATTTTCATTCTTCAAAGAATGTGCGGCAGATGGTAGACAAAACCCACTACACTGATGGCTCCGAATTAACTTATAAGGAGAAAAATCATCTGATCGCATTTTGTACTAATCTTGAGAATTACAATGTCAACAATCGAACTCCTCAACATTATGGTCAATACGTGCCACTAGTGCACATGTTGAACTACGATAACTACCATGGAGATACCCTGGTAAGATTTTTTACTATTACGACATCCCTGCATATTTTTAAATACTTCTAAAACTAGTACATCATTGCTAACTACGAAGTTATTACTATGTTTTTCAACAAATAATCCCGAATGATTGTGTGCCTCATCTGATGTATACGCACGGTCGCCTTGATGTTTTGAACATACAACCTGGTCGTCCTACGAATCTCAACTGTACATACCGGATTTCTAAAAGAAGTGGAGACATGACAATCAAAGAATGGAAAAAATGTATGGACAGTCGTAAGGAGCTTCTTGAAAGCAAAAGGAGGCGAAACACAAGAATTAGAGACAGGATGATCTCCATTCTTCATAATGGAGAGTCAGGGTCTATATTGTTTTATGCTATTTTACCTTAAGGGTGTTTAGGTCCTACCTAATACTGATGATCATGTGCTAAGAACAATTATGTAGGGTTTGGTTCAATGACTATGAGGATGATGGTCGTATGACTTGTTATTAATAACGAGTAGAAGTTATATGATGATGCATGATCAGTAGGACTTATTATTATATATGATGATGTATGATGCGAGCATGCATGAGTTATTATATATCAGCGGGTGAAATGAACATAGCAGTAGCGTTGGTAAACCAAGGACAAAGATATAAGAGGACACTTCTCTCTATTAGCTAGCTAATAACAACCTAAAATTAACCCCCAAAACGCCTAAACCAGCCACCTTTTTAAAAAGAAAAAAAGAAAAACCTCAGCTCCAGCCAGCTGCTGACACGTGGAAGCCTTTTGGTCCCGGTTCATGTCACCAACCGGGACCAAAGGCCCCCTTGCCTGGGCTGCTCGCAGTGGCCACGTGGAGGCCCATCTGTCCCGGTTCGTGTTAGAACCGGGACTAAAGGGGGGAGGCATTAGTAACGACCCTTTAGTCCCGGTTAAAGAACCGGGACAAAAGGCCCTCACCAACCGGGACAAATGCCCTGTTTTCTACTAGTGCCCTTCTCTCCGCCTGCAGCCGTCCTTCGTTCCTCGAGCCCATGATCCTCCTCCATGACCTCGCCTTCCTCCTTCCCATCATACTGTTGTATGTCGCTTCGCAAATTGGCCATCCCAAACTTTGTTTTCCTCCACTCTGGACTCCATATCTCCTCACCAACCCGCTGCTTCACCAGTCGGTCATCCTCGAGCCTGCACTAATAAAATACTTCAACTGCAATTAAATTCATATTTAGGTTACCAACAAAGTTTATATCTCATCTCAATAAAGTGGAAAAAATAGTTACCAAATGCCTCGGAGCAACAAATGGCAAATACAAGCGGTGAAAACCATCATCGCATTCTCTTGAATGTCTATCAAGAAACATTCGGTAAAGACAGACGTGTTGTCACCTCGTCATCAGCCGCGGCGAGACATGACACGTGTTGAGCTGTTTGCCGATTGCCATGGTCATTACAGAGTGTCATGGGGCCAACACTCGATAAACGATGCGCTATAACGAGTGCTTTCCTTCTCACTCGTCCTAGCGCTCAAGCTTTACCAAGTGTCCATCATATTACACTTGGTAAAACTACTGCAAGAATACCTAACGATGGCAGACAAGCCTTCTAGGGGCACCTCCACCGACCTCCCGCCACTGCTAGTACCTCATCAGTGGCGTGTGCATTCCCGCCACTGGTAGATGACCTCGATGGCGGGCATCTCCTTCCTCCCGTCACAGCTAGATGTTGTAGTTGTGGCGGTCCAAATTTCCTCGACTGCCGCATCTACATGTTGTGGTTGGGGCCAACAACCTGGGCTTCCCACCACAACTGTACATATAACCAACAAGAATTTACATATTTGGTCATATGTACTACGATGTATCATAGTTTAGTAGCACATTTTATCATAGTCAATAAACAAGCTAACAACAAGTTGCCCAATAAATTTTCATAGAAATATAGAAACTACATTCAGTGCATCGATCATGGAGACCACATTATGGCACTGCACAAATAGTTGACAAACAAAAGTTTAGCTCCATCATAGCAACATGCAATTAAGTTCAGCTCTGCAAAGAGTTGTCCTCGTCGCCAATCATCTTCTTGACCTCAGCAAGCAGTCTTGACGGCTCCTCGCACAGTCTCTGTAGCAGCTTTGGGGCTTCTAGTTGCTGCCTTCGCAATATCGGGAGATCCTTCAGTGCTATTGGCGTATTCTAGAGCCTTTTGGGTGTCTACTAGGGTCCTCTCCGCATAGGTGAGTGCGAACACCGAGTATCCAACCAGCCTCGAGACGGGCGTCTAGGGCTGTAGGAGTCATAACGAGGCCTGTTGGCTTCTCCATCTAAATCGCAAAAGTTGACAGTTAGATAAACCACATTTAATTATATGAAACAACTATATAAGAAGATATAAAGCGGTGTGCGGCAACCCTCGATGTCTTTCTTCGGTGGGCTGTTCTCACTCTTAAGTGGTTGTACATACATTGGTCACTACATGACTGGTACTTGACTGTCGGTGATGGTCGTTCTTCACCTTCTCCTCCTCCTTTACGAACATATCAGAGGAGGAGGAGGGCAGAACAACCTCTCACGACAACAGCCAGTTCATCTCCCAAGTGGTTGTATATATGATGTACACTCAATGTTATTTCGACCGTTGGTGAAGGTCGTCCTGCACCTTCACCTCCTGCTTTACAAAAGTTCTCAGTGGAGGAGAAGAGGAAGGATGACCCCTACGACAACAGTCGGTATCCTCCTCTGAAAACAACTCTCATCTCAGTATGTGGATTTAGAGTGAGAAATGCCATCTGAAAAAAAATGTAGCTAACAATATCAGCACACTAAGTAAGTATTACCTGTAGAAAAAAACATTAAATAGTTACATGACTCAATTTCAACAGCATTACATTAAATTTTGGGAACGAACTCTGCTTTAAAATGGACATATTAAGTGCTAGAAATTTTGCAAAACAGAAATAAATCAATGTTTTGCCAAAATATTATCTCTTATTATGAACCCCTAAAAAGAAAGTTCCTGTAATCTACGGTCTACGATCTACAAATATGAATAAGAAAGTTTCTATAATCTATTGTCTATGATGTACGAATATGAATAAGAAAGTTCCTACAATCTACGAACAAACAATGTAACTAACAATATCAACAACACTACATCAAAATTCGGGCATGAACTCCGCTTTAAAATGAACATACAAAGTGATAGAAATTTGGTGAAACGGAAATAAATTAACGTTCACCAAAACATTAGCTCTTATTATGAATCTCTGTAAAGAAAGTTCATATAATCTATTGTCTATGATATACGAATATGAATAAGAAAGTTCCTACAATCTATGAAAAAAGAATGTAACTACAATCTACGATCTACAAACCCTAGCCGTAACCCCGTAACCCACGTACTCCTAACTCTAACCATAGTTCCCCTACCAATGTGGGTGGTGGCCATGTCCGTGGGTGTTGGAGGCGACCTCGGCCGTGGGTGTTGGTGACGGCAGGGCGGCGAGATCATACCAGATCCCATGGCGACGGCGACGGCAGGGCCGACAGGGGCGGCGAAGAGGACGACAGGTGCGGGCGAACAGGATGGCAGGGCCGACAGGGGTGGCCAAGAGGACGGCGGAGCCAACGGGGCCGGCAAAGAGGACGGCGAGGCAGAGGTGACGCCGCGCCAAGAGCGAGTTCCATTGTGGAGAGTTAGTGGCTGAGTGAGTGAAGTGAGGGGGACGACGGGGTGCTCGTGGGTTGATAAAATGTGTTCGTGCTGCGATGACCGGCAACAAGCAACCGCCATAGCTATGTTCTGACAGAACCGGACATCTAGCTTGAATAACTAGTGGCGTTTGGGAGGTTCTGCCCGCCACTGCTTGGTCATCTACATGTGGCGGGCCCTAGGTAGAGCCCGTCACCGCTGAGTTACGCAAACAAGTCCTGCCCAAGTGAATTTACCTGTGGCGGGTCACGTGTTCTGCCCGCCACACTTAGTTTATTAGCTGTAGCGGGCTGGTTCTGCTACCTGGCACTTCTTGTTTAAAAAAAATTGATGTGGCTTGTTCCCTGTCTCGCCAGCCACTTATTGGGGTTCACTTGTAAGCCCTTTTTCAGTAGTGTAAGTTTGCCAAAGTTGATACAAAGTCGATTCCGGTAGTGAACTCTCAACTGTCCTAGGAAGAAATTTAATCATCGTCTCCGAACAGCTCTTCTTCTTCTCCTCCCTGCCCCCACCTCTCCACATAGGCCTATAAATACGATGGCAATCCACTGATGGCAATAAGGAAGCAGCCAGGACCTCAGACACAAAGCCATATGATGGCCATGCATGATGTCACTCCTCTCCTCGTTCCTTTTGGTGAGTTGCATAGACACCTCTTGATCGTGGGAAATTCACCATCCATTTCATGCGTACATATGCTAGCTAGTATTCAGGCACCAATTTAGTTTATGGATGCACTTATGTGGCCATGCTATTGTGTATACTCTATAAAATAGGTCGTTTGTACATAGCATGAATGCAAAATGCCTTTTCTTTTCAACGAAAACCAAGCAAAAGTACTTCTAATTCATGAATTATGAGGAAAGCGATGCAGATATTCTTTTAAACCATCTTTGTGAATGAGAAAATTGACATGTGAAACTCTGCATCTACATGAACCTAAGCTTATTTTTATATGCATGTCTCATGATGACGATATTGGTTATATACAGGTAATGGCAGTTTGGGGAGGTCATCACACAAATTTGGCGACTGCTGAAGGGATAGTAATCTCAAGTTCGGCAACTGCGCTTACTGAGTATTGGCAAACTATGGTTCCCAACTCTCCCATGCCACTTGCCATACTTGAGCTCCTTCTCACATCTACGGGTCTCTCTCTCTCTCTCTCTCTCTCTCTCTCTCTCACACACACACACACACACACACACACACACACACACACACACACACACACACACACACACACACACACACACACACACACACACACACACACACACACACACACACATACAGACACACACGCACACACACACACACACACACACACACACACACACACACACACACACACACACACACACACACACACACACACACACACACACACACACACACACACACACACACACACACACACACACACACACACACACACACACACACACACACACACACACACGTTACTTTAAAATATCGTGATATCGGGTTTGTATCATTTTGGCCGGAACATATCAGATGTCATATATCGGGTGATATATTGGACGGAGAAAATATATCTAGATTTCTTTTTAATGTTCTTGTGCAAAAAACCCTTTTTGTAAGAACAAATTTATGTTGTGACTGTTCTAGCATAACAAATTTTCATTAGTAGTTTAAGAACCTGTTATTTAAGAAATTATTTAAGACAGATTCACAAAATCCTCACTCTGAGATTAAAAATAATACGTTATATATGTGTTCCTACAAAATGTTATGGATAACTTCGATAATACGATGAAGTTGTAAATACATAAAAAATTGCTTTCCGATAAATAATTGTGTTCATTGATGTACCGGTCTATATCAGTGGCCATATTGGGTCAGATATCAGCCATATCAGATGATATGTTTGAAAATAACATGGACAAAATGATATGTTATGTTTATATCGGTAGAGTCATAAAACTGATATATCGGTCGTATCGGACTAGCTTTGAAAGCTGTCACACATACATAATTATTAAATATATAATCAAATTATACATTTGGTCCGAGCCATAAATAATCCAGATGGATGGCTTCAGAATTTCTTTCTTTCTTGTTGTATCAAGCAGAAAACGTATTTAGCAAACAAGGTCGCATATAAATGATAAGAATCATAGTGATTCAGCAGATTTAACAAGTATTTTCCATCTAGTCTGGAAACAAGATTTCAAAAAACCGTGTGAAAGTGTTTGAGAAGAAAACATAGTGCACATGGAGAGCATTTATTGTTTTACTAAAAGAACATCATAACCATTTTACAAGGAGACTTGATCAAACCAAGTATCTAGTCACATGAAAAATGATATATAGTTAACTTAGACAGTTGTGTGCATCTTTACAGGTCATGATGATCACATGGGCAAACAAGACACCAACAACATCCACACACTTAATAAATGGACCGGAGAGAAATATGTTGGGGCATCCCTTCTCAAATCACGAAAAATTGGTCTACATCCTACCATTGATGCAAATGCAAGAACAGAAGCCGACAAGCAGAAGAATCAAATTTGGTTTTATGGATGGGGCCCACAGAAAATCAACAACGAGAAGACCATTAAAGGTTTGGTAAGGGAGACGGTGAAAGATATCTACGACAAGAAGAAACAAGTTTGGTTTTATGGATGGGGCCCACTAAAAATTAGCAACGAGAAGACAAGAAATGAATTAGTAAGGGAACCAATCAGAAAAATCTACGATAAGAAGAATCAAATTTGGTTTTATGGATGGGGCCCACAAAAAATCAATAATGAGAAGACCATGAGAGGTTTGGTAAGGGAGCCGGTGAAAAATATCCACGACAAGAAGAAACAAGTTTGGTTTTATGGATGGGGCCAACTAAACATTAGCGACAAGAAGACAAGAAAAGAATTAGTAAGGGAACCGGTCAGAAAAATCTACGATAAAAAGAATCAAATTTGGTTTTATGGATGGGGCCAAGTACAAAACAGCAACGAGAAGATGGCGAAACATTTGGTAATGGAACCGGTCAAACAAGTCTATGAAGAGAAGAATCAATTTCGGGGTCCACAAGCCAAGGATGACGGTGCCCGCGAGTCAGGCATGCAAGGTATGTTCCTTTATTCCCAAATTAAACACTCCCTCTGTCCCATAATATAAGAGCGTTAATGTCAAAAACGCTCTCACATTACGGGACGGAGTAGTTGCTACCATCAAGTTATTGATATCATGTGCGCATACAATACATAATAGTATGCAAGATATATGTCCTGGAACTAGAAATTGTTGCATTTATGGTAAATTAACCTGTAATAAATATATATATATATCTTGGCTCCTAATTTGGCAGAAGATGATGGGCACCAAGGAGGAAGCCATATCCATGGAGAATCTACTGTGTCAAACATCATCTTCTTCGAAGAATCCCTTAAACCGGGATCCAGGATCACGCCCTACATCCAACCATCAGCTACATCAGGCGCTCCCTTGCTGCAACGTGACGTCGCCAACACCATACCCATGTCCACGGAGAATTTCACTGATATCCTGGCGATGTTCGCACCGGTGTCCAGCGCCATGGCCGACGACGTGTGGGTGATGCTGGATCTGTGCCAGCGCCCCAGCCTAGTCAAGGGCGAGAAGAAGACGTGCGCTACCTCCGTGGAGTCAATGGTAGAGTTCGCCGCGTCCGTGCTCACCGGAGGCAACACTCGTGGCCTCCGCGCTTTCTCCTCCCCCGACGTGCCTGCAGAGGGTGTCACGTCGAGCAGGAAGTATAAGGTGGTGGCGGCGCGGAGGGCCACAGAGTCGAGCAAGACCATGACATGCCACGGGATGAGCTTCCCCTTCGTGGTGTTCATGTGCCACGCGGTGAACCCTACCAGGACGTACGAGGTGACGCTCGAGAGCGAGGACCTCACGTCGAGGATGGTGCTGCTTGCCGTGTGCCACCTCGATACGTCAGAGTTCGACCCCATGAAGATGCCTGGACACGCCAAGCCAGGGGATGCTCCGGCTTGCCACTTCATCCCCAGGGACAGCGTCCTCTGGGCTCCGGTTGCACCCGCCGCTGCCGCTGCCGCCGCCGCTGCTTAGCTACGTAATAGCTGTGAAAAAATAATAACAGTCCGTATAACTACGTAGGGCGCAGGCATGCATGCATGGGTGCTGTGTTTGTTTACGTCCGTCCGTTGTTGGACTTGGTTTGTGTCATTGTGTGTACGTACGTTTGCTGTTGTTGTTGTATGCACGCTCTTTGCAATGCATGGCACCGCGCTATGCCATTGCCATATACAGTATTACTTACAAATAAAATCCATAGAGCATGTATTTTTCTATTTCTCTTCAGTGCGTAATTATCTTTGTTGAATTCGTACTCTAGCCAGTTGCTTCAAAAGTCAGAACTGATGAAGAAAGGTAGGCAATATATTTCAACACTCCCCCTCACATTTAGGTTTATATAGTCTATAGACGTGGGATCGATGTACGCCGTAGAATATTTTTTTTTTGAATACTGTGTTGGCAAGGTCTTAAACTCAAAACCTCTTGGGTTGGATACCATATTAAATTCATGATGTCTGAACTGATGAAGACAGATGGACAATATATTTAAACAACCTTCACGATTAGAGTTGGGAACCCATGTATTCTCTATCGCCTTACTGCAGCCAGGTTGCCAGCTCGCGGATTGACGGATTCTGACATGATCGATCTCTCAATGGATAGCGAGCTGCCATGGTCCTTCACTGCGGTCTTGGCTTCGGCGGCGGGGATGCGAACTCTAAATAAACAAGCTCCAGATTCTATTCTGAAGAGGGGATCATCTCTATGGTTGCTGATGGATTTGGCAACAAGTTTGTTCAAGCAGGGATGTCGTGGCGGGGGCGGCATCCTTGCGGTGGATTTGTATCCTCAGGCTCCACTGTTGTGATGGCACTTTCTCCAGTGACGGCGTGGAGCTTGGGAGGTAGCACTAGTAGAAAAAGGGTCAAATCTGAGACACATTAGTGCCGGTTTGATTTTGAGCGGCACTAATGTGTCCATTAGTGCCGGTTCCAACGGCTAGCCGGCCGCTCTCATTAATACCGGTTCGTGGCGAACCTTTAGTACCGGTTCGTGCCACGGATCGGTACTAAAGAGAGTGGTGGCAGGATGTTGTCAGTCTGGGGCCCTTCCAGCACCTTTAGTACCGGTTCGTGGCACGAACCGGTACTAAAGGTCGTCGTACATAAACCCTTCGTCCACCCGAGCTCGCTCTGTTCTTCCCCTTTCCCCTCTCCTCCTCTATTCTTCCCCTCTCTTCCTCGAGCTCATTACACATTTTGCCCAAAATTTGTCAAGATTTGAAGGCCCCCGTCCATTCAATTGATCACAAAGGTTAGCAACTTTGTCCTTTCATCTCTCATTGCTAGATTAGCTCTTGCAATGCTTTGTATAGTGATTAATTTGTGAGTTTAGTAATTTGGGAGAAATTATATGTGCTAGTATTTGATTTATATGCAATTTGAGGTCAAAAATAACACTTAGTTTGCATATGTAGGTGTGGTTTACTTAGTGCCTTCTAAATCTCCGTCGTAACCACCGTCCCGCCGCCGGCACCACCTTGTGGTGAGGCTCTTGTTCATGAATGTTTTACATTACCAAATTGATGTTTGTGTGATTTGGATATATAGTTACTCGTATAATTATCTTACCCGTACGTTGTTTGTTAACATAGTGCCATGGTTTTGATATCCGTCCCCGTCGGCCCTCTTCCTTGTTCTGATTCGGGTGTGGTATATTCTCTTTTAAAACTAGTTGTTGCATTTCGTGTTTATGACAAATTATGCCCATCAAGTTGACATAGATATTTTTATCTAGTTGGTATGTGAACCGGAAATTCCAACCGACACTATTATCGAGAGGTTAAATTTAGTTGAAAGAGAAGCGAATATTTGAAAGAAAAATTGAAAAGAATTAAGGGGGAGAAGATGGAATTGGAGTTGCATGTTACCGATGTCGTCGATGATCACAAGATCAAGATGGAGAAAGTGCGCTTGAAGATTAGAATGATTAGAAAATATGTCATTGATAGTGTGGCTTGGTATCACTATGATGTTGGATCAATTGTTACCTTAGTTGCGATCTTGATCACATTTGTTGTTGCATTTAAATTCTTTAGCTAGAGAGTTATTTGTATGTTGCATTTAATTAAGTGTTGTATATGAACTTTATGTATGAACTTGTATTAATTTGGTCTATTCGATTGTTGTGTAATGAAGATGAGCCGACAATGAATATATGATGACCGATGCTCTCCCGAGTTCATTAATGGCGTGCATACTTTTCTGCTTGCCGCTGAGGCAAATAAGTGGGTGGATGGTTTTATGCCTTGTCCATGTGCTGGTTGTAAGAATGGTCACAATTACTCAACGTCAAGAACCATTCACGTCCACCTATTTGAGTCCGGTTTCATGCCCCACTATAATGTCTGGACCAAGCACGGAGAAAGAGGGGTTATGATGAAAGACAATGAAGAAGAAGAGGACGACGACAGCTATCCAAATCTTGAACCGTTTTCACCATTGGATTCCTCGCGTCGAGATCTTCAAAATTAGATCCCATGTTCACAGGTTTTGACAAACTTTTTTTCACGAAAATACCGAACGAAAAAAACCGGGCGAACAAATCGAACCGCAAACACGGTTTTTCCCTTTCCGAAAGAGGCACGCCCGTGCCTCTCGCGAAATCACAACCGTGCCTCTCGTGGAAGCAAAACCGTGACTATGGTGGAAGGAAAAAAAACAGAAAACGCGTTTTTTTCGTTTCCGAGAGGCACGGCTCTGACTCTCGCGAAAGCACAACCGTTCCTCTCGCGAAAGAAAAAACGTGACTCTTGTGAAAGAAAAAAAACAGAAAACGCGTATTTTTTCCCTTTCCGAGAGGCACGGCTGTGACTCTCGCGAAAGCACAACCGTGCCTCTCGCGGAAGCAAAATCGTGACTCTCGCGAAAGAAAAAAAACAGAAAATGCGTTTTGTTTTCCCTTTCCGAGCGGCACGGCCGTGACTCTCGCGAAAGTACAACCGTGCCTCTCGCGGAAGCAAAACCGTGATTCTCGCGAGAAAAAAACAGAAACCACGTTTTGTTTTTCCCTTTCCGAGAGGCACAGCCGTGACTCTCGCGAAAGCACAACCGTGGCTCTCGCGGAAGCAAAACTGTGACTCTCGGGAAAGAAAAAAAACAGAAAAGTCGTTTTTTCGCGCAAATTTTTTTTGATTGAAAAGCTAATAAAACACCGGGGGTAAACCAAAACGTCGAAAAAACAAGAAAAAAACCATTTAAAAAACCGAAAACGCGTGCGGAATAATGAAAAAACAAAATCCGGAGAGAGCGTCCAGAGCGCGACGCCGGCGAATGGCTTAGAGCGCGCCAAGTTGCGCTGATCGTTGTGAGGCTCCCGAAGGAGCGCTCGTGAACTAATTGCTCCCGAGTCCTCCTCTTCGGCTCCCTCTGCGCCGGTTAGCACTAGAAAAATGATTAATTGTGGGAGAAGCCTGATTCGGTCCATGCCTGCAAACTTATGTACACAAGACAAGAACAACTACGCCAACTCATCTCTTTGTCCATTTGAAGTACAAAATTGTATTTGACCCTCGTATTAGAATAACATTAATATGTAGGATAATATCCAGTCTATTACACATATTATTTTATAATGAAAATGAAAAACGTGAACTTGAACAAAGTTCATATATTTAAAAAGGTTTGTACAAAAAATGAAGAAGTTCATCGGTTTTGAAAAAAATGGAATATCCAAAAACTTCAATAGATTTGAAAAAAAATCAACAAATTAAACTTTTGACTGCTTTGTAGTTGACCATGTTGACTTTAAAAAAAGTCAAATTTGGAAAAGGTCATCAAATTTTGAAAAAGTTCATCGATTTTAAAAAAAGTTCATCGATTTTGAAAATAGTTCACCAATCTTAAAAAAAAGCATCGAATTTGAAAAAAGTTCATCGAATTAGAAAAAAAAGGTTCATAAAATTTGACAACAGTCCATTGAATTTGAAATATTTCATCAAAATTGATAAAAGTTCATCGAACCCAGGAGGAAGGAAAAGAAAAAAGAAAAACGAAATACAGAAAACAAAACAGAAGACAAAAAATAGAAGACAAAATGAATGAAGTAAAGATATACAAAGATGAAAGTAGCACGTCCAGAATGGGATGGCGGAGTGGTTATCGCAGCGTACAGTTAACCAGGACGTCCCTGGTTTGAATCACAGCGCTAGCAAACTGTTTTTGCGTTTTGAAAAAATAGAGAAGAAAAAGCTAGATGGGCCATGAACGCCAATTACTGAGAAACATTTTTTGTTACTTGAGCTTGGATTGATATCATGAAGCATTTCACTTATCCAATTACGATCCTCATCTCTGCCGGTTACCTTTACTGTTGGAACTGAAGTTGTGGGTGTATGTGAATCTTTGGCAGTATCAGTTTCACCCTTGCTTGACCGCTTTGTTAGTGCAATAATACCCTGTGCTTTATCAATGAGTCTTTCTATCGTGTCCATATTGCCCTTCAAACGACGATTCAAATCTCCTGTGAGAGTAAAACCTGGTTCGACAAAAACATACTGCAAAAGAAACCAACATTTCAAATTCAAACGGCAAGTCCAAATGTCCAATACCAACATTTTTGGAACGTTGACAACCGTAAGTGAACGGCGGGGCATTCATTCATGCCTAATACAAGTATTCATTCACGTGGCTTGGTTTGAGCTCGGTGTCGTGCACATGAAACTAAAAGGCTGTGTGCAGGTGGCAGTGACCTGAATAACATTGAGCGTCTCCCTGAGGACGAGGTAATCATTGCTTTCACTGTTAGTTTGTCCCTTGGTTATTCAATGTTCGGACAGTACTGATATGGTGGGTGGTATGCAGGATGCTTTAGCTCACGAGAAGGATATTAATCACTAAGAGGGCAAAGCTCTAGACAATGTCAGTGCCCTGTCTCTAATTGAGTACTGTCTACTGTATTTCCTTTTCGTTAGTTGTGATTAAGCTATTATACATGCTATTAAAAATGATGTAGGTATGTTCTCTACAGTATGAATGTGTCGTAAGATTGTTTGCTGATGTTGTTTGTTTTTGGCCTTTTGATGCCACATCAATTCAGTTGAATTCACAGAAAGTTCCTTACAAAACTGCCGTAGGCTGTGTTTTGGCAAGCAGTCAGAATTTATGTTAACGGCATCCTCTGTATACGGTTCTGTTCCGTATGATAAACTAATATGGTATAACGTGTCTTATTTTATACCTTTTGATATAGTTTGTGCCCACAAAGTTTAGTGATTTATACACCAATTTCTAAACATTATTCAAGTAGCCTAGCAAAGGCAGAAATCAAAGATGAATTCTCCCATGGCTTTTTGTTTATCTTCTTGTGTTAGCCTACAATGTGGAAATCACCGTGAAAGTACATCTTCAACCCCATTGAAAAACCTTCAAGTTTGCACGATTTTTTACCTTGGGGTAATTTTCTCGAACACCTTGCGTGCGGGGTGGAAGAAATCTGCTGGCGGCGGGTTGGGCAGCCGTTCTGCAGTGGCTTGCGCGGGTGGTGGCTGCAAAACACCTACGGATGGCCGCAACCCTGTAGAGAACACGGCGGCAGCTCCGCGCGCGGGCGAACGGCAACGTGTGACGGAAAGAACGACAGAGGAGGTTAACCGTGGAGCGGGCGACGTGGCGCACCTCCCCTAGCTCAAGTGGTGGGCCGAGGATAACAAAGAGCCCATGTTGTCTATGATCAAGCTGTTGACGATATTGCGGCAGCCAAACCTCTGGCGAATATCCGAATCGGTGGCTGCGGCCGTAAACGAATTGGCGGCTGCGCCCGTCGCTATTCCGGCGAGGCAGGCGGCGGGGCACAAACTGGCTAGGTCATGGAGTGGGTTAGAATTGAGCGGGCGGGTGGGGATGATTTTGGGCGATTTCGCCGGCGGCAGAGTTGGTCAACCGTTGGGCCGACGGGGGCGGGCGTGCAAAAGCCAACTGAAGGCAGTTGGGCACTTGGTGCGTGGACTCCATTTTTATTTTTCCAGTATGTGAAGATGCAAATTTGCATCTTCAAGTGTTCTATTTTACATCTTCTAGAGATGAAGATGCCATTCTTTTTTGGATCTACATCATCTGTTGATGAGGGGATTTTGGACCTCAAACATGTAAAAGTTTGTTATTCTGGAGATCCCTAACCCTGTTTTCCCCCACTCTGGTCTCGCATATCTCCTCACCAACACGCCTCTCTCCAATTTGGTCATACTCGAGCATGAACTAATAGAAGACTTCAGATTCAACTATAATACATCTTTAATTAGGTTCCCATCAAAATTTATACATTATATCAACACAATGATTTTTTGCCAAATATCTAGGAGCAACACTCGGCAAATGCAAACATTGCAAACTGTTGAGAAGGGGCACATGGTGATATATTTGCAGACTGTTGGGATCCTCTATACCGAGTGTTTTCCTTCTCACTCGGTCTAGGGCTCCAGATTGACCGAGTGTCCAACCTATTACATTTTTCTAGGGCATTTTTGCTGCTACTACTACGGCCTTGCCATCGCCTTTCTTTGACGGCGTGGTGGCCCGGAACAAGCTCTTTTTGTCCCCAACCTCTCCATTAGGTGGGCAGTGGCAGAGAGGTTTATCTCGACGGCGGCGAGCCGAGGACAATGGCCGACGGTGTCACGGAGTGGACTTCCGGTTCCATTCCGGAGGGAATCGAGGGCAGCAGTGGCAGCGACGGTGAGGTTGGGTTGTGGTGGAGGGAACTGCTGGCGCCTCAGGCGAGAGAGAGATGGAGCAGCCGAAATTTGTTCTTGAAAGTGGCACCGATCAAGTATATTTGAGAGAGTTGAGCCATTGTTTGGGGAGAACTCCTTATAATTTTACTCCTCGAACTTGTTGGAGTTCGGCTTGGTGCGGTTAACTGCTTAGTTTGCTTCTCTAAAGCTTTTAAGGGGACGGGCTAGAGATGCCCCTAGCGATATAAGAATTTGACAAGTGTAGACTTATTCATTTGTTCGGCACACCACGGGGCTTGTCGCGACTCAACCTAGTTGCATGCAAACCAACCCATCAGTAGTACCACATGATAGAATCAAGTAGTAATCATAGAAGTGAAGCCATTGATTAAGAAAAGGACATAGCTTGTTGATGGTTCAAAGTAACTCTTCGTCCTCCCGCGTCGCCTTCTCAAGCATCGCGATAGGGGGCTCCTCTCCCCTTCAACCATCGCCCCCGCCCCCTACCCCCTCCCGCTGCAGTCGGCCTACGCCCCAGGCCATACCCGCGTGGTGTCGGTGGTGACGGCCTCGTCTTTCCCCACGCGCGGCGCCCCGGCTTGGGTGGTGGCAGCTGACGGCGGTGCTCTTCGGTCCGTGGTGGCTCTGGCGACGGCAGTTGCCCCGGGCCGCGATGCTCCGGGTAGTTTGGAGGTGGCAGCGCGGCTACTTGGGGGAAGGCTGGCGCGGCGGTTGGTGGTCGCACCCTCCCACCCAGATCTGTGCCCTTTTGGGCCCCATCTTGGTCTGGGCAGGCCTGGCCCAATCTCACCTGCGACGGCTTCGGCGAGCGGAGGAGCTCCTTGTGTGTGTGTGTGTTGGGGGGGGGGGGGGTTGCGGAGAGGGCAGCGCGCCTACTGCACCCTGTGACGGGAGCTTCATGAGCCCCTTTCGGGCTCGACCGGGCCTAGAGGGCCTAGTGTGCTCCTATTGCTGCGTTTGGCTGGTGACCACCGACGGCGGTGGAGGTTGTCCCCTCCCGCTAGGCTGTTGACGCTGCTGCTACTCATTCACGGTAGCTCCCTCTCGGCTTTGTCTCTCTCGCTTCGTTGACCATGATGAGGCAGCAGTGATGATGGCAAGAACATGGTGGCGCATACTGGTGGGTACCTAGATTGGTGGAAAACATCAGACCGTTCGGGGTTGTGGGTGTTTGGCGGACGGGATAAATCCCTGCCAGCTAGTCGGCACCGACGTGGTGATGCCCGTGGGTGCCGCCGTTCCTTCCTGAAGGGCGTCGGGTATTCCCTTTCCCCACGCCCCTCCGCGTACCGGGGGAAACCCTAGGGCCAGTCCGGGCAGCAGCGTCGTCGTTGTCGCGTCCCTTCGTGAAGGTGTTTCTTGGTATGCGGAGGTTCGAGGTGCTTGCAGCGAGGTGGAAACTCTCATGCGGGCGCGGCGTTTGCGGGTCATCATCGTTTTCGTCGATCCGACGTTGTTGACATGAGTTCCTCTCTTCATTCTCTTTTGTTTCTTTTAGACGTGCTTGTGCTGTTTGCCCCAACATTGGACTCATTGTTGTATCTGGTGTTTGCTATATCTATATAACATGGCGCAAGCCTATTTTGTCATATGTTCAATCAGATCGATCGATCCAGTCTAGTCGAGGAGAGCACATACGGCAGCATGTTATTGTCGTTGGATTGCTTTGTACTACAGAAAAATATGTGATACTTATCCCAGATTGCTTGCGTTTGGTTCTGAACATTAAGCGAGGTGTTGGATATATACTCTCTCCATCCAGAAATACTTGTCGCCGGAATGGATGTATTTAGACATATTTTAGTTCTAGATACATCCATCCATTCCTCCAACAAGTACTTTTAGATAAAGGGAGTAATTGATATGCATTTGCGCGATGCATGCGCCGTTTACATTTTTCGGCCGCCCCTATATAACACGTTTCCCTGGTTTTGGGCACATGCCCAATATAGGTAGTCGTCTAGCCTCTTTGAAATTCGCGGAGGCACGCATCTATCCAGCCGTGCAAACGTCTAGATTGCATCGCGATCTGCAAAGTCGTTGGATCCTGCACAAGGCTAAACAAGTTTTTAGTTATTGTTTCTGAAACTTACGATTTTATCACTCTCGTAGTTTCTAAAACTTATGATGTTGTTGGTCGCTCATACTAAGTTTCAAAGCTGAAAGTTAAAACTTATGATTTTATCTGTCGCAGGTTCTGAAACATATAGTTTTATCGGTTGCTCCTACTAAGTTTCAAAAGTTAAAACTTAATCAAATTCTAAAAATTCATCAAAATGTATTCAAAATGAATCTTGTTTGAAAGCCCTCATCACCAGAACATGAATATGCAAATGAAACTTAATTTAGAATTTTGATACAAAAGATATAGAAGATAGTCAAAAGCTAAAAGGAAAAGGGGGTTGGTTGCGTTCCCTGCCCCTGCGTGCACAAATCCTTTCCCTGTAGCTTCTCTGATACTGTACAATTTGATATGCTCGATCTCTCTCTCACACACGCGCGTCATATGCGACAAATTTGATACAGTGGTATTCTGACGGCAATGTCATCTTTGGCACATGATCGTCTCAATAGCTATGGTAGATGAACAGTCTGTCTCTAACATCACAAGCAAATGTCTATTCTCTTTCCCTCTCATTTTCATGGCTACTAGAACATATAGGCGCGCGTTGCGCACCCGTTTATAGTTTATGCAATAGTAGAGATGCTTTTGAAAATATGCATGCTAGTTTCGAACACGCTTCCACGCTAAGTTAGGAAAAATGGTAAGAATGATGGTCTTTACCCTTAATTTGATGATTATGTTGTGTAGTGATTTTTCCTATAATAAAAAATATATAGGTTTTGTTTTTTGTTTTTTAGGCTTGGAACAATTATTTCTACATATTTAGACATTAGTTATCGTAGAAATGAAACAATAGATTAATCTTATGGTCCCTCACAACCGACCTTAATTGTCCGGACATGCAATTGGATGGGCTTGGAACGGCCTATACTGTACTATATACTGTAAAATACTGTGAAAGCAATCGCTGCCTCCTCTTAGTTTTACTCTGTAAAAAACATATAAAACTACTTAATTTAATTTAAGATGAATGCGAAGGGTTGTAATTTATTTACTGTCTGAACTATAATTGTTAGTTTAATGGGTGGTGGGAAGTTAATGATTCAGTTACAATTAGTTTTGCTTGGTAATTAATAGTACAAAACTGGGCGCTCATTTGCTCTTTATTATGCCTCATTGGTGCCATACTTGACGTAAGTTCCGTGTGTGTCATTGTGAGATGAAGCAAGAAGGATCCATGGCTGCGGAGGTAATAGATTTGATATGATTATTACTGTAAAAGAAGATTTGATATGATTAAATTATTTTGAATTGTGTTTCTGATTCTCCCTTCTAAATTATGTGTACACATTGCCAGGAATACACAGCTAACTTGGGGATTGTTCGCATCTCTTGGAAGATAACTTGGAGCATACTATTGGATAACAAAGAGTCTTATTCCCTAAGCAATTTCTTTAGATAGAACAATGAAAGAGTAGCGAGGACTGGATCAGGTGCTCCTCCTTCGCACCTTGAAGAGCTGTTGACACTGCATCGCGTACTACCACTGCTCATCACCCATCGCCGCAGTCGACATCATGATCCCTAAGACAATCGCACGAAAAAAGAAACATAGATTAGCACCTATGTACGAAGGAAACTGGGTTAAGGAATGATGCCATCAGTTGACACTACCAACGCATATCCTAATGGATCAGTAGCAAAATCAGGTATCTCAGCACTAATAAGAGAGACAATAATGGAAAGTGAATCGATTTTACTCTTGTTTTTAAGCCAGGACAGTGTACATGTGGGAAGCCTCATTTCTGGAATTCAGTACTGTGTAGCACTGCAGAATGAAGGATGAGTTTTATTTGGCAGAGAAGTATCCGTGATTTAAAAGCAAATTTGTAAAAAGAAGTACCTGCTACAGCAGGTCCAGTAACCTTGCCTCTTTTAATGTCATCAATTATGTTGTCTTGCTTCATTTTATACACCCTATTAACAATGTCAACCGATCTGATGGGTGTTGTCCAGGTTAAATCCAAAGTGCCTCACCAACTTCTGGCCATTCAGGATTGCAAGTAAAAGTTGTGAATGTATCAGGACCACCATGTACTCGACAAATGGAGATGGTATCCCGATAGTGATGGACATAATACATATCCGCTTGTGACCGTCATTGATGTTTTTGTCTGTATGAGCTCCAAGAGATGTGAACTAAATAGGCAATTGTATTCTCGTATGTGGTTCATAAACACAAGACTCTCCTGGCTCCACTGAACCGCATCAAGCGTGCAAGGACTGGGGAAGGTGTCTGGAAGGCTGGGATGCGAACACGGCCACCACGGCAGCAACAGTTGAACTCAGCAAGTTTCTTTAGCCAATTACAATCTTTATGGATCCATTCTTTTCTTCCCACCAGAAAACTGTATCACAGTGCACGTATCTACAACACGGGGATCCCCGATTTGATCGGCCATGGTCAGTAGCTAGAATTACCAGCAAGATTGCAAGATTAGCGAAAAAGGCAGGTTGCAAAATATTTGTACAGAGGTCAGTAATCTGGTAAAACCTTTAAGGTCATTGATGAGCTCAGCAACAAACAAAATGGGGTTGTCCATTGGGATAAAACAGTGGCCCTAGCCGAACCATTTTGAATTGGTTCCTCAATTTGAGGCAAACATGATTTTCTCTTGCATGTCGCACAGAGTATTGAGGGAATAATTCGTATCCTAGTTTGTACGAAAGCACTGAACACAATTATCAAGGGAAAAAATGTCAAGTGTAAGATAAATATGGCTGTAAAGTAGCAGAAGCAGAGGTGAATTAACATACTCTTTCTTTTTGGTCGCCCAATCGAATTGTATATAGTAAGTGGTTCATTAATCCTTGCCCACTTACTTTGGGGCAGGACTCTTCTTGGACTGCTAGCTCAACGTGCCTGGCACTCGTCGGTTCCATGGGCCTGTAATCGGGAACAATTAGGTAGTTTTATTCTATTGAGGTCTAGCACATCCCATAGACAGATTATATGAAATCTGAAACAATCAGAAAGAAAGGGAGCAGACAAAATGGATGTGCCCGGCTGGAATAAAATGCACAATTATACTCACAGTAACAAACAAAACAAAGAAGATGAAAAGGCCATGCAACCATATGTAAGAATATCACAGCAGTGGCACCTGTCCAGCAGACATTGTTGCAGTTGGGTGTGACGCACACCCCAGGGAACCCCAACGAAGGAGCACCACAAACCTGTAAGGAGGAATAATATGTCTGTTTCGTAGATATGAATACGTGGAGGATAATTAGAGGGAGGAAGATGGATGGTTGGCAAGAACGAAACTAAGCAACGGGCATGGCCGTCCAACAGCGGGAGGTGAGAGACGACACAGAAGACAGGAAGAAAGAGATGGTGGGAGGCGTAATATATATGAGGGAGAACGGAAGGCGGGAAGGAAGGGATGACGTGAGGCAATATATGAAGGAGAAGAGGCACTACCGGACTCGCGGTATATGCCTACGGCCACGGGCCGTCGGCATAGGCCCCTAAGCCGTCGGCATAGGTCTATGCCTACGGCAGCCGTCGGCATATCCCCGCCGGCGTAGATGTCGTCAGCGTAGTCTTGTCAGAACGTCGGCATAGGGGCCTATGCCGACGGCCTGGCGGCAGCCGTTGGCATAGGATAGCCGTCGGCAGTGTTTTTCGTCTGACGGCAACGGACGGCGCCGTCAAAAGCGCGGACGAATCGTGCAATGCCACGTGGCAGATATATGCCGACGGCTTTGCCGTCGGCATACCTCTGCCACGTGGCAACCAGTGGTACTCCTGGTGGCAGGTTAGTATTTAAAAGAACGAGTGGTACCTCTGCCACGTGGCAACCAGTGGTACCTCTGCCACGAACCGCAGGATCTATATTTAAAAGAACATGACCGCACATTATTAACGTGCTCGAAAAAATACAAACTATATATATATATATATTCATAATATAAGAAAAAAATACAAACTACATATATATTCATATGTATGTTTATATTTAACATGCTACATGTTAGTTGATATAATAATACATAAAAAAGCATAAAAAAATAAAAAAAATCTAACTATGCCGACGGCATAGCCGTCGGCATAGATCCGACCAGGGTTTAGCCGGCGGGCGGCGTGCCGCGGATCACTGACGTGGCAGATATGCCGACGGCAGCCGTCGGCATATCCTCTGCACGGTGCGGCCTGGATCGGTGACGTGGCCTGCGAACCTATGCCGACGGCCCACCATCTCGCCCGTCGGCATAGCTCTGACGACGTTACCTAGGGGGGTGCTGGGCCCACGGGTATGCCGACGGCAGTTGTCGGCGTACATTCTGCTAAGCCGACGGCTATTCTATGCCGACGGGCGCCGTCGGCTTGGCTCTACGTAACCCGACGGCTGTTGTACGCCGACGGCCAGATCCAGGCTGTCGGCATATCTCCGTAGAAGCTGACGGGGGCCGTAGGCATTGTTTTGGCCGTCGGGGTAGCGCCCTGTTCCGGTAGTGAGGAAATTGTGATGACGCAAATTATCACCATTATTACAGGATAATTACGCATCGACGCGGCGGCAGTTTCAGTTTCAGTTTGAGGTATGGAATGGGGAGGGATGTGCGTCATAGCTGCAAGGCATGGAGGCGAACGCAGGAGGAAGACAGTCGGAGATGGAAGCCGACGGCATTAAAAAAAAGTAAGGAAGAGACCACCATGGGGCATGTGGAGGAAGAGTGGAGTGCGAGCGGAGGGCACCGACGCCGAAGCATATCTTCTGTAGAAGCTCGCCGCCGGGACGAAGGATGGCCGCGGCGCAGCGTCGAGGAACAGAGAAGCAGCCCTTTTTTTGTTTGAACTGAAGCAACCCTTTTTTATGAAGAAGAGGAGCAGCCCGGGAATGGCGCTGCCGACGGAAAACCCGGACGACCCGCTCCTCTACACGTTGGACTGGACCTGGGCCTTCTATCTCGAGGCCCGGTTACGGACGGAGACCGTAGCTCAATCCCCGGAGCAGCGGCCCGTGAGACTGTGTTGCTTGTGGCTGGGACGACGGAACTAATTCCTGCGCTGGGCAGAGACACGAAGATCTGATCCGTCCGTAGATGTGATCGATGGCTGACGACTTCTAATCGCTGACAGGGCCAGTAGGTAACTTCGTTATACTGTTTCTCAATAGCTATGGCAGGCGAGCAGTCCATGTCTAACATCACCCACAAATCAGAAGCAAAAAGGCGTTTTGCTTCCTGGACTAAGCTGGTGTTTTTTGTTTGTTTTGAGAATTGGACTAAGCTGGCGTGCTCATCTTATCATTTTCAAGGCCATTAATGGCCTATTCGACAGCCCAGGAATATGAGGAATAGTCCTTGATTAGATTTTCTTGTTATCTCTCTGTATGAAGTTTTCCCCTTCCAAATGGTGCTGTATTCTTCCCAGAAAACAAATTACTAATTTTAAGTCGAGAACAGATTTTTGGGTCGCTGATTTGACCATTGAAAAATATGCCATATGTCACAAAAGTTTGACAATGAATCTAATTATATATTTTTATACAATAAAATTAACGTCTTTCTAAATAAAATGAAGACCTAAAAACCATGCCCAACTTGTAGATCCATCCGGAGAAAGTACCGGTGCATGCTGATGTAAAAAATGGTGCCCAATTGTCCTTGAGATATGGTTTAATTCGGCCGGCCAAATTAGCTGGACCAAACGTACATAGTTTAATCCCATCAAATCAAATGATCGTCTTTTCCTTGACCTATGGTTTCCTCCCACATGTATGATTTGGTGAAACTTTGTCCACCCGATCGATCACACTAGAAAACAAACCAGTAGGAGACGTGACCAAACATGATTGGGACGCCATAGGATACGAAGTCCTTTTACCTATACAAACTTGTAGGCCTCCTTGGTTAGTAGGAATCTTGTAGGAATTTATAGGATAGGATTTTTAAAGGAAAAATTTCTATTTAGTCCTTTGGTTTCTTTGAATGGATTCCTATTCCTATGTAGGATAGAATCCAATCCTTCAAATTTCAATGAAAAAATATACTCCCTCCGTTCCTAGATATAGGGTGTATAGTTTTTGGCACGGAAATTAAAGAACGCACGTGGAGGGAAAATTTCACAAGTTTTGGGCGAGATTACACCTGACTAATTGACATGAGGAAATAGAGGAGCTTGCCCGATATAAGGAAATGTAAAGAAATCCCTAAAAAAATTATCCAAATGAGTGATGCAATGCAATACTCAATGGAATTTTTTTATCCTATGCATTAAATTGCATCTCTTTCTCTATAGGAATTGAGATGTATGTGATCTCACTTTCTATGAAATTTCTATTCCTATAATATTTCTATCCTATGAACCGAAGGAGGGCCACTTAGCCTAAACTAGTACCATACGGACTCTAACCAGGACCTACACGGTTCCAATCCAAACTACAGCTAGCTTACAACATTTTTAACACCGACTCTCAAAACACCCTCAAACATTCAGACGTAGTTATCCGGACGAAGTTTATTATTTAACGCGGTACCCATCATTCCGTGAACGCGTCCGGTTGTCTGAAATCCAGCAAAACAGCCACAAACCAGGGGGTGTCTTTACGGGCGCCAGCGAGGACCCGACCTTGCCGGCTCGCCAAGGCGCCACCGGTGCAAAATTACGAGTCAGTGTCCCACGTGTAGTTGTGGCATCCAAATCGGACGCCGCGTGACGGACGAGCCAGTATCGCCTCCTCGCTTTGTCTATCAATGGCAAATCCGTGACAGAAGAGCTAGCCCCATTGATCGTAGGGCGCGCGGGGGTCTCCTGCACGACCTCGGTGGCTGCAGAAACAACGGTTCCTCGTCGTCGTGGAGCATCTTCACAGCGGACGAGAGGGCGCCCAGGATGGTAGCGCAACGTGGCTCATCGTTCGCGATGTCTGAAGTGGTGTTGCCCTGGGTCATCGTTGAGGCTTGGTCCGCAATCAGTTGGTGAGCACCGCGGAGACGTCCGCAAAGTTGTTGTGCTTCCTGGACAAGGAGTTCACCAAGCTCGGCAAGGAGTGGTCACTTGGCAACTCTTTCGCATCCGCCAGCAGGGGCAAGGCCACGACACCCCGACAAGGGTCGGGATTGGCCAACGTGGCCCTCTATATGACGCAAGAGGAATTGGGAGCGGATCCTCTGCTAGCGCCAGGCGGTGGCCGAGCAGGGCGGCCACACCCTTCCGTCGCTAGAAGGACGAGTCCGATGACGACGACGCATACGGCGATGGAGGTGCCGCCGGCCAGCCTGGCCAAGCGTACGGGGTCATCATCCGCAACAAGTTAGTTTAGTTTTTTTATATTTTATAGTTGAAGGAACCAAATAACGTCTGATTTATGTAAATTATCTCTGAATTTATGTCTTTTTGAATGAATTCCATCTTGTTTGCATGATTTACATTCAAACATGTTTGAATTGTAGGTGAACGTTTACTTCTGTTGTTGGATGGCCGGCTCCCGTATCAGCACGGACTCGTCCAAACGTGTCCGTGTTATAAGGGATAGCATTGGAGATGCTTCAAGCGAATCACAACGCCTACATGTACTAGCGACTAGGACAGCCGGAATCCTAACACGGAGGACAAATTGCACCTAGACTAATTTCGAATCTAATTCAAACTAAGCTTATCAAGATTATTACTAACATGGTTCACATTTGGAAATTATATTTGTTCCAACAGGCTTTTTTGTTCTATTGCAAAATTTTGATACTAAAATCGAGCGACCCTCATTTGCCTACCACCCTTCTGCCCGGAGCTCAATGACTCCTAGGGTTTAGGATACTATCATTTTCATCGAGCCCCACTTCCATGAACTCGCCGACACCCACCCGTCTGCCCTGAGCTCGGCATCATCCTCCGCCCACCAGGTACTCATCTAAGGTAGCCGGTGCCCACTCGCTAGGGTCTGAGAGTAATCTTCCCCGACTGACGTCATCCTCCACCCATCGGGTGCTTCCTTTCTGCGCCAGCCCATCTTTCCCGAGCCCGCCGTCAACCATTCTGAAGCTGCCTTCCACTTCCGTGGCATATCACCATCCACCATTCCATGAACAAGCATGTTCCCGTGTCCGTCATTCCCCTTTGTGACCTCGTCTCCCCACTAGTAGAAAAGGGGGCAAAGGTCCAGGTCGGGTCAGCCCATTAGTCCCGGTTCAGTCCAGAACCGGGACCCATGGGGGCATTGGACCCAGTTCGTGAGCCCCGGGGGCCGGCCGGGCCACGTGGGCCATTGGTCCCGGTTCGTCTGGACCTTGTGGTCCCGGTTGGTGGAACGAACCGGGACCAATGGGCCGCGCTCCTGGCCCACCACCATTGGTCCCGGTTGGTGGCTCGAACCGGGACGAACTGCTAAATAATGCAGAAAACAAAACAAAAAAACTGGAAAAATAAAATAAAAATAGAAACAATAAGTATTTTGCTGTAAGTAGAAACAAAATAATATAAATAAAGCAAGAAAGAAAACAAAAAAACAAAAAAAAGTGTTTTTCAAATTTGAAAACTAATGGCACTAACAGAAAGTTTATAATTTTTCTAAAACAGAAAAGCAAAAAAGAACTAAAAAATAAAGCAAAAAATGAAAGAAAATAAATAATGCAGAAAACAAAACAAAAAACTGGAAAAAAATAGCAACAATAAGTACTTCTTTATTTTCTTTTACATTAATTCTTTTTGCTATTAAAGTTTGTAACAAAATTCTAATTACTTATTTATTTTCTTTTATGATAATTCTTTTTGCTTTTAATGTTTTGAACAAAATTCTAATTACTTATTTATTTTCCTTTATAATAATTCTATTTGCTATTAAAGTTTGTAACAAAATTCTAATTACTTATTTATTTTCTTTTATGATAATTCTTTTTGCTTTTAATGTTTTGAACTAAATTCTAATTACTTATTTATTTTCTTTTATGATAATTCTTTTCATTATTAAAGTTTGTAACAAAATTCTATATAATTTTAGTTTCAATAATACTAGAGGTTTATAAAAGCTTCTTAGTTGATTCCTTTAGTACCAGTTCTAAGGCTGTTACAAAGGCATTTTATTTGGTACAGGTTTTAAGGATGGGGCCCCACGAGCACCTTTTAGTACCGGTTCGTGGCCTGAACCGGTAAAAGAGCTTTTAGTTGATTCTTTCTGCAGCTGTTTTTTAGTCCCACCACGCCAAGCGAGAGGCACTCGCAGCGGTTTATAAGCCCTGAGTGTAGAGACGATGAAGGGAGAAGTGAAGTGCTCACCTGCACGATGGCCTTAAGCTAAGCAACGTGCAGGTGAGCATTGCGCCTCTCTTTTATTTTGGCATGGTATCATCATTTCATCCACATAGCATATGCAAGAAAGTTGAGAGGGTTACGGCTAAATAAAGCAAGAAAGAAAACAAAAAAACAAAAAAAGTGTTTTCAAATTTGAAAACTAATGGCACTAACAGAAAGTTTATAATTTTTCTAAAACTAAAAGCAAAAAAAAATTAAAAAATAAAGCAAAAAAAAAATAATGCAGAAAACAAAACAAAAAAACTGGAAATAAAAATAAAAATAGCAACAATAAGTAAAGAAAACAAAAAAAGTGCCTCGTACCGGGCCCCCACGGCCTGAATACGACTAGAAACCCAACAATGGGCCAGGATTCAGGCCCGTAGTAAGCCCAGTAGGCCCACAGGCACATAGAGACAAATTAGGCCCGAAAGCCTGCTTTAGAGAGGAGCTCGAGAGGGTTGGCGCATCGCACCTTATAAACAGGTGTGGTTCTCTTTCAGCTAGCAAGGTGGGACTAAACTCCCACCACCACGCCGTTGTGCAAGGCCCATTGGTCCCGATTGGTGGCACCAACCGGGACTAAAGGGGTGCATTGGTCCCGGTTAGTGCTAAGAACCGGGACCAATGCCCCCCCCTTTAGTCCCGGTTAGTGCCACCAACCGGGACCAAAGGCTGCCACTTCCCGCTCTTTGGGCTGCTGAAAGGAGGCCTTTGGTCCCGATTGGTGGCACCAACCGGACTAAAGTGCATTAGTCGGTTGGTTTCATGAATCGGGACCAATGGATTTGCTATATAAGCAAAGACTTAGCGTTTTTCATTTCATCTCTGCAGTTGCCCACGCCGACGACGCCGCCAGGCTTCCCGATTCACACCCCGCCGACACCGTCGCCGCCCCCGTCGTCGCCCGCGCCCCGCACCTTCACCACCCAGCGCCGCCCAGCGCCGTCGCCGCCACCAGCGCGCCGTCGCGGTCACCTCCCTTACCGCCCAGCGCCGTCCTCGCCCCTGTGCCCGTCGCCGCCACTCCCAACGCCCTGCCTCGCCCAGCGCGCCGCCGCTTCGCGCCCTGCCCGCCCAGCGCCGCCCTTGTGAGCACTGGCGCCCAAGGCCCGCCCGCCGCCCGTTGTTTTTAGTAATATATATATATATATATATATATATATATATATATATATATATATGCTATTTTTACATGTTTTAGATGTTTTTATATTTTCATATATGTATGTATGTATTTTTTTAGATATATGTATTTCTTATGTATGTTCATATATGTATGTATGTATTTTTTCCATGTTTTTTTGTATGTATGTATGTATTTTTTCAATTGTAATATGCATGGTGTTTTAAAAATACATTAATTCTAGTACATTAATGTTCTCTGATTTAGTACATTAATTTTAGGTTAGTTTCATTTTAGAAAAGTTTTATATATTTAGGAAGAAGGAAGAGAAGGAAGAAGGAAGAAGAAGAAAAGTTTTATATATGCAAAAGTTACATTTTTAGAAAAGTTTTATATATCTAGCTAGAAAGAAGGAAGAAGAAGAAAAAGGAGAGGAAAAAGGATATTATTGTTGAATATTATTGTTGAGTATAGTGGATATTATTGTTGAATATGCATGTTTGTATGTTCAAATATATGCAAAGATCGAATATGTCAAATCTTTATGATTTTTTTCTATTCATAGAATTTTAATGATTTTTTTGTTCATAGTATTTTCTTTGTCAATTTATGTATATGTTCATATTGTGTATGTATAGGAAAATTGTGAATGATAGAAGTCATTTACTTAATATGTTCATATTTAGAATAGAGGAAAAAGGAAAAAAATAAGAAGAGAAAGTGTTTAATATAATTAGTTAGAAAAATAATAGAACTATATAGTTAAACTAGTTTATTTTTAGTAAGTACTACTTTATTTTATTTATAGTAAGTGCTTCATATATAGTTGAACTAGCTAGTTGATTTAATAAACTACTTTATTTTACTATATATAGAAGTAGTTTGTTTTTAGTAAGTACTACTTTATTTATTTATAGTAAGTGCTTAGTAGTTGAACTAGTTGATTTAATTAATAAAACCTCTTTATTTAACCCGCATCGACGTCGACGATGCCTATCCCGCATCCTCGTTGTTGTCGACTCGGCGGTGGAGGCCTGCTTGATCAGGGCCATGTTCGGGACTGGGCTCCGCCGGGCTGGTATTGGGAGGTGCTACCTTCTGGGGGACGTAGGTTGGTGAGGAGGCAGCCCGTTGTTGACCCGATCCTTGTTTGGTGGCGGTCGCGTGGGCCAGTGACGGTGCTGAGGCTTCCGGACACCGCGGAGGTGGTACGTCACCGTGTCAGCGAGGAGGACGAGCACGTCCGTCGCTACATGGTTGCATTGGAGGGCAGATTCGACAATACCTGGCAGGTTCTTCAGGGATCTCACTGGAGCTATGATCCTATGATCGTTCCTTATCTTTGGGTGTTCACCGCCCGCGACGATACCCGTCGGGCGCTACAGTTCTAGCTGTATTAATTAGCGATGCTATATGTATGATAGTATTTGAGGAGTATTCGATGATGTACGGACACAAGAGATGATGTTCTTTTGGTTATAATTGAATGCATGCTAATCTGAATACTACTTTATTTTATGATTTGGTTTTGCTTATTGAATGCTCATATTGGAAATGTACTCCTACTTTGAATGCTAAAATTGAAGAGCACTCTATGCAGAAATCTAGGAGCCCCCTCCATCATCCACGCCGTCGTGGGGGTAGCTTCTCCTTCATTCCTGTGTGCTAGACAATTTGGTGTAATAATGCACTCGGGAATGAAAGGAGGAGCTACGTACCATCACCGATAGTCAACCCGTGATTAATAATAATGATCCAATTTAGGTTTTCTAGTACATATATTTAATTGTACAAGTTTAATATTTGAATTATGAACTTAGACTGTAAATGTCGTACTTTCGAGATTTAAAACCGCCTCGGGAGTGCGACTGGTGCCACGACGACCGAGGTATGTGCGACAGGTTTATTGAGCTGGACGAAGATCGACGCTTCAGCATTAAGCTCGAGGAGACCTTCGATGTTCATACTGATGCATAGCAGCGACAATAGTTTTTTCGTAATTAAGCACGACTTCAACTATTTTAACGTGTATTTTTCATCTTTTCCAATTCAACTAGCTTATCCCATGCTATGCAAGACGCTATGTCTTGGAGAGGATGGGTTTTGAAGACCATGAAAGTATGGAAACCGAAAAAATTCTCCAAAGGACCCATCATGGTGTGGATTTTAAAGTAAAGTTGTACAATGCTGAGAGTGTAACCCATTTTGGTTGCAAAAATTGGGAAGCACTTTGCAAGATGTATGGTTTTGATGAGGGTATGCTTGTCACCATGGATCTTGGTGATCCTACAATCCAGCAAGACAATATAGGCATTTGGGTCCTTGTGGATACACCTCTAGTTCTTCCCCCATGTGAGCTTAACATAGTTATTAAGTAATTTATATTGTTTATTTCAAAATAGTTGACAGCTTATTTCCATTGACAGCTTATTTTCATTCTTCAAAGAATGTGCGGAAGATGGTAGACAAAACCCACTACACTGATGGCTCCGAATTAACTTATAAGGAGAAAAATCATCTGATCGCATTTTGTACTGATCTTGAGAATTACAATGTCAACAATCGAACTCCTCAACATTATGGTCAATACGTGCCACTAGTGCACGTGTTGCACTACGGTAACTACCATGGAGATACCCTGGTAAGATTTTTTACTATTACGACATCCCTGCATATTTTTAAATACTTATAAAACTAGTACATCATTGCTAACTACGAAGTTATTACTATGTTTTTCAACAGATAATCCCGAATGATTGTGTGCCTCATCTGATGTATACGCACGGTCGCCTTGATGTTTTGAACATACAACCTGGTCGTCCTACGAATCTCAACTGTACATACCGGATTTCTAAAAGAAGTGGAGACATGACAATCAAAGAATGGAAAAAATGTATGGACAGTCATAAGGAGCTTCTTGAAAGCAAAAGGAGGGGAAACACAAGAATAAGAGACAGGATGATCTCCATTCTTCATAATGGAGAGTCAGGGTCTATATTGTTTTATGCTATTTTACCTTAAGGGTGTTTAGGTCCTACCTGATACTGATGATCATGTGCTAAGAACAATTATGTAGGGTTTGGTTCGATGACTATGAGGATGATGATCGTATGACTTGTTATTAATAACGAGTAGAAGTTATATGATGATGCATGATCAGTAGGACTTGTTATTATATATGATGATGTATGATGCGAGCATGCATGAGTTATTATATATCAGCGGGTGAAATGAACATAGCAGTAGCGTTGGTAAACCAAGGACAAAGATATAAGAGGACACTTCTCTCTATTAGCTAGCTAATAACAACCTAAAATTAACCCCCAAAACGCCTAAACCAGCCACTTTTTTTTTAAAAAAAAAGAAAAACCTCAGCTCTAGCCAGCTGCTGACACGTGGAAGCCTTTTGGTCCCGGTTCATGTCACCAACCGGGACCAAAGGCCCCCTTGCCTGGGCTGCTCGCAGTGGCCACGTGGAGGCCCATCTGTCCCGGTTCGTGTTAGAACCGGGACTAAAGGGGGGAGGCATTAGTAACGACCCTTTAGTCCCGGTTAAAGAACCGGGACAAAAGGCCCTCACCAACCGGGACAAATGCCCTGTTTTCTACTAGTGCCCTTCTCTCCGCCCTGCAGCCGTCCTTCGTTCCCTGAGCCCATGATCCTCCTCCATGACCTCGCCTTCCTCCTTCCCATCATACTGTTGTATGTCGCTTCGCAAATTGGCCATCCCAAACTTTGTTTTCCTCCACTCTAGACTCCATATCTCCTCACCAACCCGCTGCTTCACCAGTTGGTCATCCTCGAGCCTGCACTAATAAAATACTTCAATTGCAATTAAATTCATATTTAGGTTACCAACAAAGTTTATATCTCATCTCAATAAAGTGGAAAAAATAGTTACCAAATGCCTCGGAGCAACAGTCGGCAAATACAAGCAGTGAAAACCATCATCGCATTCTACTGAATGTCTATCAAGAAACATTCGGTAAAGACAGACGTGTTGTCACCTCGTCATCAGCCGCGGCGAGACATGACACGTGTTGAGCTGTTTGCCGATTGCCATGGTCATTACAGAGTGTCATGGGGCCAACACTCGATAAACGATGCGCTATAACGAGTGCTTTCCTTCTCACTCGTCCTAGCGCTCAAGCTTTACCAAGTGTCCATCATATTACACTTGGTAAAACTACTGCAAGAATACCTAACAGTGGCAGACAAGCCTTCTAGGGGCACCCTCCACCGACCTCCCGCCACTGCTAGTACCTCATCAGTGGCGTGTGCATTCCCGCCACTGGTAGATGACCTCCAGTGGCGGGCATCTCCTTCCTCCCGTCACAGCTAGATGTTGTAGTTGTGGCGGTCCAAATTTCCTCGACTGCCGCATCTACATGTTGTGGTTGGGGCCAACAACCTGGGCTTCCCACCACAACTGTACATATAACCAACAAGAATTTACATATTTGGTCATATGTACTACGATGTATCATAGTTTAGTAGCACATTTTATCATAGTCAATAAACAAGCTAACAACAAGTTGCCCAATAAATTTTCATAGAAATATAGAAACTACATTCAGTGCATCGATCATGGAGACCACATTATGGCACTGCACAAATAGTTGACAAACAAAAGTTTAGCTCCATCATAGCAACATGCAATTAAGTTCAGCTCTGCAAAGAGTTGTCCTCGTCGCCAATCATCTTCTTGACCTCAGCAAGCAGTCTTGACGGCTCCTCGCACAGTCTCTGTAGCAGCTTTGGGGCTTCTAGTTGCTGCCTTCGCAATATCGGGAGATCCTTCAGTGCTATTGGCGTATTCTAGAGCCTTTTGGGTGTCTACTAGGGTCCTCTCCGCATAGGTGAGTGCGAACACCGAGTATCCAACCAGCCTCGAGACGGCGTCTAGGGCTGTAGGAGTCATAACGAGGCCTGTTGGCTTCTCCATCTAAATCGCAAAAGTTGACAGTTAGATAAACCACATTTAATTATATGAAACAACTATATAAGAAGATATAAAACGGTGTGCGGCAACCCTCGATGTCTTTCTTCGGGTGGGCTGTTCTCACTCTTAAGTGGTTGTACATACATTGGTCACTACATGACTGGTACTTCGACTGTCGGTGATGGTCGTTCTTCACCTTCTCCTCCTCCTTTACGAACATATCAGAGGAGGAGGAGGGCAGAACAACCCTCTACGACAATAGCCGGTTCATCTCCCAAGTGGTTGTATATATGATGTACACTCAATGTTATTTCGACCGTTGGTGAAGGTCGTCCTGCACCTTCACCTCCTGCTTTACAAAAGTTCTCAGTGGAGGAGAAGAGGAAGGATGACCCCTACGACAACAGTCGGTATCCTCCTCTGAAAACAACTCTCATCTCAGTATGTGGATTTAGAGTGAGAAATGCCATCTGAAAAAAAATGTAGCTAACAATATCAGCACACTAAGTAAGTATTACCTGTAGAAAAAAACATTAAATAGTTACATGACTCAATTTCAACAGCATTACATTAAATTTTGGGAACGAACTCTGCTTTAAAATGGACATATTAAGTGCTAGAAATTTTGCAAAACGGAAATAAATGAATGTTTTGCCAAAATATTATCTCTTATTATGAACCCCTAAAAAGAAAGTTCCTGTAATCTACGGTCTACGATCTACAAATATGAATAAGAAAGTTTCTATAATCTATTGTCTATGATGTACGAATATGAATAAGAAAGTTCCTACAATCTACGAACAAACAATGTAACTAACAATATCAACAACACTACATCAAAATTCGGGCATGAACTCCGCTTTAAAATGAACATACAAAGTGATAGAAATTTGGTGAAACGGAAATAAATTAACGTTCACCAAAACATTAGCTCTTATTATGAATCTCTGTAAAGAAAGTTCATATAATCTATTGTCTATGATATACGAATATGAATAAGAAAGTTCCTACAATCTATGAAAAAAGAATGTAACTACAATCTACGATCTACAAACCCTAGCCGTAACCCCGTAACCCACGTACTCCTAACTCTAACCATAGTTCCCCTACCAATGTGGGTGGTGGCCATGTCCGTGGGTGTTGGAGGCGGCCTCGGCCGTGGGTGTTGGTGACGGCAGGGGCGACGAGATCATACCAGATCCCATGGCGACGGCGACGGCAGGGCCGACAGGGGCGGCGAAGAGGACGACGGGTGCGGCGAACAGGATGGCAGGGCCGACAGGGGTGGCCAAGAGGACGGCGGAGCCAACGGGGCCGGCAAAGAGGACGGCGAGGCAGAGGTGACGCCGCGCCAAGAGCGAGTTCCATTGTGGAGAGTTAGTGGCTGAGTGAGTGAAGTGAGGGGACGACAGGGTGCTCGTGGGTTGATAAAATGTGTTCGTGCTGCGATGACCGGCAACAAGCAACCGCCATAGCTATGTTCTGACAGAACCGGACATCTAGCTTGAATAACTAGTGGCGTTTGGGAGGTTCTGCCCGCCACTGCTTGGTCATCTACATGTGGCGGGCCCTAGGTAGAGCCCGTCACCGCTGAGTTACGCAAACAAGTCCTGCCCAAGTGAATTTACCTGTGGCGGGTCACGTGTTCTGCCCGCCACACTTAGTTTATTAGCTGTAGCGGGCTGGTTCTGCTACCTGGCACTTCTTGTTTAAAAAATTGATGTGGCTTGTTCCCTGTCTCGCCAGCCACTTATTGGGGTTCACTTGTAAGCCCTTTTTCAGTAGTGTAAGTTTGCCAAAGTTGATACAAAGTCGATTCCGGTAGTGAACTCTCAACTGTCCTAGGAAGAAATTTAATCATCGTCTCCGAACAGCTCTTCTTCTTCTCCTCCCTGCCCCCACCTCTCCACATAGGCCTATAAATACGATGGCAATCCACTGATGGCAATAAGGAAGCAGCCAGGACCTCAGACACAAAGCCATATGATGGCCATGCATGATGTCACTCCTCTCCTCGTTCCTTTTGGTGAGTTGCATAGACACCTCTTGATCGTGGGAAATTCACCATCCATTTCATGCGTACATATGCTAGCTAGTATTCAGGCACCAATTTAGTTTATGGATGCACTTATGTGGCCATGCTATTGTGTATACTCTATAAAATAGGTCGTTTGTACATAGCATGAATGCAAAATGCCTTTTCTTTTCAACGAAAAACCAAGCAAAAGTACTTCTAATTCATGAATTATGAGGAAAGCGATGCAGATATTCTTTTAAACCATCTTTGTGAATGAGAAAATTGACATGTGAAACTCTGCATCTACATGAACCTAAGCTTATTTTTATATGCATGTCTCATGATGACGATATTGGTTATATACAGGTAATGGCAGTTTGGGGAGGTCATCACACAAATTTGGCGACTGCTGAAGGGATAGTAATCTCAAGTTCAGCAACTGCGCTTACTGAGTATTGGCAAACTATGGTTCCCAACTCTCCCATGCCACTTGCCATACTTGAGCTCCTTCTCACATCTACCGGTCTCTCTCTCTCTCTCTCTCTCTCACACACACACACACACACACACACACACACACACACACACACACACACACACACACACACACACACACACACACACACACACACACAAAGGTTACTTTAAAATATCGCATATCGGGTTTGTATCATTTTGGCCGGAACATATCAGATGTCATATATCGGGTGATATATTGGACGGAGAAAATATATCTAGATTTCTTTTTAATGTTCTTGTGCAAAAAACCCTTTTTGTAAGAACAAATTTATGTTGTGACTGTTCTAGCATAACAAATTTTCATTACTAGTTTAAGAACCTGTTATTTAAGAAATTATTTAAGACAGATTCACAAAATCCTCACTCTGAGATTAAAAATAATACGTTATATATGTGTTCCTACAAAATGTTATGGATAACTTCGATAATCTGATGAAGTTGTAAATACATAAAAAAATTGCTTTCCGATAAATAATTGTGTTCATTGATGTACCGGTCTATATCAGTGGCCATATTGGGTCAGATATCAGCCATATCAGATGATATGTTTGAAAATAACATGGACAAAATGATATGTTATGTTTATATCGGTAGAGTCATAAAACTGATATATCGGTCGTATCGGACTAGCTTTGAAAGCTGTCACACATACATAATTATTAAATATATAATCAAATTATACATTTGGTCCGAGCCATAAATAATCCAGATGGATGGCTTCAGAATTTCTTTCTTTCTTGTTGTATCAAGCAGAAAACGTATTTAGCAAACAAGGTCGCATATAAATGATAAGAATCATAGTGATTCAGCAGATTTAACAAGTATTTTCCATCTAGTCTGGAAACAAGATTTCAAAAAACCGTGTGAAAGTTTTTGAGAAGAAAACATAGTGCACATGGAGAGCATTTATTGTTTTACTAAAAGAACATCATAACCATTTTACAAGGAGACTTGATCAAACCAAGTATCTAGTCACATGAAAAATGATATATAGTTAACTTAGACAGTTGTGTGCATCTTTACAGGTCATGATGATCACATGGGCAAACAAGACACCAACAACATCCACACACTTAATAAATGGACCGGAGAGAAATATGTTGGGGCATCCCTTCTCAAATCACGAAAAATTGGTCTACATCCTACCATTGATGCAAATGCAAGAACAGAAGCCGACAAGCAGAAGAATCAAATTTGGTTTTATGGATGGGGCCCACAGAAAATCAACAACGAGAAGACCATTAAAGGTTTGGTAAGGGAGACGGTGAAAGATATCTACGACAAGAAGAAACAAGTTTGGTTTTATGGATGGGGCCCACTAAAAATTAGCAACGAGAAGACAAGAAATGAATTAGTAAGGGAACCAATCAGAAAAATCTACGATAAGAAGAATCAAATTTGGTTTTATGGATGGGGCCCACAAAAAATCAATAATGAGAAGACCATGAGAGGTTTGGTAAGGGAGCCGGTGAAAAATATCCACGACAAGAAGAAACAAGTTTGGTTTTATGGATGGGGCCAACTAAACATTAGCGACAAGAAGACAAGAAAAGAATTAGTAAGGGAACCGGTCAGAAAAATCTACGATAAAAAGAATCAAATTTGGTTTTATGGATGGGGCCAAGTACAAAACAGCAACGAGAAGATGGCGAAACATTTGGTAATGGAACCGGTCAAACAAGTCTATGAAGAGAAGAATCAATTTCGGGGTCCACAAGCCAAGGATGACGGTGCCCGCGAGTCAGGCATGCAAGGTATGTTCCTTTATTCCCAAATTAAACACTCCCTCTGTCCCATAATATAAGAGCGTTAATGTCAAAAACGCTCTCACATTACGGGACGGAGTAGTTGCTACCATCAAGTTATTGATATCATGTGCGCATACAATACATAATAGTATGCAAGATATATGTCCTGGAACTAGAAATTGTTGCATTTATGGTAAATTAACCTGTAATAAATATATATATATATCTTGGCTCCTAATTTGGCAGAAGATGATGGGCACCAAGGAGGAAGCCATATCCATGGAGAATCTACTGTGTCAAACATCATCTTCTTCGAAGAATCCTTAAACCGGGATCCAGGATCACGCCCTACATCCAACCATCAGCTACATCAGGCGCTCCCTTGCTGCAACGTGACGTCGCCAACACCATACCCATGTCCACGGAGAATTTCACTGATATCCTGGCGATGTTCGCACCGGTGTCCAGCGCCATGGCCGACGACGTGTGGGTGATGCTGGATCTGTGCCAGCGCCCCAGCCTAGTCAAGGGCGAGAAGAAGACGTGCGCTACCTCCGTGGAGTCAATGGTAGAGTTCGCCGCGTCCGTGCTCACCGGAGGCAACACTCGTGGCCTCCGCGCTTTCCTCCCCGACGTGCCTGCAGAGGGTGTCACGTCGAGCAGGAAGTATAAGGTGGTGGCGGCGCGGAGGGCCACAGAGTCGAGCAAGACCATGACATGCCACGGGATGAGCTTCCCCTTCGTGGTGTTCATGTGCCACGCGGTGAACCCTACCAGGACGTACGAGGTGACGCCCGAGAGCGAGGACCTCACGTCGAGGATGGTGCTGCTTGCCGTGTGCCACCTCGATACGTCAGAGTTCGACCCCATGAAGATGCCTGGACACGCCAAGCCAGGGGATGCTCCGGCTTGCCACTTCATCCCCAGGGACAGCGTCCTCTGGGCTCCGGTTGCACCTGCCGCTGCCGCTGCCGCCGCCGCTGCTTAGCTACGTAATAGCTGTGAAAAATAATAACAGTCCGTATAACTACGTAGGGCGCAGGCATGCATGCATGGGTGCTGTGTTTGTTTACGTCCGTCCGTTGTTGGACTTGGTTTGTGTCATTGTGTGTACGTACGTTTGCTGTTGTTGTTGTATGCACGCTCTTTTGCAATGCATGGCACCGCGCTATGCCATTGCCATATACAGTATTACTTACAAATAAAATCCATAGAGCATGTATTTTTCTATTTCTCTTCAGTGCGTAATTATCTTTGTTGAATTCGTACTCTAGCCAGTTGCTTCAAAAGTCAGAACTGATGAAGAAAGGTAGGCAATATATTCCAACACTCCTCCTCACATTTAGGTTTATATAGTCTATAGACGTGGGATCGATGTACGCCGCAGAATATTTTTCTTTTTGAATACTGTGTTGGTAAGGTCTTAAACTCAAAACCTCTTGGGTTGGATACCATATTAAATTAATGATGTCTGAACTGATGAAGACAGATGGATAATATATTTAAACAACCTTCACGATTAGAGTTGGGAACCCATGTATTCTCTATCGCCTTACTGCAGCCAGGTTGCCAGCTCGCGGATTGACGGATTCTGACATGATCGATCTCTCAATGGATAGCGAGCTGCCATGGTCCTTCACTGCGGTCTTGGCTTCGGCGGCGGGGATGCGAACTCTAAATAAACAAGCTCCAGATTCTATTCTGAAGAGGGGATCATCTCTATGGTTGCTGATGGATTTGGCAACAAGTTTGTTCAAGCAGGGATGTCGTGGCGGGGGCGGCATCCTTGCGGTGGATTTGTATCCTCAGGCTCCACTGTTGTGATGGCACTTTCTCCAGTGACGGCGTGGAGCTTGGGAGGTAGCACTAGTAGAAAAAGGGTCAAATCTGAGACACATTAGTGCCGGTTTGATTTTGAGCCGGCACTAATGTGTCCATTAGTGCCGGTTCCAACGGCTAGCCGGCCGCTCTCATTAATACCGGTTCGTGGCGAACCTTTAGTACCGGTTCGTGCCACGGATCGGTACTAAAGAGAGTGGTGGCAGGATGTTGTCAGTCTGGGGCCTTCCAGCATTTTAGTACCGGTTCGTGGCACGAACCGTACTAAAGGTCGTCAGACATAAACCCTTCGTCCACCCGAGCTCGCTTCTGTTCTTCCCCTTTCCCCTCTCCTCCTCTATTCTTCCCCTCTCTTCCTCGAGCTCATTACACATTTTGCCCAAAATTTGTCAAGATTTGAAGGCCCCCGTCCATTCAATTGATCTCAAAGGTTAGCAACTTTGTCCTTTCATCTCTCATTGCTAGATTAGCTCTTGCAATGCTTTGTATAGTGATTAATTTGTGAGTTTAGTAATTTGGGAGAAATTATATGTGCTAGTATTTGATTTATATGCAATTTGAGGTCAAAAATAACACTTAGTTTGCATATGTAGGTGTGGTTTACTTAGTGCCTTCTAAATCTCCGTCGTAACCACCGGCCGATCGCTCAAGACCGTCCCTGCCCGGCACCACCTTGTGGTGAGGCTCTTGTTCATGAATGTTTTACATTACCAAATTGATGTTTGTGTGATTTGGATATATAGTTACTCGTATAATTATCTTACCCGTACGTTGTTTGTTAACATAGTGCCATGGTTTTGATATCCGTCCCCGTCGGCCCTCTTCCTTGTTCTGATTCGGGTGTGGTATATTCTCTTTTAAAACTAGTTGTTGCATTTCGTGTTTATGACAAATTATGCCCATCAAGTTGACATAGATATTTTTATCTAGGAGGTATGTGAACCGGAAATTCCAACCGACACTATTATCGAGAGGTTAAATTTAGTTGAAAGAGAAAACGAATATTTGAAAGAAAAATTGAAAAGAATTAAGGGGGAGAAGATGGAATTGGAGTTGCATGTTGCCGATGTCGTCGATGATCACAAGATCAAGATGGAGAAAGTGCGCTTGAAGATTAGAAAGATTAGAAAATATGTCATTGATAGTGTGGCTTGGTATCACTATGATGTTGGATCAATTGTTACCTTAGTTGCGATCTTGATCACATTTGTTGTTGCATTTAAATTCTTTAGCTAGAGAGTTATTTGTATGTTGCATTTAATTAAGTGTTGTATATGAACTTTATGTATGAACTTGTATTAATTTGGTCTATTCGGTGTTGTGTAATGAAGATGAGCCGACAATGAATATATGATGACCGATGCTCTCCCGAGTTCATTAATGGCGTGCATACTTTTCTGCTTGCCGCTGAGGCAAATAAGTGGGCGGATGGTTTTATGCCTTGTCCATGTGCTGGTTGTAAGAATGGTCACAATTACTCAACGTCAAGAACCATTCACGTCCACCTATTTGAGTCCGGTTTCATGCCCCACTATAATGTACGGACCAAGCACGGAGAAAGAGGGGTTATGATGGAAGACAATGAAGAAGAAGAGGACGACGACAGCTATCCAAATCTTGAACCGTTTTCACCATTGGATTCCTCGCGTCGAGATCTTCAAAATTAGATCCCATGTTCACAGGTTTTGACAAACTTTTTTTCACGAAAATACCGAACGAAAAAAACCGGGCGAACAAATCGAACCGGAAACACGGTTTTTCCCTTTCCGAAAGAGGCACGCCCGTGCCTCTCGCGAAATCACAACCGTGCCTCTCGTGCAAGCAAAACCGTGACTATGGTGGAAGGAAAAAAACAGAAAACACGTTTTTTTCGTTTCCGAGAGGCACGGCTCTGACTCTCGCGAAAGCACAACCGTTCCTCTCGCGAAAGAAAAAACGTGACTCTTGTGAAAGAAAAAAAAACAGAAAACGCGTATTTTTTCCCTTCCCGAGAGGCACGGCTGTGACTCTCGCGAAAGCACAACTGTGCCTCTCGCAGAAGCAAAATCGTGACTCGCGAAAGAAAAGAAAAACAGAAAATGTGTTTTGTTTTCCCTTTCCGAGAGGCACGGCCGTGACTCTCGCGAAAGTACAACCGTGCCTCTCGCGAAAGCAAAACCGTGATTCTCGCGAGAAAAAAACAGAAACCGCGTTTTGTTTTTCCCTTTCCGAGAGGCACGGCCGTGACTCTCGCGAGAGCCGCGAAAGCACAACCGTGGCTCTCGCGGAAGCAAAACTGTGACTCTCGGGAAAGAAAAAAAACAAAAAAGTCGTTTTTTCGCGCAAATTTTTTTTGATTGAAAAGCTAATAAAAGACCGGGGGGAAACCAAAACGTTGAAAAAACAAGAAAAAAAACCATTTAAAAAGCCGAAAACGCGTGCGGAATAATGAAAAAACAAAATCCGGAGGGAGCGTCCAGAGCACGACGCCGGCGAATGGCTTAGAGCGAGCCAAGTTGCGCTGATCGTTGTGAGGCTCCCGAAGGAGTGCTCGTGAACTAATTGCTCCCGAGTCCTCCTCTTCGGCTCCCTCTGCGCCGGTTAGCACTAGAAAAATGATTATCCGCCTGTGTACAGCTAAAAACTAGATGCAATTGTGGGAGAAGCCTGATTCGGTCCATGCCTGCAAACTTATGTACACAAGACAAGAACCACTACGCCAACTCATCTCTTTGTCCATTTGAAGTACAAAATTGTATTTGACCCTCGTATTAGAATAACATTAATATGTAGGATAATATCCAGTCTATTACACATATTATTTTATAATGAAAATGAAAAACGTGAACTTGAACAAAGTTCATATATTTAAAAAGGTTTGTACAAAAAATGAAAAAAGTTCATCGGTTTTGAAAAAAATGGAATATCCAAAAACTTCAATAGATTTGAAAAAAAATCAACAAATTAAACTTTTGACTGCTTTGTAGTTGACCATGTTGACTTTAAAAAAAGTCAAATTTGAAAAAGGTCATCAAATTTTGAAAAAGTTCATCGATTTTAAAAAAAGTTCATCGATTTTGAAAATAGTTCACCAATCTTAAAAAAAATCATCAAATTTGAAAAAAGTTCATCGAATTAGAAAAAAAAGGTTCATAAAATTTGACAACAGTCCATTGAATTTGAAATATTTCATCAAAATTGATAAAAGTTCATCGAACCCAGGAGGAAGGAAAAGAAAAAAGAAAAACGAAATACAGAAAACAAAACAGAAGACAAAAAATAGAAGACAACATGAATGAAGTAAAGATATACAAAGATGAAAGTAGCACGTCCAGAATGGGATGGCGGAGTGGTTATCGCAGCGTACAGTTAACCAGGACGTCCCTGGTTTGAATCACAGCGCTAGCAAACTGTTTTTGCGTTTTGAAAAAATAGAGAAGAAAAAGCTAGATGGGCCGGCCCAGCGAAGGGGGGGGGGGGGGGGGTATGCACCCGTTTGCGAGTTGTACTGTAGCGGGCGCAACGGGCGCCGAATAGGATTTAGCGAGGAATCGTCCATGAAAGAGGTGTCGCACGAGGTCATCTACAATGTGGAAATCACCGTGAAAGTACATCTTCAACCCCATTGAAAAACCTTCAAGGTTTGCACGATTTTTTACCTTGGGGTAATTTTCTCGAACACCTTGCATGCGGGGTGGAAGAAATCTGCTGGCGGCAGGTTGGGCAGCCGTTCTGCAGTGGCTTGCGCGGGTGGTGGCTGCAGAACACCTACGGACGGCCGCAACCCGGTAGAGAACACGGCGGCAGCTCCGCGCGCGGGCGAACGGCATCGTGTAACGGAAAGAACGACGGAGGAGGTTAACCGTGGAGCGGGCGACGTGGCGCACCTCCCCTAGCTCAAGTGGTGGGCCGAGGATAACAAAGAGCCCATGTTGTCTATGATCAAGCTGTTGACGATATTGCGGCAGCCAAACCTCTGGCGAATATCCGAATCGGTGGCTGCGATCAGAACGAATTGGCGGCTGCGCCGTCGCTATTCCAGCGAGGCAGGCGGCGGGGCACAGACGGGCTCGGTCATGGTGGGGTTTAGAATTGCGCGGGCGGGTGGGGATGATTTTGGGCGATTTCGCCGGCGGCAGAGTTGGTCAACCGTTGGGCCGACGGGGGGCGGGCGTGCAAAAGCCAACTGAAGGCAGTTGGGCACTTGGTGCGTGGACTCCGTTTTTATTTTTCCAGTATGTGAAGATGCAAATTTGCATCTTCAAGTGTTCTATTTTACATCTTCTAGAGATGAAGACGCCATTCTTTTTTGGATCTACATCATCTGTTGATGAGGGGATTTTGGACCTCAAACATGTAAAAGTTTGTTATTCTGGAGATCCCTAACCCTGTTTTCCCCCACTCTGGTCTCGCATATCTCCTCACCAACACGCCTCTCTCCAATTTGGTCATACTCGAGCATGAACTAATAGAAGACTTCAGATTCAACTATAATACATCTTTAATTAGGTTCCTATCAAAATTTATACATTATATCAACACAATGATTTTTTGCCAAATATCTAGGAGCAACACTCGGCAAATGCAAACATTGCAAACTGTTGAGAAGGGGCACATGGTGATATATTTGCAGACTGTTGGGATCCTCTATACCGAGTGTTTTCCTTCTCACTCGGTCTAGGGCTCCAGATTGACCGAGTGTCCAACCTATTACATTTTTCTAGGGCATTTTTGCTGCTACTACTACGGCCTTGCCATCGCCTTTCTTTGACGGCGTGGTGGCCCGGAACAAGCTCTTTTTGTCCCCAACCTCTCCATTAGGTGGGCAGTGGCAGAGAGGTTTATCTCGACGACGGCGAGCCGAGGACAATGGCCGACGGTGTCACGGAGTGGACTTCCGGTTCCATTCCGGAGGGAATCGAGGGCAGCAGTGGCAGCGACGGTGAGGTTGGGTTGTGGTGGAGGGAACTGCTGGCGCCTCAGGCGAGAGAGATGGAGCAGCCGAAATTTGTTCTTGAAAGTGGCACCGATCAAGTATATTTGAGAGAGTTGAGCCATTGTTTGGGGAGAACTCCTTATAATTTTACTCCTCGAACTTGTTGGAGTTCGGCTTGGTGCGGTTAACTGCTTAGTTTGCTTCTCTAAAGCTTTTAAGGGGACGGGCTAGAGATGCCCCTAGCGATATAAGAATTTGACAAGTGTAGACTTATTCATTTGTTCGGCACACCACGGGGCTTGTCGCGACTCAACCTAGTTGCATGCAAACCGACCCATCAGTAGTACCACATGATAGAATCAAGTAGTAATCATAGAAGTGAAGCCATTGATTAAGAAAAGGACATAGCTTGTTGATGGTTCAAAGTAACTCTTCGTCCTCCCGTCGCCTTCTCAAGCATCGCGATAGGGGCTCCTCTCCCTTCAACCATCGCCCCGCCCCTACCCCCTCCGCTGCAGTCGGCCTCGCCCCAGGCCATACCAGCGTGGTGTCGGTGGTGACGGCCTTCTTTCCCCACGCGCGGCGCCCGGCTTGGGTGGTGGCAGCTGACGGCGGTGCTCTTCGGTCCGTGGTGGCTCTGGCGACGGCAGTTGCCCCGGGCCGCGATGCTCCGGGTAGTTTGGAGGTGGCAGCGCGGCTACTTGGGGGAAGGCTGGCGCGGCGGTTGGTGGTTGCACCCTCCCACCCAGATCTGTGCCCTTTTGGGCCCCATCTTGGTCTGGGCAGGCCTGGCCCAATCTCACCTGCGACGGCTTCGGCGAGCGGAGGAGCTCCTTGTGTGGGGGGGGGGGGGGGGGGTTGCGGAGAGGGCAGCGCGCCTACTACACCCTGTGACGGGAGCTTCATGAGCCCCTTTCGGGCTCGACCGGGCCTAGAGGGCCTAGTGTGCTCCTATTGCTGCGTTTGGCTGGTGACCACCGACGGCGGTGGAGGTTGTCCCCTCCCGCTAGGCTGTTGACGCTACCGCTACTCATTCACGGCAGCTCCCTCTCGGCTTTGTCTCTCTCGCTTCGTTGACCATGGTGAGGCAGCGGTGATGATGGCAAGAACGTGGTGGCGCATATTGGTGGGTACCTAGATTGGTGGAAAACATCAGACCGTTCGGGGTTGTGGGTGTTTGGCGGACGGGATAAATCCCTGCTAGCTAGTCGGCACCGACGTGGTGATGCCCGTGGGCGCCGCCGTTCCTTCCTGAAGGGCGTCGGGTATTCCCTTTCCCCACGCCCCTCCGCGTACCGGGGGAAACCCTAGGGCCAGTCCGGGCAGCAGCGTCGTTGTTGTCGCGTCCCTTCGTGAAGGTGTTTCTTGGTATGCGGAGGTTCGAGGTGCTTGCAGCGAGGTGGAAACTCTCATGCGGGCGCGGCGTTTGCGGGTCATCATTGTTTTCGTCGATCCGACGTTGTTGACATGAGTTCCTCTCTTCATTCTCTTTTTGTTTCTTTTAGACGTACTTGTGCTGTTTGCCCCAACATTGGACTCATTGTTGTATCTGGTATTTGCTATATCTATATAACATGGCGCAAGCCTATTTTGTCATATGTTCAATCAGATCGATCGATCCAGTCTAGTCGAGGAGAGCACATACGGCAGCATGTTATTGTCGTTGGATTGCTTTGTACTACAGAAAAATATGTGATACTTATCCCAGATTGCTTGCGTTTGGTTCTGAACATTAAGCGAGGTGTTGGATATATACTCTCTCCATCCAGAAATACTTGTCGCCGGAATGGATGTATTTAGACATATTTTAGTTCTAGATACATCCATCCATTCCTCCAAAAAGTACTTTTAGATAAAGGGAGTAATTGATATGCATTTGCGCGATGCATGTGCCGTTTACATTTTTCGGCCGCCCCTATATAACACGTTTCCCTGGTTTTGGGCACATGCCCAATATAGGTAGTCGTCTAGCCTCTTTGAAATTCGCAGAGGCACGCGTCTATCCAGCCGTGCAAACGTCTAGATTGCATCGCGATCTACAAAGTCGTTGGATCCTGCACAAGGCTAAACAAGTTTTTAGTTATTGTTTCTGAAACTTACGATTTTATCACTCTCGTAGTTTCTAAAACTTATGATGTTGTTGGTCGCTCATACTAAGTTTCAAAGCTGAAAGTTAAAACTTATGATTTTATCTGTCGCAGGTTCTGAAACATATAGTTTTATCGGTTGCTCCTACTAAGTTTCAAAAGTTAAAACTTAATCAAATTCTAAAAATTCATCAAAATGTATTCAAAATGAATCTTGTTTGAAAGCCCTCATCACCAGAACATGAATATGCAAATGAAACTTAATTTAGAATTTTGATACAAAAGATATAGAAGATAGTCAAAAGCTAAAAGGAAAAGGGGGTTGGTTGCGTTCCCTGCCCCTGCGTGCACAAATCCTTTCCTGTAGCTTCTCTGATACTGTAGAATTTGATATGCTCGATCTCTCTCTCACACACGCGCGTCATATGCGACAAATTTGATACAGTGGTATTCTGACGGCAATGTCATCTTTGGCACATGATCGTCTCAATAGCTATGGTAGATGAACAGACTGTCTCTAACATCACAAGCAAATGTCTATTCTCTTTCCCTCTCATTTTCATGGCTATAGCTATGGCAGGCGAGCAGTCCATGTCTAACATCACCCACAAATCAGAAGCAAAAAGGCGTTTTGCTTCCTGGACTAAGCTGGTGTTTTTTGTTTGTTTTGAGAATTGGACTAAGCTGGCGTGCTCATCTTATCATTTTCAAGGCCATTAATGGCCTATTCGACAGCCCAGGAATATGAGGAATAGTCCTTGATTAGATTTTCTTGTTATCTCTCTGTATGAAGTTTTCCCCTTCCAAATGGTGCTGTATTCTTCCCAGAAAACAAATTACTAATTTTAAGTCGAGAACAGATTTTTAGGTCGCTGATTTGACCATTGAAAAATATGCAATATGTCACAAAAGTTTGACAATGAATCTAATTATATATTTTTATACAATAAAATTAACGTCTTTCTAAATAAAATGAAGACCTAAAAACCATGCCCAACTTGTAGATCCATCCGGAGAAAGTACCGGTGCATGCTGATGTAAAAAATGGTGCCCAATTGTCCTTGAGATATGGTTTAATTCGGCCGGCCAAATTAACTGGACCAAACGTACATAGTTTAATCCCATCAAATCAAATGATCATCTTTTCCTTGACCTATGGTTTCCTCCCACATGTATGATTTGGTGAAACTTTGTCCACCCGATCGATCACACTAGAAAACAAACCAGTAGGAGACGTGACCAAACATGATTGGGACGCCATAGGATACGAAGTCCTTTACCTATACAAACTTGTAGGCCTCCTTGGTTAGTAGGAATCTTGTAGGAATTTATAGGATAGGATTTTTAAAGGAAAAATTTCTATTTAGTCCTTTGGTTTCTTTGAATGGATTCCTATTCCTATGTAGGATAGAATCCAATCCTTCAAATTTCAATGAAAAAAATATATTAAACTAAACTCAATGGAATTTTTTTATCCTATGCATTAAATTGCATCTCTTTCTCTATAGGAATTGAGATGTATGTGATCTCACTTTCTATGAAATTTCTATTCCTATAATATTTCTATCCTATGAACCGAAGGAGGGCCAACTAGTACCATACGGACTCTAACCAGGACCTACACGGTACCAATCCAAACTACAGCTAGCTTACAACATTTTTAACACCGACTCTCAAAACACCCTCAAACATTCAGACGTAGTTATCCGGACGAAGTTTATCATTTAACGCGGTACCCATCATTCCGTGAACGCGTCCGGTTATCTGAAATCCAGCAAAACAGCCACAAACCAGGGGGTGTCTTTACGGGCGCCAGCGAGACCCGACCTTGCCCGGCTCGCCAAGGCGCCACCGGTGCAAAATTACGAGTCAGTGTCCCATGTGTAGTTGTGGCATCCAAATCGGACGCCGCGTGACGGACGAGCCAGTATCGCCTCCTCGCTTTGTCTATCAATGGCAAATCCGTGACAGAAGAGCTAGCCCCATTGATCGTAGGGCGCACGGGGGTCTCCTGCACGACCTTGGTGGCTGCAGAAACAACGGTTCCTCGTCGTCGTGGAGCATCTTCACAGCGGACGAGAGGGCGCCCAGGATGGTAGCGCAACGTGGCTCATCGTTCGCGATATCTGAAGTGGTGTTGCCTTGGGTCATCGTTGAGGCTTGGTCCGCAATCAGTTGGTGAGCACCGCGGAGACGTCCGCAAAGTTGTTGTGCTTCCTGGACAAGGAGTTCACCAAGCTCGGCAAGGAGTGGTCACTTGGCAACTCTTTCGCATCCGCCAGCAGGGGCAAGGCCACGACACCCCGACAAGGGTCGGGATTGGCCAACGTGGCCCTCTATATGACGCAAGAGGAATTGGGAGCGGATCCTCTGCTAGCGCCAGGCGGTGGCCGAGCAGGGCGGCCACACCCTTCCGTCGCTAGAAGGACGAGTCCGATGACGACGACGCATACGGCGATGGAGGTGCCGCCGGCCAGCCTGGCCAAGCGTACGAGGTCATCATCCGCAACAAGTTAGTTTAGTCTTTTTTTATGTTTTATAGTTGAAGGAACCAAATAACGTCTGATTTATGTAAATTATCTCTGAATTAATGTCTTTTTGAATGAATTCCATCTTGTTTGCATGATTTACATTCAAATTTGTTTGAATTGCAGGCGGACATTTACTTCTGTGGTTGGATGGCCGGCTCCCGTATCAGCAAGGACTCGTCCAAACGTGTCCCTGTTTTAAGGGATAGCGTTGGAGATGCTCTTACAGCATGTAGTCAAGCGAACCACAACGCCTACATGTACTAGCTACTAGGCCAGCCGGAATCCTAACACGGAGGACAAATTGCACCTAGACTAATTTCACATCTAATTCAAACTAAGCTTATCAAGATTATTACTAACATGGTTCACATTTGGAAATTATATTTGTTCCAATAGGCTTTTTTGTTCTACTGCAAAACTTTGATACTAAAATCGAGCGACCCTCATTTGCCTACCACCCTTCTGCCCGGAGCTCAATGCCTCCTAGGGTTTAGGATACTATCATTTTCATGGAGCCCGACTTCCCTGAACTCGCCGCCACCCACCCGTCTACCCCCAGCCCGACGTCATCCTCCGCCCACCAGGTACTCATCTGAGGTAGCTGGTGCCCACTCTCTAGGGTCCGAGAGTGATCTTCCCCGGCCGAAGTCATCCTCCGCTCATCGGGTGCTTTCCTTCTGCGCCAGCCCATCTTCCCCGAGCCCACTCTCAACCATTCTGAAGTCGCCTTCCTCCTCCGCGGCACATCACCTTGCACCATTCCATGAGCAAGCCCGTTCCCATGTCCGTCATTCCCCTTTGTGAGCTCGTCTCCGTTCTCTCCTCCCCTAAGCCGTCCTTCGCTCCCTGAGCCCATGATCCTCCTCCATGACCTCGCCTTCCTCCTACCCATCATACTGTTGTTTGTCGCTTCGCAAATTGGGCATCCCAAACTCTGTTTTCCTCCACTCCGGCCTCCATATCTCCTCACCAACCCGCCGCTTCCCCAGTCGGTCATCCTCGAGCCTGCACTAATAGAATACTTCGAGTGCAATTGAAGTCATATTTAGGTTACCAACAAATATTATACCTCATCTCAATAAAGTGGAAAAAATAGTTACCAAATGCCTAGGAGCAACAGTCGGCAAATACAAGCGTGCAAACCATCATTGCATTTTACTGAATCTCTATCAGGAAACATTTAGTAAAGACAGACGCGTTGTCACCTCGTCATCAGCCGCGGCGAGACATGACACACGCTGAGTTGTTTGCCGACTGCCATGGTCGTTACTGAGTGTCATGGGGCCAACACTCGACAAACGATGCGCTATAACGAGTGTTTTCCTTCCCACTCGGCCTAGCGCTCAAGCTTTACCAAGTGTCCATCATATTACACTTGGTAAAACTACTGCAAGAATACCTTATAGTGGCAGACAAACCTTCTAGGGGCACCCTCCACCGACCTCCACCACTGCTAGTACCTGATCAGTGGCGAGTGCACGCCCGCCACTGGTAGAGCATCTCCAATGGCGGGCATCTCCTTCCGCCCGTCACAGCTAGATGTTGTAGTTGTGGCGGTCCAGTGTTCCTCGCCTGCCGCAGCTACATGTCGTGGTTGGGGCCAACAACCTGGGCTTCCCACCACAACTGTACATATAACCATCAAGAATTTACATATTTTATCATATGAATTACGGTGTATCATAGTTTAGTAGCACATTTTATCACAGTCAACAAACAAGCTAACAACAAGTGGCCCAATGAATTTTCATAGAAACTACATTGAGTGCATTGATCATGGAGACCACATTATGGAACTAAACAAATAGTTGACAAACAAAAGTTCAGCTCCATCGTAGCAACATGTAATTAAGTTCAGCTCTGTGAAGAGTTGCCCTCGTCGCCAATCATCTTCTTGACCTCAGCAGACAGTCTTGACGGCTCCTCACACACTTCTGTAGCAGCTTTGCGGCTTCTAGTAGCTGCACTCGCAAGATCGGGAGATCCTTCAGCGCTATTGGCGTATTGCAGAGCCTTTTGGGTGACTACTATGGTCCTCTTCGCATAGGTGAGTGCGAACATCGAGTATCCAACCATCCTCGAGACGGCGTCTGGGGCTGTAGGAGTCATAACGAGGCATGTTGGCTTCTCCATCTAAATCGCAAAAGTTGACAGTTAGATAAACCGCATTTATATGAAACATATATATAAGAAGATAAACAGTGTACGGCAACCCTCAATGTCTTTCTTCGTTGGGCTGTTCTTACTCTTAAGTGGTTGTACATATATTGGGCACTACATGACTGGTACTTCGACTATCGATGATGGTCGTTCTTCACCTTCTCCTCCTCAACTACAAAAAAAGACACATCCGTGACATTTTGGGCCGAACGAAATTTTTTTCTGTCATACTTATGACACTTTTATGACAATAATTATGACAAAATCCGGTATGATCATAGATGTGGTTGGATCCTATTTCTATGACAAAAAATAATGAAAGAAAATGGGCTTTCCGTCATGGGCGGGCCGGACACGCACCTGCATGACATTCTTTGGGCTGTCCATGATGGAAAAAATCATGGTAGAGGCGAGGGCGAGGAAAATTTCGGTGAATTCGCGGTTACGGCGGGTGGTCGGGGCCGAGCGATGCACGGAGGTTTGCGCGTTTTTCTCATACACGTACGTGCATGGGTGCGAGGCGTTGGGCTCTAACTGAACCCGAGCAACGCGTTCGCCTACTGAACCTGAGCGATTGCACTGGTTACTTGTTACTGAACCCGAGCTATCAATCGATCCCTGGCTGTTAACTGAACCCGATCGAGCGATTCCTTCGCTACTGTTGCTAACTAAAGCCGATCGACCTGTTGCCTCTTGATGAACAGTAAGCGTTGTTGGGGATTGGATGAACAGTTCTCGGCGGGGGTTGGATGAACAGGACCACGTGAGGGTAGAGGCCGTTGCCGCTGGATGAACAGGTCCCCGATCGAGCCAGTTGAGGGTGGATGAACAGGACCCCGTGGAGGGCTGGCTGAACAGTAGCTGGTGTTAGAACTAATCTTGTTATTAGTGCTTGGTTGGATTATTTCCTGGTTTTTTTGAGTCATGCATGTAGTCGTGTCCATATACTAGGCTGCGTCAGCGTACTCGCATAAAGATGAGATCATGTGTGTGCATGCAAGCTAGTAGTGGGTCAGATTGTTAGCTAGCGATGGGCATGTGAATGCTGGTCGGGTCATTTCGATCATGGGTGAGTTGGTTAGTGGCCGAGTGTGCCGGCCAAGTTAGTGCGTGAGTGCGTGGGTTAGTGGGTGCGTGTGTGAGTCTTGTACTTGCTATTTAAGTTGAACAAGTGAATAGAAAAATGAGGCCGTGAGGGCAGTGAAAAATGTAGCCTTCGTGGTAGCCAAGGGAGAGTCATTTGTCAAAGCTATGTGTTCTTCCCCTGGTATATGTGTGTGTGTGGGTGTTCTTGTGTGTTTGAGAGAAACAAAGAGAGAAGAGAGAGTTCAGAGGTAAAAGAAGAAGCGGCACCGCGAGAGGCGGCGCCAACAATTGGCATCAGAGCTTTGTTGGTCCGAGGCGATGGTGGCGGCGCGGTGGACTCCATGTGAGGTGGAAGTCGGCGGCGCAAGGTGGTCGCCAAGCAGTGGGCGCGTGTCTCCATCATCATCGAGCTGCGTCACGAGTGATGGAGAAAGGTATGCTGCCTGGTAAGTTGTGTCACCGGCGGCAAGGAGGTGATGGCCATGGAGCGGAGGTCATTGCCATAAGGAGGTTCATGTCCGAGTCGGCGACAAGATGCGTCATCGTCGGCAACATGGAGGCAAGTCACCGGCGAGTTGCGTCACCGGTCACGAACGAGTCATCGTCGAGCTGCGGCACCGGTGGCAAACATGTGACAGCTAGCGTCTCGCTATGGCAGACTCGCGGGGAAGGCGTAGGAGGTGCGGTTCTCATCGAAGCTAGCGGCAACAATGACAATCGGCGTGACAAGATGGCATTGGTGGCCGTCCGCGTGTTGCACCGATGACATCGACGACCATGGGCGTTAAGAGATAAATAAGTTAACAAGATTAGGGAGGTGAATGTTAGAACTAATTTTGTTATTAGTGCTTGGTTTAGATTATTTCATGGTTTTTTTTGAGTCATGCATGTAGTCATGTCCATATACTAGGCAGCGTACTCACATAAAGATGAGATCATGTGTGTGCATGCAAGCTAGTAGTGGGTCAGATTAGTTAGTTGATGTAGTCACTTATGGAGTTTGTTAGCTAGCGATGGGCATGTGCATGCTGGCCGGATCATTTGGATCATGGGTGAGTTGGTTAGTGGCCGAGTGTGCCGACCAAGTTAGTGCGTGAGTGCGTGTGTGAGTCTTGTACTTGGCTATTTAAGTTGAACAAGTGAATGGAAAAATGAGGCCGTCAGGGCAGTGAAAAATGTAGCCTTCGTGGTAGCCAAAGGAGAGTCATTTGGCAAAGCTATGTGTTCTTCCCTGGTATATGCGTGTGTGTGTGTGTGGGGGGGGGGGGGGGGGTTTCTTGTGTGTTTGAGAGAAACAAAGAGAGAAGAGAGAGTTCAGAGGTAGAAGAAGAAGCGGCGCCGCGAGAGGCGGCGCCAACAGCCGGTGGAGGGCTAGATGAACAGTAGCCTATGGAGGGGTGGTTGAACAGTAGCCGGTGAAGGCTGGAGGAACAGGAGCCCATGGATAAACAGTAGCTGGTGGAGGCAGGAGGGAGACGTCGTGGATGAACAGTTGCAGGTGGAGGCTGGAGGTGGTCGACGATAGATGAACAGTAGCCTGTGGAGGCTGGAGGAGGTCGACGGTGGAGATGAACAGTAGCCCGTGGAGTCCTGTTTTGCGGTACGCCACACCCCTCCCGATGAACAGGACCCCGTTTCAACCGTAGCGCTCCAACACAAGTCCGTTTCCTCCTTTTTGCGGTACGCCACATCCTTCCCGATCAATAGGACCCTGTTTCGACCTCATGCACTTGAACACAAGTCCATTTCCTCCGTTTTGCGGTACGCCAAACCCCTCCCGATGAACATGATCCAGTTTCAACCCTAGGCGGTCAAACACAAGGTTGTTTCCTTCGTTCTGCGGTATGCCAGGCGTCGTTTCGATCGATTGTTCCATCCAAGCCGGTTGCCTCCCGATGAACATGATCCATTACGACCCAGTCTGTTGCCTTCCGATGAACAGGACGCGTTCCGACCAAGTCACTTGGCTCCCGGTTGCCTCCCAAAGAACTCATATACTTATTGCAAAAGTTTATTAGACATCGAATCAAAGTACTAATACGCGTGCCCCTAGAGGGATAGATTGGTAGGAAAAGACCATCGCTCGTCCCCGACCGCCACTCATAAGGAAGACAATCAATAATAAATCATGGTCCAACTTTCATAGCACAACGAGAGACTATACGTGCATGCTTCGGGAATCACAAACCTTAACACCAATATTCTTACTAACTACAACCGTTTACTAGTACCTCCCACATATTATCATCTCTATATCGCAAAACTATTGCAAGGAATCAAACATATCATATTCAGTGATCCACAAATTTTATATAGGATTTTATGACTAACCATGTGATTGACCAATTCCTGTTGACTCACTAAATAGATAAAAGTGAAGGAAGAGAGTTTAGTTCTTTCTACAAAATACCATGCTCTAACAAATATAAGTTAAGCAAAAGAGCATTCTACGAACATCGGTTTTCTATGGGAAGAGAAACAGGCAATCCAAACTTCAAATGATATAAGTGAAGCACATGAAGCATTCTATAAGGCCATACTCAAAAGATACAAGTGAAGTGCAATGAGCATTCTATAAATCAACCATGGACTGTCTCATACCAGCATGGTGCATAAAATAAAAATGAAAACTAAATGCAAAAGACGCTCCAAGATTTGCACATATCACATGAACGAAACGAATACGAAAACATACCGATACTTGTTGAAGAAAATGGGATGCCTTCCGGGGCATCCCCAAGCTTAGACGCTTGAGTCTCCTTGAATATTTATTTGGGATGCCTTGGGCATCCCTAAGCTTGAGCTTCTGCCTCTCCTCCTTCTCCTCATATCGAGACCTCCTCGATCTTTGAACACTTCATCCACACAAAACTTAAACGAACTTTTAGTGGCGGGGTTAGTGAAAATGGCAATGAAATCCCATCATGTACTGCTGCAACATTATTGTATAATTATAAACAAACATTACCCACTGTATCCTATCACAATTCTATGGCCCCAAGTAAAGGAGGCTTCAACAAGAATTCAAGCATACACAAATAATGAAGCTATAACAGCAATATGTGAAAACATGACAGTCTGTAAAGATTTGAAAATCCACCATACTTCTGTAATTCTAAAAATTCTGAAACAATTAGGAAATAATAAACATTTTGTATAGAAAGACTGTGCAAAAAGTTTCAGAACCGTTTGACGTTCCAGTAAAAAATGTAAAATCGAGCACTACAGCCAAAGTTTCTATTTTGCACCGCACAAACCAACAAGCAATCTACTCATCCTAAAGGAAAATCTTGGCACATTATTTTTATAATACAATGGAATTTTACAAAGGGATAATTATTTTTGTGAGAATCTTCATGAAAAATTCTACATTTTTTCCATGAGCATGAACACAAGTGTTCAAGGTCGACCCTCACTTCCGCAATGCATCATCTTTCAATCGCTTCTCTTTCGTGAAAAGTTTTAAGTTCCCTCTATTTTTTCTTAAAACTTTATAAAAGCAATCAACAGAAATAAATAACTCTCTAAAACTTCTGGGCTGTCTCCCTTGCAACGCTTTTTTTAAATCCATTAAGCTAGGCATAAAGTGCTCAAGTAATGAATCCACCCGGATCCCAAGGTATATCAAAGACAATTATAATGAACAATGATTTGGCATTTAGTAGTGAGCACAAAGCAACATATATCATGCAATGACGAAGTCTAACTCTCTTCCTATGCATCGGCATGTCATACAAGAACAATTCATGCACATCAAGTAAAGGCCAATACATAGCATAAGCAGTTTCTTGCAATTTTTTCGTGTTGGAAACATGGAGAGGTGGAGATGTAGTTCCCCTCTCATAATAAGTGCAAGTAGGAGCAGAAAGCACATGCATATTATATTCATCAAAATCATCATGTTCAATGGTAAAAGGCAACCCATCAATATAATCCTTAGCAAGTGCAAGCTTCTCCGATATAGTGTAGTTTGGAGAATTCAAAAAGATAATAGGACTATCATGCATGGGTTCAATAGCAACAATTTCATTCTTAATATAAGGAACAATAGAAAGTTCATCTCCAATAGCATAATACATATTGGCATCTTGGGCACAAGCATAGCAAGCATCATCAACGGGATCATAGCAATTATCATAGCATTCATCCTTCGGTAAGAATGAAGGGAAATTAAACAATGTATGAGCTGAAGAGTTACTCTTATTAGAAGGTTTGCACGGGTAGCTAGCCCGCTCTTCCTCCTTTTTTTCTTCGCTCTCCTCGTCGTATTTTTCATCCAAGGAGCTCACAGTTTCATCAATTCCTTCTTCGATAGACTCCTGCAAAATATTAGTCTCCTCTTGTACATCGGAGATTTTCTCAATAAATGCATCAATATAGGAATTGTATTTATAATTATCATAGCAATATTAAAGGATGGCAAAAATTTCAGGTCTATAAACATCATCATCAAAAGCTTCATACTTTAAAAACAAAGATTAATTTCATAAGCACCCTTAAAAGCAACAAATTCTTCTACTCGTTTCACAACATAGTGATCATACATACCATTGGCATAAGAAGCCAAGGTTTCATTATCATTAACTTCGCATGAAAAGGGAATATGTGGAGCGCTCATCCTAGAGCAACAAGTATAATCATATCTCAAGCATAGCGCCCGAGCATACCAATGCAACATATAAATTTGATCCCATAACAATTTCCCTTTATCAGTCAAGCGATAATCCCTAAAGTATCCACGTTGATCCAACTTTACTCCCATTATATAGTTGAATGGGGTTTTCTCAGGATTATCAAAGTAGTGCATAATATCTTTCACATAACGATCATCGAGGGTTTTACGAGGTCCCCCATCTCCATGAGTAGCAAGTACCACTAAACTTTCTGGTGTTTCATGTTCCATATCCATAACTAAAGATAGAGAACAACATAGAACAGGAAATAAAAACTACTTAGTGATAAAGGAAACAAGCACACACAAGAATATTCACCCCACACTATTGCTCCCCGGCAACGGCGCTAGAAAAAGGTCTTGATAACCCACAAGTATAGGGGATCGTTTGTAGCCTTCGTCGATAAATAAGAGTGTCGAACCCAACTAGGAGCTAAAGGCAGAACAAATATTCCCTCAAGTTCTATCGACCACCGATACAACTCTACGCACACTTGACGTTTGCTTTACCTAGAACAAGTATCAAACTAGTTTGCAAGGATAAAACTACGAGTACTTTGCGAGAATAAAACTACGAATAAAATGCAAGGTAGTAAAAGTGGATAGCTTTTGGCAACAAGAAAGTCATTTGTCCCTAGGAAATAAATAATAAGTATCAAGGTCGTGAAACCCAACCATAGCACTAAGTATCAAGTCCTATTTACTCCCATACGTCATACCCCACGGGTTGAAGCTTCTGTCACTCTCGCAACCCACTATAAGCGACCATGAACATATTGCAATACCCTACAGAGGGGGGCCCTCACATTTGCGCGAGATCGGAGGGCACCGTAGGATAGCACCATAAATAAAATATACAATCATACCAACCAAGATCACGATTAACCCATAGGACAAAATAGATCTACTCAAACATCATAGGATAACCATAGATCATTGGGAAATAATATATGGAGGTGAGAACCATGTTTAACTAGAGATTATAGCGGAGAGAAGGTGTTACACCGCTGCATAGAGGGGGGAGAGTTCGTGTTGATGGTAGCAAGATTGTTGATGAAGATCGCCGTCACGATCCTAGCCCCGGCGGCACTCCGTCGCCAACGGGAGAGAGGGGGAGAGAGCCCCCTCCTTCTTCTTCTTCCTTGGCCTCCCCCTAGATGGGAGGAGAGTTCGCCTTCTGGTCCATGTCCTCCATGGCGGCGGTGGGGCAGGAACCCCTCCGAGATTGGATCTCCCTCTCTGTTCTCTTCTGTTTCACGCCCCCAGATCTGTCTGAAAATCGTTTCTTATAGGTGGGGCAGGAACCCCTCCGAGATTGGATCTCCCTCTCTGTTCTCTTCTGTTTCACGCCCCCAGATCTGTCTGAAAATCGTTTCTTATATTCCCGGAGATCCTTAACTCCGATTGCGCTGATCTCTTCACACGATTTTTTTCCGGATATAAGCGTCCTTGCGCCTGAAGTAGAGATCCAACCAACATTCGAGGAGGGCACAACCCACCACCATGCGCCAGGGGCCTGGGGTGCGCCCTCGTGTCTCATGGGCTGTATGGGCCTTCGTTTGTGGTGATTCCAACTCCTAAAATGCACAAATATTCCAAAATAATTCTCCGTTGAGTTGCATCACGTTTAGACTTTGTTTGATATGGATTTTGTGTGATACAAAAACTTGCAACAAACAGGAACTGACACTGGGCACTGGATAAGTAAGTTAGTCCATGTCGGGGAAACCGATCACCTATGGGGTCACAAGGATCCCTTCTACGTTCGGCGGTGGATTAGTTGCACGAAGAGCAAGTTGATACGTCCATTTTGCATCATGCTTTTATATCGATATTTATTGCATTATGGGCTGTTATTACACGTTATGTCACAATACTTATGACTATTCTCTCTTATTTTACAAGGTTTAACATGAAGAGGGAGAATGCCGGCAGCTGGGATTCTGGGCTGGAAAAGGAGCAAATATTGGAGACCTATTCTGCACAGCTCCAAACATCCTGAAATTCCATGAAAGTCATTTTTGGAATTAATGATAATTATTCAGCGGAAGAAATACATGAGGGGGGCCACCCACCGTCCACGAGGGTGGGGGGCGCCCACCCTTATAGGGCGCACCACCTGCCTCGTGAGCCACCAGGCAGCCCTTCGGTGCGCATCTTCTGCTATATGAAGTCTTTTACCCTGGAAAAAATCATAAGCAAGCTTACGGGACGAAACTCCGCCGCCACGAGGCGGAACCTTGGCGGAACCAATCTAGGGCTCTGGCAGAGCTGTTCTGTCGGGGAAACTTCCCTCCGGGAGGGGGAAATCATCACCATCGTCATCACCAATGATCCGCTCATTGGGAGGGGGTCAATCTCCATCAACATCTTCACCAGCATCATCTCCTCTCAAACCCTAGTTCATCTCTTGTATCCAATCTTTGTACCAAAATCTCAGATTGGTACCCGTGGGTTGCTAGTAGTGTTGATTACTCCTTGTAGTTGATGCTAGTTGGTTTATCCGACGGAAGATCATTTGTTCAGATCCTTAATGCATATTAATACTCTTGTGATCATGAACATGAATATGCTTTGTGAGTAGATACGTTTGTTCCTGAAGACATGGGTGAAGTCTTGCTATTAGTAGTCATGTGAATTTGGTATTCATTCGATATTTTGATGAGATGTATGTTGTCTCTCCTCTAGTGGTGTTATGTGAAGGTCGACTACATGACACTTCACCATTGTTTGGGCCTAGAGGAAGGCATTGGGAAGTAATAAGTAGATGATGGGTTGCTAGAGTGACAGAAGCTTAAACCCTAGTTTATGCGTTGTTTCGTAAGGGGCTGGTTTGGATCCATATGTTTCATGCTATGCTTAGGTTCACCTTAATAATTCTTTTGTAGTTGCGGATGCTTGCAATAGGGGTTAATCATAAGTGGGATGCTTGTCCAAGAAAGGTCAGCACCCAAGCACTGGTCCACCCACATATCAAATTATCAAAGTAACGAATGTGAATCATATGAGCGTGATGAAAACTAGCTTGACGATAATTCCCATGTTTCCAAGGGAGCGCTTTTCTCATTATAAGAACTTGTCCAGGCTTGTCCTTTGCTACAAAAAGGATTGGGCCACCTTGCTGCACTTTCTTTACTTTTATTGCTTGTTACCCGTTACAAATTATCTTATCACAAAACTATCTGTTACCTACAATTTCAGTGCTTGCAGAGAATACCTTACTGAAAACCCCTTGTCATTTCCTTCTACTCCTCGTTGGGTTCGACACTCTTACTTATCAAAAGGACTACGATAGATCCCCTACACTTGTGGGTCATCACAGGTCGAGCCGTTAGCACATAGGGGATTTTTATCCAGGTTCAGGCCGCAAAGATGTGTAATACCCTAGTCCTGCTTGTCTGGTTATATGATTTTTCTTGAGCTTTTGAACTAGCTACGGTGCGTGCTTGGTCCAAAAGTCCTAATCCTCTCTCCGTGCGCCTTGAGCCTCCTTTTATACGAAAAGGGGTTGCCACAATGCCACGCAGGAGGTGGCAAGCTATAGTTGTACGAGATTATCACTTGGTCAACGTAGGACAAGCGCATTTAATGTGTCGCCTACGTGTCCTCTCACTTTATTGGGGACGGCAACAGAGGCCATCTCATCCTTCGCCGCTCCTCCTCGCCTTGACACGCGCCCGAGTCGACGAGGCATGCAGCGCCACGCTGGCCAACCAGCTGCTGTGTTGGCACAATGGTAAGCTTCCACGAAGATCTACATGCCACCACGCAGGCGCCTGTCGGGCCGAGGGTCGGGCCGCGGCCCAGCGGCCATCCCGGGCAAGGCTTGCCAGTGGCCTTGGAGTCATCCCCGACAAGGGTCTTGCGAGGGGTCTTTGACTTCTGGCCCCATGTGGATCTGTGGGCTGTCAATCGTCAAGAGGAGCTGTATGCTACCAGGCATGTGCTATCCAGATCTTGGTCTTAACGTTGTCGATGGTGTTAGAGCTCTCAGCCCCAAGGGTGATGGACTTGCTGGTGCTATGCAGGTTGCCCCGGCAAGACCCTTGCCGGGGGTGGTCCAGCTTGCCGCTCACCCCTCGCGCTTCGAGTGCCTGTCTTGGCAGTCTTCAGGTGTTGCCTTCCTCTGCCTTGCTGAGCCCTGCCACAGGCGTGGCTGCGACTGCCCGTGCACTAGTAAGGGGTACAGAAGCACCCATACTTTTATACACCGACAGGAGCCCCTGGGCCTGGGCCACACATCAGTGCAAGGCGTAGTTGGGCCAGGCCCAAGGTAGTGCGCGGGCGGGCGTGGCTAAGATGGACCGCCACAATCCTTCTGTCAGTTGCGCTTCCCAACGACCCGCGTCGAGCGCGTGACGTGGGGGTCATGAGTGGGGTGGGCGTGGCGCGCATGCGTCACCCCGCAGTAAATGGTAAAGAGCTGGCCCGCGCCTTCCCCATAAAAAGGGGAAATTTGCAGGGGCACTACTCATTTACCCTCTCTGGTTCTCCCAATCTCGGAACCATCGTTCCCCTCTTCTTCCCCAAATCCGAACCAGAGCCCCGCGCCCCTGCTTGCCAATGTCGCGCCTCCATTGCCTCTCGATCCCCTGCTCCTTTTCAATCGCCATGGCACCCAAAGCTAGCAAGGGCAAGGGAGCGGCCAAGGCTGCCACGGGGAAGGAGGTGCCGGAGAGTGAGCTGGCGAAGATGCGGAAGAAGCATGCCCTCTTCACTCCGGCGATTGATGTGCTCATGCTCAGGGACCAGTTCCAGTAGAATTAAGAACCCCCCTAAACAATGACAGCGTACCGAGCGGGCCCTACGTCTATCGGGGAGCTTAAATCCTCACTAGAGTGAGGCACATCTCGATCAATACATCTTGAATCTAAAGAGAGAATGTTATTGTTATGCTGTCCCCACTCTGGAGTATGATTGACCATATCATCCAGCGAGTGGTCTTAAGCGCTCAGTGCATCCATACTGAACTCGAATGTGCGCGCTTCGGAAGAGAAAGTAATGCGAACTACTAACTGTTATGCCGGCTTGGCCCGATCAAGACTTCTATCCCTCAGAAACTGTCTCGCGTCTTATCTGTGTGCGCGGTTGAGGAAATTGAACTTCGTATTCTTCCTGGGTCTGGCTAGGCTGGAATCTACAATCTACACCTCTCCAAACACAATATCTTGAGTACCCGGAGAAGTTCTCTTTGTCTTCGATCTTTTATTCCTTAATCCACTTATTCGTTCCCTTCTTTCATATACCTCCCCACCAATAGATAGAGACTGCTTGTGGGAGAGAGAGACGATGGGGCATCCCGCCACGCAGGTCATCCCCACCCCCTTCGCCAAGCCTGGTCCGGATATTTATCCTTTCTTTGTCGATTCCTTCTCCTGCGGGCTCTGCCCTCCTTCTCAGATTTCTTCAATGATATCATGCACACCTATGGCTTCCATCTCCTGGACTTCACGCCAAATGTTGTGGCATGCATGGCTCTCTTTGCCCACCTTTGTGAGGGCTTCGCCGGATTCCAACCTAGTACGACGCTCTTTCACCATTACTTCGTCCCCCGTATCCAGCAAGGGGATGCCATTACTGGATTCGTTGCTTGGATCCCGAGACCTCTGTGCAAGGGCGCATACCCGAAGGGTTTCCAGAAGGAGCGGTGGGAAGAATGGTGAGGCCGGTGGTGCTAGATTGTGGAGAAAGAGCCACGGCCGTTTTGCGAGGTCCGCCAGAGTCCGCCGGTCCATGGTGACGACTGGAGCAGTTCCGATCCCAACGATGCGAAGCTCACGGTCTCCACCACCAGAATCCTCCACCTCGTCTCTGCCGGCCTCACACTGGAGATGATTGGGGCTGACTTCATTCGTTGCCGCATTGCTCCTTTGCACAAGAAGGGGAGGCCGGCATGGGATTTCAAGAACGCTGCGGACATCATGAGGCCCCGCCCTGGCTTGAAGCACAACTTCACGGTGATGCAACACGCGTCCGTCTGCCAGAGGCTCTTCCAGCTTAGGATTGACAAGGACGGCAACACCGAGAGGACCGACAAGGCCGCAAAGGCCGGCAAGACTGGCCACCCGTTCAGGTTGCTGGCAGGGGTGCATCCATTGAGCAACAACTCCCGCCTGACTGAGATTATTGCCACGATGCCAGCCTTCAATGTTCATGGCCTGGATCCAACCTGGGCCGAGCCAGCGACAAAGTTGGTGCAGCAGTTCTTCGACAACTTGTCGGAGGGCACCGTCCACGCCGAGCCAGACCTTATCCATGCCACCACTGACGAAGAGGTGGCGTATATTGCTGCCAGGGCAAAGAAGGCAAAACTTGTCGCGGAGGCCGGCAGATGTAGCGCCATGGAGGACGAGGCCGAAGAGGCCGAAGAGGAGCAGATATTTCTTAAGTGGGTGGGGCCTGCCGGGGAGTCCAGCGGTGCCGGTGTCGAGGTTCCCCCTGCCGCGGAAGCGGGCAAGGAGCCGACCAAGGAGCGTCCGAGGCGGACGAGCCCTTGGCCCCGAAGAAGAGACGCATCCTGCGGCGGACCGGCTCTAGCGTAGCCAGTCCGCCCTGGCAGGGCCACACAGCGGCAAGGGGCTCAGGCGGAGCCCATGCGCCAGACGAGGCGCGCGGCCGCAGAGGCGCTGGAGGAGGCCGCAGCAGCGAAGAGAGCCGCAGCCGCTGCTTCCTCCTCGACCAGACGTGTAAGGACCATGTCTCCTTCCCCGGCAGGCTCCGTCCCAGCGGCCAAGTATGACTTGGGTCATTCAGCCCGAGGAAGAATAGGAGGGCAGAGGAGAGGACGATTATGTACTCTGCTTCCCCCATCTATTCTCTGATTCCTTACTTGAATTGCTTCATCTTGTCTTGATCTCTTTATTGCAGGGACACAGAGACGTTGTCTCAGAGGGTGGCGAAGAGAGCCAGGGCCTCGATGAGTGCTGAGCCCCCAACAAGCACTCCTCGTGTGTCAGGGATGATCTTCATCAGCCTGGAGTCCAGCCCCCAGCGCAGCCCCCACTCCAGCCCTCAGTGCAGCCCCCACTCCATCCCCCAGCGCAAGTTTGTCACTTATTTCTTGTCGGCGGGCGTCGCGAGCGAGCAGCCTTACTGATAATCTTGTCAGGACCGCATGAAGGGAGCGGCAGCAGGGGGAGCCACCAAGGGCCACACCCGACCCGCCGCCCTCATCAACCACGCCTACCAGAGGGGTGTCCCCGGCAAGGGCACCCATGGACGAGCCCATGCGCTCGGAGGAGGAGGAGGCGGGCACAGGCGCTGGTGACCCCGTCCTGGCAACATACGTCGGCAGGGAGGGGGATGCGTCCTCCCCACTCACTGCGGGTGAGTTACTTGCTCATGTCCCTCGCCATTGTCGCCTTGATTTCTTTCCTTTTCCCTGTCTTAAGCCACCACCAATACAAATACAGTACCTGTTAAGCAGTAACAAACAACCCCTACCAACTAAGCAGAGCAGATTAAAACTAACATCCACACGTAGTAAAACATAAATTCAACTACAAACAAACTTATTGTCTTCTTGTACCTAGTAAAATCTTGTTCGTTTCGCAAGTTTTATAAATGAAGACTGAGCTTGTACAGCACCTCCTCAGTCCTGGTTTGCTCCATAGTAGACCAAAGGACCTTCGATTGCAGCATGGAGCAGATTATTTTGTAACCACTTCCAAATTTTAATTGAGCATCTTGTAGGCCTAAAAAACCATCTGAAAAACCACACATCATTGAATTTTTTTTTTCATCTATAAGCATCATCAAATGTGATTAGAGCAACAGAAGTAACCGTGGGATCATGGACCATTAGTTCTATACCAAACACGTTCCACAACCCCTCTGTAATATATGACTAGCACAGAGATATGGAGTAAATTGCATAAAACCACTACTTTGAAGGCAAGTGTTGCGAAAATCACTACAATACATTTTTTTTTCAAAAACCACCGTGTCTTTCGTAATCTTTTTGCAGAAAGCACTGATCGGCGGATCGGGGTCAGTTAAGCCTGTTTATGACAGGCGGGGCCCGTTTTTTGCTCACGTGGCACCGACGGCCGTCCCGACAGCCGTTAGACGGCGTTTGACGGCGTTTGATGGACCGGTCAAAAGACCTGTCGGTGCTGCCCCCACTCCACACTCCCCACTCCTGCTCTTTCGCTCACTCCTCTGCTTTGCTCGCCGCACCCGCCGCCGCGTCGCCGCACCCGCCGCCGCATCGCCATGGTGTCCTGGAGCGATGAGTCCGATAGCAGTGAGCACACCGTGGACTACGTCAGCTCAGGTTCTGACGACGGCAGAATTAAGGTAAGTTCAGATTTTTATGGTTAGGGTTTGTGATTTGGGGGATTTCTTGAATGAGCTTGTTTGGTGACATGTGGATCAAATGCCTGGTATTCCTATGCACTGCAGATCCCTGCTACCACCGAAGACACCGATTTCGAGGGACCTGAAACGGAGTTGCTTGTTCTCTGCAATGAACATCAGAGGGCCGCAGAAAGGCGTGTTGCTTTCAAGGAATCCACTGGCAGGAGGTTTCTTTGCTGTCTTGAGAAGGTATATTTTGATTTGTTTTCTTTGGATCTGCCTTTGTTAGGACAGTGGATCGAAACAATTGTTTACTCTGGCAGCATCTTGTTTATTGTCTGGCTACATTGTTAAGTAAGGTCACTTTGTTTAGTGTAGCATGCTATTAATAATTTAATGAGAACATGCATGGGTTACTGGAGCAGGACAGAGGATGCAACTTGTTTAGTATGACATGTTAGGTCATTTGATTGATTTTGTTTACTTTACAGCAGGACAACATTGTTTAAGTAGCATGAGGACATGTTAAAGTATTTGTTTATGTTAATTCTGATTTTGTTCAGGAAGGTAGAAACTGTGGATTAGTTGAATGGATTGATCCAGCTTGGCCCATCACCCTTGAGAATGCATTAACCAAGTTATGGTTTATGTATGACCAAAGTAGGAGAGACAGGACTGAGGAAAATCTTATGCATTCATTTGCTGCTCATGACCTGACACAAGAGAAGAAGAAGCTGCAGGAGAACTATGAGAAGTTGGTTGAAGATGTGAATGGACTTTTGGATGCTTTCAGAAAGGAGGGCAGAGGTAGAAAGGAAAGATCTTGAAACCAACAAGCTTCAGGAGAAGTATGACATTGTTAAGAACCTAGCAGCTGCTCAAGCAAATGTCATTAGGAACATGAAGCTCAAGCTAGCTGAAGAGAGGAAGAACTTGCAGAAGCACATTGATGAGCTGAACAAGATAGTTGAAGAGAGGAAGAACTTGCAGAACCACATTGATGAGCTGAAGAAGACAGTTCAAGAGAGCAATGTGAAGCTGCAGGGGGTTAAGGCCATCATAAATGGATAAGGTGTGGTTGTGGAAGAGAAGAATGGGCAATATCATTTGGCATTTGCTGACCTTTTGCAGTGTGTGGTTTGGCATTTGCTGTAATGATGGTAGTTTAAATTCTATGAACTATGAGTACTTCTGAACTATGGTTATGTAATGTAGTAATCTTGAACTATGATTATGTATGGATTTGAAGTAATGTTTGTGATCTTAAGTATGTTTCTGTGTAACTGGTGTTTATTTAGCTTAGTAAGCTATTTACAGTTGTTGAATCTGATCTTAAATATGATGATTGTGAGCATCAAGTTGGGTCATTTGGTGTTTTTTGGCTATTTATCGACGAGGAGGCATCAAGTAGGGTTTTTTGGCTTTTTATCGACCCCGAGGCATCAAGTATGCTTTTTTGGCTTTTTATCGACCCGGAGGCATCTAGTAGGCTTTTTTGGCTATTTATCGACCCCGAGGCATCAAGTATCCTTTTTTGGCTTTTTATCGACCCCGAGGCATCAAGGAGGGTTTTTTGGCTTTTTATCGACCCGGAGGCATCTAGTAGGCTTTTTTGGCTTTTTATCGACCCCGAGGCATCAAGTATGCTTTTTTGGCTTTTTATCGACCCCGAGGCATCAAGGAGGGTTTTTTGGCTTTTTATCGACCCGGAGGCATCTAGTAGGCTTTTTTGGCTTTTTATCGACCCCGAGGCATCAAGTATGCTTTTTTGGCTTTTTATCGACCCCGAGGCATCAAGGAGGGTTTTTTGGCTTTTTATCGACCCGGAGGCATCTAGTAGGCTTTTTTTGCTTTTTATCGACCCCGAGGCATCAAGTAGGCTTTTTTGGCTTTTTATCGATCCCGAGGCATCAAGTATGCTTTTTTGGCTTTTTATCGAACCCGATGCATCAAGTAACTAGAGTAGCACAACATTATCATCACAAGAGTAGCAGCATCATCATAACTATAGTAGCACTACATAAGTTGATCATCACAGCACTACTAGAATGCCATAGTTTGACAGAAGGATCATAACTGGAGTAGCACTACATTAATTGATCAACACCTAATCATTATAGTACCAGAACCTAAGTTGGTCATTACAGTACCAGAACATAATTGTTGATCACTTGGTCATCAAAATAGTAGCAGCGTCTCACAACATGATAAAGCATGTTTTGGATCACAACATCAATCCCATGCTGCACTGAAGCGGTCAAGTAGTCCTTGATCTTCCGGGTTGGCTTCGACTCTCTGGGAACCACTGTTTGGTCTTGGAGGCAAGAAAGCTGCCCTTGCTCCCTTTGCAGCAGTTGAAGCCCTAGTGGCTGTAGCCTTACCCTTTGCAGCAGTAGCAGATCTTGTTGATGGTGCTGGTGCAGTGGCAGTAGATGTAGCCCTTCTTGCTGGTGCAGTGGCAGTAGATGCAGCCCTTCTTGCTGGTGCTGGTGCAGTGGCAGTAGATGTAGCCCTTCTTCTTTGGTGCGGTGGCGATGAGATGCAGCCCTTCTTCTTTGGTCTTTGGTGCATTGGCGATGAGATGCAGCACTTCTTGCTGGTGCTGGTGCAGTAGCAGCATCAGGTGGATAAGAAGAGGTGCTTGGCTGCAAAAAGAACACAAGTAATTCATCTTTTTGTTACATGCATAGAGAACACAAGTAATTCATCTTTTTGTTACATGTTTTGCATTGTTTGTACCTCATGCCTGTTCTTTCTCATGGCTAGTGCAGGCTTCAAAGCAACATGGCAGTTGGTGTACCTATGGCCAACTTTGCTGCAATTAGAACAAGTGATTGAGGCCATCCTTGAAGTGTCTTTTGGAGCTGGCTTCTCATGTCTGCCCTTTCGTCTCTTAGTTTGTGCTCTGCCTTTGTGTTCTTTGAAGACTGGAGGGTCAATGTCCCTACTGTCTGTCTTTGGCCACATGTCAGGGCCAGGTACTAGATAAATTATGGGACTGTATGCAGCCTTGTACATTGGTTTTTTGAAAAAATCATGAACAAAGTCCTCTAGCTGTAGCTTAGCTTTGTGTATGGCAGAGACAGCATGATTGCAAGGCACTGCTGTCATATCCCACTTCCTACACCCACAAGTGTATTTCTGCAGGTTAACAGCATATGTTTTATCTTCACTTGTCACTTGGTAAAGATGTGGTCCAGCCATCAAGGATTGGCAGTTCCTAGACCACTTCTTTGCTTCTTCTAGTTTCTCTGCATATGTAGGACAAATCTCCCATTTGACAAAGACGCTTTTTGTTCTATTTGCATTGAACTTGACCATCAACTTTGTCCTAATTCCATCAACCATGGTCCTTATTGGCTTAGCCCTAACATCTAGGACCCACCTATTGAAAACCTCACTTAGATTGTTAACAACTAAGTCTGTCTTGCGGTTCACATCCATGGCATGTCTGGCCCAAGTGTGTTTGGGTATTTTGCTAAGCCACACCCAAGCTGCTTCACACTCTGTCTTTAACTCATCCATTGCTACTTGAAAACCATGTTCAGTATATGAGTAACTTGCTGCATCCATGTATTTTTTTAATTCTGGCCCTCTAAACCCAGCAATTTGAAAGTTCTGGTAGATATGCCTAAGGCAAAACCTTTGTGGGCAATTGGGGAAGACTCTATTTATGGCTTTCAAAAGACCCTGTATGAAACAAGTACAACTAAGTAACTACAACTGCATGAAAGTAACTACTACTACATGAAAGTAACTACAACTACATGAAAGTAACTACAACTAAATATATTACCTTTTGCCTATCTGAAATGATTGTGTACTGTCCAAACTTGCCAGATTGCCCACCTATTGCCTCCCTCACCGGGTATAGAAACCAGGTCCAGTGAATTAGTGTCCCGCTTGTCTACAATTCCAAAAGCAATGGGAAAAATGTTGTTGTTCCCATCTCTTCCAAAGAGCAGCTAGGATTTGTTGACCAAGACTCAGCTTTATGAAGCATCCATCCAAACCTACAAGTTTAGCACAAATGATAAGTACTTGAAAGAACATACAAGTGGCATAAACAACAATACAAGGCGATTACCTATGAATGGTCTGCAGCCATTGAGGAACCCTTCTTTGCATCCATTCGTGCAAATGAACAGTCCATGAAACCTAGGGTTCTTGCTAGGATGCTCCCTAATATGTTTTGTTGTCACAATACATCTAGAACCTGGATTTGTGTCTAGGACAGCCTGTAAATAATCCCTAATCCTGGTGTATTGGGCCTTTTGATCTCCTAAAACAACATTCTTTGCTGCCTTCCTAGCCCTCAGAGGCCATGTGGTTGAAATATCCACTCCATACTTGCTCTTTGCAGTGTTAATTATTGTTGTTATTGTTGTGTTAGGGTCATTCCTCACTGCCTCCTCACAATGTTTTGCAACCCACTTGGCAGTTACTTTGGTGCTCTCTGACACAGAAGGGCATGTGTGCACCAAATACACCTTTCTAATGGTAATTGTCTTCTCATTTGCAATCTGAGAAGCTGCTACATAAAAAGGGCATTGCTCATCTATGCACTGTGCTATAACCCTATCACTGCAGTTTACATGGTACACATAGTTCCTGATACGTGATATGTGCAGGGTTTGGAGTGCAATTCTGAACTGGTACACATCAATGAAGCAAAGATGCTTCACAAATTGGTCTTGTGGGTCAGCTCTGTCCTCATCATACCATAACCTTGGCTTCAACTTCTTTGCTCTGCTCTTTCTACCATTGGGCAACACATAAGCCATTGCCTCAGCACCATCATCATCTTCCAAACCCAGGTCTAATGGATTTTTGTCCTCATCATCTGATGGTATCCAGTCATCCTCAAAAATTTTCTCTACACTTCCATGTGATCTGCTAGTTGGCCCTTTTCTCTCTCTCTTGGCCTTATTCTTCTTCTCAATATGTTGACCACTCTCTTGCTCCTCTTCATTGTGTTGCTCCCCTTGCACCACTTCCTCCAATTCCTCCAATTCCTCCTCCTCTTGATCATCATCATCCTCTTCTTCACCTGATGGATCATACAGTTCCTCCTCCTCATCTGTAGACCACATATCCTCAACATCTGTGTCCCCTTCAAAATGCAGTAATGGATCACCCCTCTGTTTTTTCATTTCCTCAAGCCTAGCAAGGATATCCCCATATTCTGACAAATTATCATCATCACTATCCTCTTCATTGTCCATAACTGCAGCTTTCCTTTTCAAAGGAGTGGCCTTCTCTTTTTCTTTCTCATTCTTCCTAAACATTGCAATTTCCTTTCTCCTTCTCTCCTCCATGACTTTTTCTATTTGCAGTTGCTCCAATGAATTGTTTGTTCTTGTGTTTGAAACTGTATTGGTCTTGGTTCTTCTACTGGTACTATCTGCTTTGTGTTTGAAATCGAACTAGGATGTGCATTGAACAACACTCCTTCTTCATCTACCTGATACAGTTGGGGCTCTCCAATTTCCTGCAGAGGGATCTGTTGTTCAATAACATTAGCACTGCAATTTATATGTGCAGGTTTGGGGGAACTGGCCCTAACAACTGTCACATTGAAAATCTTCTGCTTGTCTTTGTACTATGTGGTCTAGAATTTCCTCCGACATGTCATCATCCTCTATTTCTTGCATTCCTTCTATCCCTAGGCCAGGATCCTTCACATAGTACATGTAATCCCTCACCCCATATCCTTCAGTCTCTATCAAGGCAACTAGATTGGAAAATGTGATGTCACGACAACATCATAGTTCTCTCAAGATTATCTCTGTCATGAAAATGCATCCTCAATTCCCAAACCTCATCATCCAGACTGCAAATTTATAAAGAAACATAGTGGTGTATAAGTGTTCAATTATAACACTTATGAAAAAGTAGGACTGCATCAATACATAGCTTTGGGTTGCTTAAATAACCAATGTAGTACAAAGCAAAAAACTGCAATAACCCTAGCTTGGTTCATTAAGATCTACTGCTTATAGACCATAGCTTATTTCAACTAAATAAGACACACAGAACAGCTAATTTATACATAATGAGTTAATTTCAGAAAGAAATCGTCGCAATAACAATCATAGGGCCAACAATAGGCAATGGAGATGGGGAAGGGGATATCACTACACACTAACCCTAGCCCTAGAAACGGGTCAGATAAGTTCAGAGAAGAATGAATAAGGGAAGGGGATCTCACTATACACCGCCGAAGGATGAGGCGATGTGGTGGCTTCCATTGGGATTCTCCTTCACCGCCGCGGCAAAAGATCTAGCCGCCGCGTATTCCACCGAATACTCCACCTCCGCATCTCGCGTCGCCTTGCTAGGGTTCGAGCTCCTTGAGCTCACCGCTGAGTCGGGATCCGCGTCGCTGCGCCATCGCCGGGAGGACCGCCGCCGCCAACGCCGCTGCTTCGCCAGGAGTAGCCATCCGCCACGCGACGAGAGGAGGAGAGAGCGGCGGAGAGTGGGGAAGAAGGCGACGCGAGGAGGGAGAGAGCGGGCAGGAGAAGACGGGTTGAAAGCGAGCAGATGGGGATGGAGGCATACGGTCATTAAACGCCGCCTAACGGCTGTCGGGACGGCCGGTGGCACGTGAGCAAAACGGGCCCCGCTTGTCATAAACAAAGCTTAATCGACCCCGATCCGCCGATCAGTGCTTTCTGCAAAAAGATTACGGAAGACACGGTGGTTTTTGCAAAAAAAATGTATTGTAGTGGTTTTCGCAACACTTGCCTTCAAAGTGGTGGTTTTATGCAATTTACTCCAGAGATATGGTATGATGGATATTACCATATGTACTATTGTAAGAATTCATTTCAGGGTGAAGTGATTATAATACTATCACAAGACCACCTTATTTCTTTTCCCAGAATTCCCTAGACAGATTTAGCGATGTAACATGCTATTTATAGTTGTTTTTGGCAGGCTAATCACTACTGGAATCGCACCCTATGCCGACGGCCAGGGCCGTCGGCATATCCCTGACTTGCCGTCGGGACAGGCCTATGCCGACGGCGGCCGTCGGCAACGTATCCGTCGGCGTAGCCCGGATGACCGTCGGCATAGAAAGGCCGTCGGCATAGACCCTATCCCGACGGTGGCCGTACATCTATGCCGACGGCACTGGCCGTCGGCAACGCCATCGCCTAACGGCGGTTGCCGTCAACTGCTGAGCAACGGCGGCTCGCCACGTGGCGTGTCTATGCCGACGGCGAGGCCGTCGGCATAGACATGCCACGTGGCGAGAAGCCGTTGCTCCTGGTGCTTGCCTATGCCGACGGCACAGCCGTCGCCTTAGTTTGGAACTATGCCGACGGCCTCGCCGTCGGCATAGACGTGCCACGTGTCGGCAACTGGGCACTCCTGGGGCAGAACTAAGCCGACGGCCAGGCCGTCGGCATAGACATGCCACCGAATCTGGCACTCTGGGCAGAACTAAGCCGACGGCCGGGCCGTCGGCATAGACATGCCACGGTCGGCAATCAGGCGCTCAAGCCTATCTTGACGGCTAGGCCGTCGGCATAGTTTCGCCTCGATTTTTTTCTTTTTTACATTTGTTTTCAAATCAGTTCAATTCAAATAAAAGCACATGTATAACAGCACATATCAGCAAAGACATATCAAAGAACGTAAGCATAAGCATCATCACACACACACAAGTCTCTAAATGATCATCATCACAACCAACATAAGCATAAGCATATAGAAAAGCACCACACACAAGTCTCTAAATGATCATCACCACACACAAGTCATCTCAAGCATCATCACCACACACTAGGCTTAAGCGCCAGACGCCGAGCACCGCGAGGTCGTCACCGCCAAGACCGCCGAAGCCCAGGTCGTCACTGCTAGCGGCAGCGCTACCGCCAAGACCGCCTCCACCTCTGCCTCCGTGGATCGGAGTGGTCGGGCTCCGTGTCTCCGGAGTGCTGCGAAGACCACCGCCAAAGGTAGATCCATCTGTTCCCTGGATGTTGAAAAGACATATTAATGGGATATATGACTGTGCTGAAAGGCATGACATGCTTGGGGTGAATAGATTGGGGATGAACTAACCGGCGAGGGGCCAGCTGCTCGTGCCACAAACTCCTCAAAGGTCGAAAGACCTTGGTTGTCTGGAGGGCATGGTGCGGCTGGAATCGAGGACACCGCCGCCGCCATTTCCTGAAAAGCTCGCTCCGGTGGCGATCCCTCTGCACTTGGTGTTCATGAATCCTCCGATGCCACGCCATGGTCTCTGGCGTGTGTACTCAGTAGGCCTACGGTATGACATGATGGAACTCATAAAACTACTAGATGCGTAAAATAAAGTGAGCAATGAAGATAAGAGGAAAATACTTACGATCTGTTGCTCTGAAAGAGGGACTGTGAACCCGGACCTGGCTGGCTCATCTGTTTGGCTCGGGCTCGGGTCGATCCAGCGAAGGCTGTGTGTAGGAGATAGTCGGAGTGACCACGACATCGAGAACCGCCTCCCGACCGTGCTCCTTGGGCCCCATGCTCACCACCGCCTGTCGCCCGATCCGCCGCAATGGGGTCAGGTGTGTCAGGATGTAACTTCAGATACGTTGCGGAGTAGGCCTCCTTCCTCCACGCGGTCTTCTTGCCATAGTACTTGGGCTCGCCAGGCTTGGAGTCCTTCCGCATATGGGCGATCTCCCACGCCTGCATGTCTGAGAGCGGCCGCCTGGGTTTCTCCTCCTGCACCACCAAACAGATGTTAGTCATACATAAGAAAGTGATGGTAAATAGAAGAAGAATGTTTAATGGGGTTAGTCACACATTAAGCGCCTTGTGGAGATAGTGGTTTCGGTTTCCACGAGCATGTACTCCCTCATTCCCTCGGTTAGCCTTATTTTTTATTCTCATAGCCGCCTGTGCTCCAGCCCCATCACACCAAAGATCCACCAATGCCGCCAGGACTCGTCTTTTCCATAACACCAATTTGGACACACCTACATAATAAAAGCATAATGGCATGTCAACATGAAACGGTGAAATGTACCACATGGTAATGAAAGCATAATGAAAAATCTTTTATACTTACCGCCAAGTACTCGTGCCTCTCCAAGGTAATGCCCATCCTCCGCGCTTCTTCCTTGGTCATCTTCACACCAAGAACATCGTGGTAGTATGTCGAGATGGCCACATAGCGCACCTCGTACTGCATCTGGCGGGCCTTCTTCTTGCATTGGCGCAGCACGATCTGGTCCGCTCTAGCCCTGTGCTCTGGAAGAACTCGATAGAATTTCTACAATCATGCATGAAACAAGAATGGAAGAAGCCATGAGTTAAATCATTCATGAAACTAGAATGGACTTGTGCTTCTGAAGAGAACTCACCCAGAAAGTAGTGGTTACGGCCTTGGCATGGGTCTCATGGTCAGCGTGGAGGGCCGCTTCATAGTGGTGCCAGCTCGTGGCCAAAACCCGACGGTCCGCTGCCCGACCGGATCCGGACAGTACAACCCGGCCAAGATAACTTCAGCAAGGCGGTGATGAGGCCGTTGGGAATACGGACCCCTTTAGAATATATCCGATTGCTGCAAAAGAATGAACTATTAGCATGTGACAAGCAAAATAAATAACAACCAGAATATGCATGTGACAAGCAAAATAAGGAACCGCTTACTCTTTTCCCGTGGGCTCAATGAGCCACTGCTCCTCAAGAGTGTGAACCTGCTTTGGTAGCTTTATGCTGCCACGCAGCCATCCCTTGTTGTCAACCCCTTCCGTCACCACCATCATCCCCGCCACCACCCCCTCCTCGCCTCGCCTCCTCCCCAACCTCCTCCTCCTCCTCCTCCTCCTCCTCCTCCTCCTCCTCCTCCTCCCGTCCCTCCTCCTCCACCTCCTCCTCCTCCTCCTCCACCTCCTCCTCCTCCTCCTCCCTAGAGTGTACCTCACTAGAGGAGGGTACCTCACTAGAGGAGGGCCTCGAAGACAACACGCCTAAGTCGGTGAGGGTGCGCTCTTTCTGGCCGCGACCCCCTGTAGTTGCTCTCCCCCCCGCACCTCGTCCTCAAGAGGCTCTCCCCGCCTCCTCCTCTAGGGGCACCTCTCCCTCGACCTCCCCGTGAGGAGTCATTGTCAAGTAGCCGAGGGGAGGATTACGTGCTCGACCACTCCGACTAGGCAGGCCGACGACCTTGCGTGAGGAAACCCACGCCGTCGGCCTTCCCTGCCCATGTTCCACGAACCTGCATTGAAAAGAAAAAAGCAATTAGTAAATTAATGAAATGAAGAAAAAGGCATGATAATAAACACATTAATAAAAATGCATAAAAAGGCATATTCCTAAACTTGAAACGTACATCTGCTAGAACCCATATGAATCATCACTGTTGTAACCTCTTTCTCGGTCCGTCTCATCTCTAATAGGTAAAGATGGGTCCTAATCCCACCCGAGGATGTGTAGATTGAGTACGTTCTCCATTCTACCCCGTTCCGAGACAAAATTTCGGCAGCACCTCCCCGCTGTTCTCCAGATACACGTCTCGTCAAATAGCCGAGAGAATGTGCTCCGGAGAACAATGGGGAGGCGCCGCCGAAATCCTGTCTCGGAACGGGGTAGAACATGGAGAACATACCAATCTACACATCCTCGGGCTGTCCGTGGAAAACGCTTCCTATATCATCTCTTCCGCAAAAAAAAAAAATCATTATCTATCATCAACATCATCATCTATCATCATTAACATCATCATCTATCATGTAACAATCATCATACATTTGCAACTATCATCAAAAAATCTATCATCTAACGTCATGCCCCTTGTTAAAAAAAAATTGCTTTTCTTGCATTTCTCACATTTGTAACTATCATCAAATCATCTATCAAGTAACTATGCATGCATCCATCTAGTTACATAACTATGAACAACAACAAAATTATCAAAAAATCACAGAGAGGGAGGGAGGAGCTCACCATGGGGAGGGCCGGCTCGGGGAGGTGCAGGCACGGACGACGGGCCTGCGCAGGCAGGGGCAGGCACGGACGAAGTGGCCGCCGGGGCGGGGTCGATGGAGGTCGGGGCGGGACGGAGGTCGGGAGAGAGGCCGGCCGCTGGGATGTGTCGACGGAGGCCGGGACGGGCGAATACAGCGGCGGTGCGGGCTGATCCGCGCGGAGACAACGGCGGCGTGGGCGGATCCAGGCGGCCCGCGACGCTGGGCGGGAGGACGGCGGTGCACCGCGGGTGGGTGGGGAGACGGGAGGCGCGGGCGATGGCGGAGTTCGGCGTGGGCGGGCGGCCGGGGTTGGTGCGGCGTGGGGCGGCGGGCTCGGGGCAGCGGTGGCGTGCTCGAGGCGGGCGGGCGGAGGTGGTGGGCGGCGGCGCGGTGTGGGTCGGGAGGAAGGGGAGATGGATGGTGAATGGGTGGTGGGGCGAACCGCAGCGGATAAGGTCGGCCTGTGCCGACGGCGGCCTGCCGTCGGCATAGGCTCCGCCTTTGCCACGTCATCGATCCGTGGACATGTAGGCTGCTATGCCGACGTTTGTCGGCATAGATACTTTGCAATTTTTTTTGTTACGGCATTTTTAATTTTTTATTTTTTTTTACGGCATGTGCTGCACCCCCCAACACCATTCCGGCCCAAAACACCCAAAGATACCCTCCGTGTCGGCCCGACGTGGCCGTTTCCCCCCTCCGGGACACGGCGGCAGCCACGCCCGTGAGGTCTACACGGCAGGACGGGGGCCCTGGGGGAGTAGTAATGCCGGGGCCTCCGGGGGCTAGCATACCGTCAAATCTTGCCGCACTGAGGGGAGAAGCAGACGTCGGGTCTACGGAGGGATCTTGCTGTGGGTGTGGCCCGATGTTGCTCTAAAGTGTTCAGATTGGCTGACCTACCCTGCCCGGGTGGAGAGGGCCACTGGTCAAAGCCCGTCCGTGGGAAGTCAAAGGGGTAGATCTCGTGGTCAACCGCTCCAGGGTTAGGCGGGACGGGGGCCCTGGGGGGTAGCAATGCCACCGGAGCGTCGCACCGGCCCCTCATACATGCAGGGTGGTGTGGTGGCATGTCCGAAGAGGCGACACGCGTCTCCGGGGTGTGCCCCCTCACACGGACGGCGCCGCCGCCGGCACCGGGAGGGGGGAAGCGGACGCGTCGGGTCTACACGGAGGGGATCTTGCTGTGGGTGTGGCCCGGATGTTGCTCTAAAGTGTTCGTATGGGCTGACCTAACATGACCGGGTGGATAGGCCCACTGGTCAAATCCCGTCCGTGCAAAGTCAAAGGGCTAGATCCGGTGGTCAAACGCTACACGGTTAGGCGGGACGGGGGCCCTGGGGGGTAGCAATGCCACCGGGCAGTCGCATCGGGCCCTCATACATGCGGGGTGGTGTGGTGGCATGTCCGAAGAGGCGGCACGCGTCTCGGTGTGGCCCCCCCTCACGGACGGCGATGACACACGGTAGTAGACGCTCTGCGGAAGCGATGCGGCGTGAATATTATTAAATACTCGAGCGCGATAAAATCATGAGTTTTTTACATGACGAGGGCACATGTGCTATAGGACCGATGGTAATATTTCATAATTTTTCGTGATGGAGAAGTCTCTTAACACTTCCCACTACGCGGATTGCTATTCGCGTCACGACCGTGGCCGGGCGGACTCGGGCCAGCATACCGTCAAATCTTGCGAGGCGGCCTCTCACAAGTCCGGAAGTGTTGTGGCGGTTGAAAATGCCCGCACGCGTCTCCGGTGTCCCCCTCCCTCACGGACGGCGCCGCCACGCACTGGAGGGGAAACGGACGCGCCGGGTCTACACGGAGTGGATGTAGCTGTGGGTTTGGCCCGGATGTTGCTCTAAAGTGTTCAGATTGGCTGACCTAACATGACCGGGTGGAGAGGTCCCTGGTCAAAGCCCGTCCGTGGGAAGTCAAAGGGTAGATCTCGTGGTCAACCGCTCCGAGGGTTAAGCGGGGCCAGGGGGCCACTGGGGGTAGTAATGCCCGGGCGTCGCACCGGCCCCTCATACATGCAGGTGGTGTGGTGGCATGTCCGAAGAGGCGCACGCGTCTCGGTGTGCCCCCTCACACGGACGCGCCGGCACCTTGAGGGGGGAAACGGACGCGTCGGGTCTACACGGAGGGGATCTTGCTGTGGGTGTGGCCCGGATGTTGCTCTAAAGTGTTCGTATGGGCTGACCTAATATGACCGGGTGGATAGGCCCACTCGTCAAATCTCGTCCGTGCAAAGTCAAAGGGCTAGATCCGGTGGTCAAACGCTGCAGGGTTAGGCGGGACGGGGGCCCTCGGGGGTAGCAATGCCACCGGGCCGTCGCATCGGGCCCTCATACATGCGGGGTGGTGTGGTGGCATGTCCGAAGAGGCGGCACGCGTCTCCGGTGTGGCCCCCTCACGGACGGCGATGACACACGGTAGTAGACGCTTCTGCGGAAACGATGCGGCGTGAATATTATTAAATACTCGGAGCGCGATAAAATCATGAGTTTTTACATGACGTGGGCACATGTGCTATAGGACCGATGGTAATTTTTCATAATTTTTCGTGATGGAGAAGTATCGAACACTTCCCTCTACGCTGATTGCTCTTGGCGCGTCTCACGACTGTGTGGCGTGACCTCCGGGGCCAGCTAGCATACCGTCAAATCTTGCGTGGCGGCCTCTCACAAGTCTGGAAGTGTTGTGGCGGTTGCAAATGCCGACGCTGCGTCTCCGGGGTGTCCCCCCCCTCACGGACGGCGCCGCCGCCGGCACCTGGAGGGGGGAAACAGACGCGTCGGGTCTACACGGAGTGGATGTAGCTGTGGGTTTGGCCCGGATGTTGCTCTAAAGTGTTCGTATTGGCTGACCTAACATGACCGGGTGGAGAGGTCCACTGGTCAAAGCCCGTCCGTGGGAAGTCAAAGGGTAGATCTTGTGGTCAACCGCTCCAGGGTTAGGGCGGACGGGGCCCCGGGGTAACAATGCCACCGGAAGGCCGCACCGGCCCCTCATACATGCAGGGTGGTGTGGTGGCATGTCCGAAGAGGCGGCACGCGTCTCCGGGGTGTGCCCCCTCACACGGACGGCTCCGCCGCCGGCACCTTGAGGGGGGAAACGGACGCGTCGGGTCTACACGGAGGGGACCTAACATGACCGGGTGGATAGGCCCACTGGTCAAATCCCGTCCGTGCAAAGTCAAAGGGCTAGATCCGGTGGTCAAACGCTTCTGAGGTTAGGGCGGACGGGGCCCTGGGGTAGCAATGCCACCGGGCCGTCAGATCGGGCCCTCATACATGCAGGGTGGTGTGGTGGCATGTCCGAAGAGGCGGCACGCGTCTCCGGGGTGTGCCCCCTCACGGACGGCGATGACACACGGTAGTAGACGTTCTGCGGAAACGATGCGGCGTGAATATAATTAAATACTCTGCGCGCGCTAAAATCAGGAGTTTTTACATGACGTGGGCACATGTGCTATAGGACCGATGGTAATTTTTCATAATTTTTCGTGATGGAGAAGTATCGAACACTTCCCTCTACGCGGATTGCTCTTCGCGTCTCTGTTGTGGCGGTGGCCTCCGGGGGCTAACATACCGTCAAATCTTGCGTGGCGGCCTCTCACAAGTCTGGAAGTGTTGTGGCGGTTGCAAATGCCCGCACGCGTCTCGGTGTGTCGCAGACGGCGCCGCTGCCGGCTGGAGAAGCGGACACGTCGGGTCTACGGAGGGATCGTGGGTTTGGCCCGGACCCGGCAAAGATCCCTCCGTAGACCCGACGTCATTCCCCCCTCCAGTGTCGGGCGGCGCCGTGAGGGGCACCGAACCCCAAGACGGGCGACGCATGCATGAACACTTACACATATGCATCGGGACCCGTGCGATGTTTCGGTGACATAGCTACACCCCGAATCCCCCCACGAACCAGAATTCCCTCCGTGTCGACCGTTTCCCCCCTCCGTGACACGGCGATAGCGATTTTCGTAACGGGGGCAATCGATATACCATCGGGGTATGTTTTTTTAGATAAGGCATAATTATCTTATGCAAAAACAAAAACTAAAATAAAGTAACAATAACAAAATAAAGTAAAAATAAAAAAATAAAGTAAAATACACGATGCCGACGGCCAGGGCCGTCGCATATCTGTGCACACACGGAGGTTGTCCCACGGATCGCTGACGTGGCGTGGCACACGGATCGCCGACGCGTGGCGAGAGGGGCCTATGCCGACGGCTTGGCCGTAGGCATACCTCTGCCATCGATATGCCGACGGCCGCCGTTCTTGCCCGTCGGCGTAGGGTCAACGCCACAAATGGTCGGCCGACCGGGCGGTGGGCCGCGGATATGCCGACGGCCTGCCCCTATGCCAACGGGCCCGTAGGGCGCATTTCGGGCGGTCCCGACGGCCTTGTCTATGCCGACGGCCCCGTCGGCGTAGGTGGATGTGTGCCGACGGCTTTTCTACGCCTACGACCTTTCCGTGGCCGTCGGCATAGGTCCATAGATGCCGACGGGGGCCGTCGGCATAGATTTCACCGTCGGCAACCCCAGTTTTTCTGGTAGTGAATGCCATTTCACAACCTAGTATCCCCTCCAATCAGTGATATCGAATAAGGTATACACCATGAATTGTTCAACTAAACAAGTCCTAGCTAAAAGAAAAACCATTCAACATACAATTAACAATAGCATTACACATTCATGACTCATGATTAATGTATAACAACAAATTGAATTGATTTAACCCAACAGCTAAAAATTTCTCGATTCTGCCAACATAGAAAACATGTTATGTTCATGCTTGGCCACTTTTAACCATTAATTTGTATACTTAATTACATGCAGTTTCTTGCAGAATGGACAGAGGACACGAAGAAAAGAAGCTACCAAATCCTCTTGTTTGTTACTAGTACGGAAATACCTTGGGCAGCTTAGGAAATAGAAACTGGGATTGAAACCTCTGAAATAGTCAGATCTGCTTCTGATACACTGCTACTGGTGTACTGCACGCCCAAAATTAGAGCAGAAATGGAGATTATACAAGAGTATGCAGTTCTGAAGCTGCAACCACGCTTTGACAATTTTCATCCTCTCTATGGAATGAACGATTCGCTTCAGGCAGCTTTTTTGCCTCTTTACCGAACCATGAAGCACTGGCAACATGATGATTTGCTTAGTTTTTTCTAAAGATAATTTTCTCAACTTGTAGGTTTCCATGGTTGTGCAGTATCAGCATTATACTGACATTATGATTTTCATTTTTGACAGAATTTTGGAGTCTGGCGATGTACACAGCGAATTTTCTTCCTTCCAGGTATAGTTCGGTGCATACAGCCACAAGGCAAATCGACACCGCAATACCAGGTCTTCAATATATATGACTGCTAAGAGCGCACAACGCTAAGCGTCCAAACCAACGGACAAGCCTATATGTTAGGGTCGCTGCATTCCTAAAATAGTAAATGACATGTTCTGGCAACTGCCAAAATCCTATTTGGATATGCGAAACACAAGCTTATATGATACGTACCTTCGGTTTATCATCCGAAACAACAAAAACGGACAAAACGCACATACACCCAGTAGGAAAACTTTTCATGAAAGCTTCCAATGTTATTTATTTTTTATTCGCGTTGATGCAATTTCTCTGGGATTAACGGAACCAAGGCTCTACTGAATTCATTAGCTACAGAAAACATATATAAAAGTAACTTGCTCAAAGGCAGTGTTTTACCAAAATACAGAATGAATAAGTTCAACTAGACATGGCACTGGTAACCAGTCTGATTGAAACTTTTAGTAGTATACTAACAGGTTGACAATATGCACTAGGATTTAGGATAATCATAATAACTAATTGTTATCGAAAGAAGTCCAATTACAGTATAATTTAGCCCCATGCAACAAATACATGTCCAGAACAACAACCTGTGCTAGGTAAACAAGAACATGGGTAACAATGTTCTTCTGAAATGACATTATGCTTAATCTATAGGTTTACCAGGCATTGCTCTGAACTGGAAATCAACCAGACAGGAGTGAAAGCACCGGCAAATTGGGCGGCATGATTCAAGCAGATTCAGAGGTACTTCAGCCGACAAAAGATCCAACTTTCGGAGGAAGCACAAGGGTGGTTTAAAGGTCACACTACTGCCCATCTGCATCTGCTAATGACTCTAAAAACAGAGGAGCATAGGGTAGAAACTGCTGCCGTTGTCCATTCTTCATCTCAACATTGAGGATACAACCAACTTTCTGATGTTGCATATCATACGCTGCCAAGGCATCACCTTCCCATGAAACCAGGAAAATGGTGTCACAATCTGGATGAATCTCAGCCACACTGTACCACTTCCTAGTCATGCTCGTAAGCTTATCGATGCTGGCGGTATTCTTCAGGACCAATTCTTTACTGTGACAGTCCTTGAGGCACCAGAGTTCAATATTATCAATTGAAGAAGATATAGCAAAGTGTAAGCACCCCTGCTATGATCCAAGCGTGCCAACTCCTGAACTGTACGGCACACGGATAATCTTCCACACTTTCACCTCCATGTCCACACCAACCAGCACATTCTCTTCATTAATGACTTTATGGATGCCCATCATGTACATCATGCCGCCGACAAATACACATCTAGTAAGATAGAATAGCGCCACTTTCTCAACCATCCCACTATCCCTGCGAGTCCAGGATCTTGCCCGCGACGAGTAGATGTTCACTGCTGTGATGTAAGATCCCTGAATGGTCTGCTCAAGTGAAGAACGTATAAGTGGGATGAGGCCGCGGGATCAAAAGCCAGACCTGCAATACAACTAAATCTATTTTCTGGCGACTGCGGTGAAGGGGGCAGCTCCACCCACCTCTCGGCGACCGGATTGCAGACGAAAAAATGGAAATCTTCCTTTGCCCAATTGCAAGCGACCAACTTGTTGTTGCTGCCGCGGTAGAGAAGGAGGCCATTGCAGGCGTCCACCTGGGTCATGTCCTTGTACTTGTCAGGTTGCAGGTAAGGGAGGCAAGGGTCGAACGGGGTTGCCTTGCCGGAGACGCTGGCGAAGTGGTGGTGATGCCCGCTGTCGTCGGTGGTGAAGTAGAGGAAGCCAGCGAGGGTTTGGGGGAGCTTCTTGCGGTTGGCGGGGTCGGCGATGAGGTTGCGCCAGGACACGGAGATGCACTTGAAGCGGTGGACGGATCTGGCCGGGAGGCGGGCGAGGATCTCTAGGATGATGTCGTCGGTGAATAGGCTGGCCGCCTCCGCCGTTGCCTCCGGAATCCGGATGGTTATCCAACCTCAACTTGGTGTTCCTCTCGAAGACCTCACTTTTCTGCGCTTCCTTCTCCGCCTTCTCCGCCTCCTCCATGGAGCGGAAGAGGAAAGGCTAGGCAGGGGACACGGACAGTTTAGATCTACAAATGGAGAGAGGAAATCATGGACCTAGCTGGTCAAATCTGCAAATGGAGAGAGGAAATCATTGATTTGGCTGAGGAAAATCAACCCGGTGGTGATGCTCCTTCTATGGTGAGTGGGAGAAAGTACCTTCATTTGGTTTACGGCGGCGACGGGCGCGGCGGCTAACGGGGATGTGACCGGCGGTGCTTCCCTTCTCGAAGGACAGTGTGGAACAATAGCATGGCCGCTGGACCCCCTCTTTTCTACACTAGACTAGAGGAAGAGGAAACAGGGATGCTTGGATTGCATAGTCGTACATATACAAACATAAAAATGGTATGTTTTTGCACGAGTCACAACTTTCAGCATTTACCTTTTTTCGAACATGATTCTTCCTTTCTAGGCAAATAAAGAAAGGAAAACTTTCACTTAGACCGACTGATTTCTGGCTAGCGCAAACCTCCGAGTGAGCTGTCCGATCAAGTTTGATCGTGCGGCGCTAGCGTCTCCCACATGTCTATCGGGACCGTGTCGTTGGCTCGACCACATCGCAACCACGCGGTGCCTCACCCTCACCTACATCAAAGCAGAGGCGTCAGATCCAGCTGATGCGAGAGGCAATGCGGCGGTGAGGATCCAGAATGGCAAAGCCATGGCAACAACAAGAAGTGGAGGCGCGCATGGCGGCGATTGAGAGCATCGACTGAGGCACCGTGCTCAGGTATTTTTCGCACCTGCCTCAAAATCAAGCTGAAATGCTAGGTTTCGGTACAAAATTAGGGGTATGCATGTGGGGGGCTCGACAAGCGGCGCCGGGGGTGGGGGGAGGCTGATGGTGCGGCGATTGTAGTGCGGAAGGGCTTGTCGGGAGAGTTTAGGTTAGAGACGATTAGGCCGAGGGGGGGGGGGGGGGGGTGCTGCATAAATCATGTGTGTGTGGTGGATTTGCTTCAATTCAGATCAGGGAATCCACAACCAGCGCAGCAATCCACTGCGACAGGGGCGTGTGATATGTGGTTTCACAGCAGCAGAATATTGTGTTCATTTTCAGAGCAGCAACAAGAATGTTGTTCTCCAGACTGGGAGTGGTCCTTCATTTGCAGCAGACTAGTGTTTTTTTTTTTGGGTTCATTTTCAGAGCAGCAGAAAGAATGTTGTTCTCCATACTGGGATTGGTGCTTCGTCGGAGCACAGAGTAGGCCGGCCGGCAGATAGTCATATGATCTTTATCAGAAAAAAAAAGAAAGAACAGACTTGTGATGTCATTCAGTTATGCTGATGGAATGACAAGATACCTGAACTTGTGAATAGGATTAGCGATGTCCTTTGAAGTTTATCATAGTTCAGTAATGATCTGTTAGACAGTGGAGGAAAATCATTCATCTGATTGCCTGTTTAAAATGCTTGCCTTTTTTTACATCAGTGGAAGCTGCTTGGCAAAGCTAAGGACGCTGATGCTATTTATTTAGGACAATAAATCATTCGAAAGGAAACAGATAGGATGTTGCTGCATTTTAACATCATGGGATGAATTATTGTGGAACGATGAAGATCGAACTCACTTGATCCCCATATCTCTTGTTCTTTTGTTGCTGATGGTTCTTCAACTACCAGTTTTTTTTTTGTGTGTGGGTAAATGGGAGTTTTTCAAATGTCAAATAGTTAGAATCAAGAGGCACCAAATCTTCAATAGAAGGGGATATGGTTAAGACACACCGCCCTATTACACTCTGTGCGGCTATAGTTTGCCGATTGATCTGCTACACTATTATATTATCTGTAGGCCGAAAAAATAACCGTCTGTTAGGCTTATGATCATCTTATTCTATACTCTTGGGGAGCTCGGCTTCCACTGCCTCACTACAGTTAAATAAAACTTTGTAGGCCGAGAAAACAACCATACCGTCAGGCTTGCTCAGAATCATGCCAGCTACCGCTGCGCCGTCAGAAGACATGAAAGAACCATCCACTGATAGGGCCAGTTACCCATCGGTGGTGAAGGCCACGGAGGGGACGGCGGAGACGCAGCCACCACAGTTGGCATCTGAACCTCGAGAGCAGGCAACTTCCCTTTAATAACACATCCTCGACAGCTGCTGGAACATATTTCATATAGCTATCGAGATACCCCATAGTTACCTCTACTGGGTGGGTCTCTTTGCCATGAACCAAATCAGTACGGCAGCTGAAGACCCGGTAATAAGGTTAAAAGAATAAAATCAACAGAGTGAGCCGAAGTATAGAGCAGATCCACCTAACAAAACTACACCTGAAATTGACTGATGAAGATGGTTTTTTTGGAGCCCTCTTCCTAGCCAATAGCCGCCACTCTTCACAAGCCTGATGGGATAGGCAAGTCAGCAGCTGTCAATCGGGAGTGGACGCAGCTCTTCTTTGAGCTGGAGCACAAGGGGCATGTCGGTGGTTTCGTTATTAAGCCAACCACGCTCGTTGAAGATAGTCAGCGCTAAATATGAACCACTAAAAAGTTACACTTTGCATGTTTTAGTAGCATCAACTTGGCACCGGTTCACCATTTACATGCTACATTCGTTCGGCCAAATATGCCGTCTGCATTCACAAAGATCCTCTGCTAGTGAATTTCTGAGATGGTCAGGTGTACACTGCACAATACAATACAGGGGAGGCAAATTTGGCTACACTGTCTAGAGACAACATAAACATGTCAGGCAGATTCCTTACTTCTCCTTTTTTTCTGCGGAGAGATTCCGTACTCCATCTGCTTGCCTTCCTTTTTTGTTACCGCCTGCAACAAGTTTGACATATATATGATGAGCAATGTTCCCGGCTTACATTCTGTAGCTATTACTGTTGTGAAACTTTGCTGCCATTTCATGCAGGGAAGGTCTTTTCTGGAGGATTCCACTTTGGATCCAAACAAGGAGCTGAAAAAAATTACTACATAGGTAGGAAAAAACCAAAACAAATCAGGCCAAGATCATCTGCTCTCTGTGGCAAATATTCAGACTGACAAAAGAATGGCTAACTCTCTATGGATATAAAACTGTTGCAGATGTTGGTCACTTGTTACAAACTGCGGTGATCCAAATGCAGATCATAAAAGCAAGTTTCAGTTTGTGAAAGCGCCATTCAACCGGGTTAACGATGCAGTTTCAGGAAATCGCATGTCCGCCAACCAACCGTACAACACTCTAGCTATCTCGGTATATATTAAGAAGTCTGGTGTATTGGACTTCTTCACCTGCATGCTGCCCCAATCAGAAAACTATGGTATTTTCAAAACTGTTTTGTTAGTCACCCTGAGTGGAAAAAAGGGGATGGCCTTTTCAGACATCTTTTAAATGAACACAATAGTAGAAACAGAGCAGTGAACTTAAATATGCAGGGGAATCGAGAAAATAGATTCTGCTCTCGTTGTTTTCTTTTTTCCATCATTTTCCCCCTGTTTGCAATTCTAAAGGGCATACTAAAATCTATGTTGAGTTCAAAACTCTTTTGGACTTGATTGGGTTGGACTGTAATTAATCTGCGGTAACATGTGATTATTTTATCTAAAAGAAAACATGTCAGTTCTTCACTCAATTCTCAAAGGAACTTCTACCACAAAGGCGCTCTGAGCCTCGACCTGCTCTCGATGATGGCCAACCAAACAAAAAGGTGTTCCAGCAAATTAAAAGTATGGCAGAGATGCTCAAAAGTTTGCGAAATTGCAATGTTCAGAGACATGGTAATCCAAGATGGGCCACGGTGCCAACCGACTCCTCCCATTGTGCAGGCTTAAAAAGTGCGAACTGCTGACGGTTGAACAGATGCATCAATACAAAAAAAAGAGTAGCAGAAACTCATGCATCTAAGCAAATTTAATTTTTGGGATGATTTTACCACTCATAAACTGTTCTCAGCAGTCACGGGTAAATGGCATGGTAGCTGAGGAGTAAGCAGACTTCATACCACTAGTTAAGAACAACATGCATTAGATTAACTCCATACACACACCACAGATGCAGCTAGGCTATCTATAAGGCTTTAGGTAAAAATGAACATAAACAAACTAGGCAAATTTTGGCTAGACTGTCAAGAACAAGCACCTGAAAAGAGGTGTCCGTATGCTCGCATGCCTTGTTGCCGCCTGCGACAAGTTACAAATATATGTATGATGAGCAGTGCTCCCAGCCTCCTTGCTGTAGTTATTACCGTTGTTGAATCCTTGCTGCCATTTCACGTAGGAAAGGTCTTGTCTGGAGGGCTCCTGAATACGCCTGCGTGCAAGCTCTCATAGTCAGGTAACAATGCCTGTATTCTCTTGTGTTCTCGGTTAATTAGTCCATAACTGGTATCTGGAAAGGGAGAGATAAAGAAGTCCACTATGGATCCAAGAAACTAGAAAGAAAATATACATGCAGGAAAAATCAAAAACCACTGGACGAAGATTAGGTATGATACAGCTGGGATTCAATCGTCTGCTCGCTGTAGCAAATAATCACACTGACAAACAAATGGTCAGTTCTTATGGATATAAAACTATCAGTTCAGGGAGCAGCTCAGAGCTTTTCTTGGAACAAATGGTATTCTTGAGTAACTTATCTCGACTGTTTTCAGTTCATATTGTCAATTCTCATTCCATAGTCAATTTTTTTTTCAAAAATCAGGAATCATCACATCACGAACACATACAGAAACAACGCTGGTTGAGCTGACTCAAACAGGGTAGCAACACAACCAAAATCAATTAACACAGTGGGTATTAATCAACCACACCAAGAGGCCTTTTTTGTTGGTCATTGTCCAGTGTCAGTAAAAACTCTAGTCTTTCTCCTGCATGCTGCTATGTATACAAGCTATATTGATGCAATTTCTCTATGAATAACAGATCCAAAGCTATATTGAATTCACTAGCAAACATTACAAAAAAACTTCCTCAAAGACAGTGTTTACTAAAATACTGAATAAATAAGGTCAACTAAACATCACACCAGCAACCAGTCTGAACATTTTAGTGCACTAGCAGGTTCACAATCTGCACTAGGATTTAGGATAATCATAATAACTGACTGTTATGGAAAGGAAGACTGATTACAGTATAATTTAGCCACATGAAATTAATACACGTCAATAACAAGAGTAACTAACTACATCCTCTGTAAAAAAATATGAACGTTTAGATCACTACTCTAGTGATCTAAACGTTCTTATATTTCTTTACAGAGGAAGTAGTTGTTATGGACAATATGGCCAATTACAATATAATTTAACCCATGAACTAAACATGTCCGGAATAACAACCAGTGCCAGGTAAACAAGAACAAGAGTAACAATGTTCTTTTGCTTAATCTATAGGTTTACCAGGCATTGGAAATCAAGCAAGGCAGGACTGTAAGCACCGGCAAATTGAGCGGCATGATTCAAGTAGATTCCAAAGTACAAAGGCAAATACTTCAGCCAGCAGAAGAGCCAATTCTTGGAGGAAGCACAGGCATGGCTTGAAGGTAAAGCTACTGCCCGTCTGCATCAGTGAATGACTCTGAGAAGAGAGGAACATAGGGCAGAAACTGATGCGTATAGCCTTTCTCAATATTAAATATGCAGCCAACTTTCTGATGCTGCATATCGTATGATACAAAGGTACCATCTCCATATGAATACAGGAAAATGGTATCGCAATCTGGATGAATCCCAACCACCTTATATTTCTGCCCGGTCATGCTCATAAGCTTATTGAAGCTGGCAGTATGCTTCAAGACCAATTCCTTACTATCACAATCCTGGAGGAACCAGAGTTCTATCCCAGAGATTTGCTTGTTATCATCGAGGGAAGCTACAGCATAATGTAAACACCCCTGCGACCACCCAATCATAGGAAATGCTCGGCGCCTATCAAATCTTTCACCGTAGGGCACACGGATGGTCTTCAACACTTTTGTCTCCATGTCCACCCCCAGCAACACATAGTCACTGCTGGTGTCCACATGATTGGCCATCAGGTACATTATCCCACCAAGAAAGACCCACTGCTGGTGTCCACATGATTGGCCATCAGGTACATTATCCCACCAAGAAAGACCCATCTACTCCAGAAGAACGGATCAATTTTCTCAGCCATCCCAATGTCCATATGACTCCAGGCTCCTGTCCTCGACGAGTAGATGTTGACTCCTGTGATGTAATTTTTCTGAAACTTGTCCTCAAAACGAAGAACGTGGAAATGGAATGAGACCGCCGGATCAAATGCCAGACCTGCCCCGGATCGAACGGGGCTGCGCCGTCGCCGGAGACGAAGTCGAGGGCATGCCCTCCGTAGCTGACGGTCATGTAGAGGAAGCCTGTGAGGGCCTGGGGCAGCTTCTTGCGATTGGCGGGGTCGGCGATGAGGTGTCGCCAGGACACGGAGACACACTTGAAGCGGTGGAGGGACTTGGCCGGGAGGCGGGAGAGGATCTCGAGGATGAGGTCGTCGGTGAGCAGGCCAGCCGCCTCCGCCGTCGGCCCTGGATGGTTTTCCAACCTTGACTTGGTGTTCCTCTCGAACATCTCCTTCTCCGCCTCCATGGATCAGAAGGGGGAGACAGGGTTAGGTCGATCGGGTCGGGTGGATCTGCAAATTAAACAGAGAGAGGAAATCATCGATCTGTGTGGGAAAAGTCGAACAAAGAGTAATCGGTGGTGATCATACGGTGGTATTTTGGATTAGGGCGGCGACGGCGGCCAGCGGCGCTTCGCTTCTGGGAGGACGATCGGTGGGGAACAACAAGACGGGAACGAAAGAGGGCTGGACTCTCTCCAGCGGATCCCCTTTTTCCCTACTTATGAAAAGACAAATTCTGGTATAGTTGACTTGGCCCAGAAGTTTTCTCTTGTTGCACAATCTCGGTATATATAGTTGGTTTTTGGCGATTCTCTTTTTTTTTACATACACATAAACTGAACATCCAATGCCTATTTAAATTTCAGGCATCATCTTATATGTCATATTTGAACCATTTATTTTCACCATCTATTTTCATTTAGCGATGTGAGACGGCAAGAAGCTTTTTCTCGAGAACCAAATCATCCTCTCTGTAGCCTGGTTTTGGGATCGTATTAATATATAGGTGGGTTTGCTCCAGTGTTTCTGCTACCGTCCAGGAGGCAAGGTTTATTCATCAACTGTTCTTACAAGTTGTTTGGTTATTAGCCAGCAATGTGTGGTAGTAATCTGCAGTGCTGCTAAGTGTAGAGTAGTGACTAGGACAAGCCTCAATTATGTAAATTGTAGATCAATCTGGTTTGAAAAGTAGCCGAGTCTTACCGGTTGAAGGTTTCCCTTTCTCCCTGCAGAAAAAAAGAAGAAGAAGGTTTCCCTTTCATACTATGTTCGGTCTTCCGTGTGCTACTCTTTGTTGTGTTGTGTGGTGCGGCGTCTCTTTGTATAAACTCGTTTGGCTCTGGTGGTTTTCTTTATATATAAAGCGAGGCGAAAGCCTTTTTCTGTAGTTGTAGGTTTCCTAATGCAGATTATCATGATTTTGTTCTGTCACCTCTGCTTGCGTTAACTCTAAGGTGAAAATACCTTTTCAAAATTTATTTCAGTATTGCAGAGACTCCTCTCACTAATGGAATTTCAGAGTTTGCTGAGTAACAGAAAAACTTGGCGAAAGCCATTTCCCACTCGACAGAGACTTTGCGAAGTGTAGTTCTCGGCTAAGAGTACTCGAACCCTTCAGGCAAAGCCCACTTTGTCGAGGGCCGCCCTTCCGGGACTCGGCAAACCATTTGTCGAGCCCTAAGTGGGCCAACATGGGATAGTATTATGTGGGGTACATGTTTATAGTCAGCATGGAGCCATGGACAGATGGACTTATCTGCCATCCGCAGTTGCTTTTTCATATGGTTTTATCTATAGTAAAGATTATAGCTATTACAATTAGAGTCATTTTAGTTGGAAGCTTTTTCATATGGTTTTATCTATAGTAAAGATTATAGTATTATGTGGGGTACATGTTTATTGTCAATGACTTGGCCAACACTGACATTGCATAATATAATTTTAGGCGCTCTTCTCATTTCAGAGTGTAATGTCATGGAAGTCACATGAGAATTCATTCTTTTCGGTTGCAAATGTTTATAGCATTGGTCTTACATATAAGTGCTACACAAAAAATGTCGAGAAAGATGAGTTTTTCATATCAGTTATTTAGCTGGATGAAAACACACATTGAAGATGGACATATCAGATGCGCATGCTTCACAGGCTGGTTATTTAGTTATGCCGATGCAACGATGCTCTGTTTGATGTCGATAATGTGCTTTCATTTTTTTATGTTTGCTTACTTGCTTATTGCTTTTCAGGGTCATTTTGATAAATTTCTAATAGCTTGTCTTTGAACAAGAGTACGCGGGCATTACTACAGTTGGGATACTTTTAACCTGTTAGCTACACCCATTGAATGGTGTGAAATGTACAAAATTACAGATAGTCGACCCATTGAATGGGGTGAACACATGGGATCTGTTGCTTGGACCAACATGGTGCTATAGTGGGCCGGTAACTGAGCAGTTCGTGGGACAACGATTGGAAGAAACAACTCCATTCTCTTCTTCCTAGGTTGGTGGAGAGGGATCGGCGGAACGGTGAAAAAGAAGTCAGATGTGTGCTGGAAGATAGATACTATGAGTTTGATGTCTTTTGTTCTAAGGATAAGGATTTAGCTGCTTCTAGAAGTTTTTAATAAGGAAAACACATTTCTTAAAGAATCTCATCGGACTATTTTGTTGTTTCAGATGTTATTTTTTTATACTTGGTCAAACTTAAACAAGTTTGACTTAGGATAAACTTAGAACTTCAAATATTTTCTAACAATGGGAGTAATAAGCAACATCCGAGCACAAAATTTCTTGATCCGTTTGCCGGACCGTGGATTACAATATGTTTTCATAACTACTCCCTCCGTAAACTAATATAAGAGCGTTTGGAATACTAAAGTAGTGATCTAAACGCTCTTATATTAGTTTACAGAGGGAGTATATATCTCTGCCTACAACCAAAAAAAGCTCTATGGCTAAACTTATTGTTCTGTTGCATTTTTTTCGTGGCACCAATTCCAATGCTAAACGAAATTTGAGAAGAAAATGGTGTAGACTTTTTCTGACGATAAGAACATTGTATGGGGAATAAGATATAAAGCAATATTTCAAGATCACCCATGAGGTTGGATCGGCGGCGATGACTAATAACGATAGTTTGCGACATCTAGTTTTGTTGTCCCGTGGCAACCCACGTGCACTCAACTAGTTATAGTAAGTTAGCCCTGAAGCCAGTCAACCATTTGCATTTCTCCAGCACAAAAACAGGATCTCGTATCAGAGAAAATTAGTGTTATATCAGAAAACAGATTAAAAAAATTACTACTTTTTTTGAGAGGAACCCAAAGGTTCAGAGTGACTTGTTACAATCACTTTACAAGATGTCCTTTAGATCATCCGGAACTGCACCTAGCTGGAAGAAATCTCCTCTTCTTTGAGCCCAGGCTGTCAAGCAGTGAGCCACTTTGTTCTGGTCCCGCTTTGTCCATCTCAGCTCGTAGGAACTGAACTTGCATATATTTGCTTGGATGTCTGCAACTATCGGAAATAGACTTGTTTTGTTTGTTGATTCCGGATCCAGCACCTTCACAAAAGAGATGCAGTCCGCCTCGACCTGGATCGGGACATTAAAGTATTTGACTGACTCCCTAATCCCCTGCAATAGAGCCAAGCTTTCTGCTTCCTCCCCCGTTTTAATCTGTTTATGGCCCTGCCTGCGCTAATGCCGGAGACAGCCTCAAATGCCGCGTTCGTGTTCTGCTTCAGGACTCCAGCAGGTGGGGGTGACCACTGTTCGTTATTGGGAGCGGCTGGGGGCAGCTGCTGTTCCTCGAAAGGACTCTCACAACAGGTGCTCTCTACGGTATCAGACATGTCCTGGGCAGCACAGTCGTAAGAACAATATGAAATGCCAATTTTCATGAATAATGAGCGTGCCCTCATGTAAAAAAACATCACAACAAATATACACATTGCATCAAATTATATAACCTCCTATCCGAATACGCAGTTTTCAAATATAAGAAGTGCGCCAAGCGATTACAATCTCTTGGAACATTTTGAATGTTCATTCTGTCAAGATGTACCAGCACATTCCAGCCCGAAATTCCCCTCCAATAAAGTAATAATGTCTTGAGAAAAACACTACCTAAATAGGACTATATTATATGTACCCCAAAAAGTTGTGGTCCAAAAAAGAAAGATGAGAACACCATCCACAGCAAGAAGATTACATTTCAACTAAATATTTCCTCACACGCACTGACCACCACCACACTGCCTGTATGGCTATATCAATTTGTGCCGGCCTCACTCTATCGTACTCCCTTTTTCTAGATAGCATCTGACGATTCCATCTACCCAGCCATACAGAATGGCTTGATTTTACAGCGCAGTAAAAGGGTGTTGCCAAATACAGATGTTCTAAGTCGCAAACGAGAAGATTATATGCTGGCATTTATCTAATAAAAAACATTGGCTGATTCATCTTGAGGACTGCACAGAAGATAGAACAGCTTTGTTTACATAGAAGTGCAGAATGTACATTGGTTCTACCTGTTAACATTTTACTAGTAAGCACATAGTGTAAGAATAATATGAAATGTCAGTTTTCATGAATGATGAACGTGTCCTCGTGTAACAAAATATCACAACAAATATACACATTGGAAAAATTATATAACCTCCTATCAAAATACGCAGTTTCCAAGTATAAGAAGTGCGCCAAGCGATTAGAATCTCTTGTAATATTGTGAATGTTCATTCTGTGAAGAAGTACCGCCGCACCGGCAAGTTCCAGCCTAAAATTCCCCTCCAGTAATATAATAATGTCTGAGAAAAAACACTACATAAATAGGAGTATACGTACCATATTTCCCCTTTTGTAGAGTCATGTCTTAAGAGGTAAGACCACAAAACTTGTGGCCCCTAACTCTCTCCTACTCGAGTTCCACTTTGCAATTCTGGGATTCATGTGCTCACACAACTTTTCGTCTCCACTGTCAATACGTATTTCTTCAAGAACCATCGCATTCTCGGCGAAAGTTTTTATCAGCTTGACACCAAGACAATCCTTCTTCTCTAGCTGGAACTGTAAGTCCACTTTCCTCAAGGAGCTCTGCAAGCATTGGAATAAGTAGCGCGGACCTACCATGGCAGCCATCAGAATTTCCTTCCGAGTAGTTCCTTTCTGTTTGTGTCCCCCTTGTTTATTCGATGCATCCTCCTCCTCGTACTTTGCGGTGAGGTTGATACGGAGGGCACCGAGCACAGGACAACAATGGAGCAGGTTCAAGATGGCCGTCACTGCTGCAGTCTTGTCTTTGGTCCAATGCGCTCCATGAAACTCGAGTAGGAGAGAGTTAGGAGCTCGACCTGCCTTACCTCGCTGAGGACGGCGATATCCTCGAGGTGGTTCACCTTCAGCCTCATCTCCTTGGTGCCAGTGAAGTTCCGAGTGAATTGCCAGAAAGTTTCTAGGTCACATTTTGGATCCTTTACCGTGTACCCTTGCTTGAAAAATTCCAGATACACTTGTTCAAACTCAAGAGGCTGTGGACCGAATGAGTAGGAGCGGAGTGGCCCCTTGTAGCTGAAGCGGCGCAACCTCATCGCGTCGATTTCCAAACGATCGACGGTCTTCGTGTAGTTCCAGCTGTAGCCAGGGGGTTGTGTCTTCACCTCCCAACTGCAGCTGGCAAGCACGAGCGCGGTGGTTGCGGGGCATCGGAGGGGGTGCCATGTGCCTTTTGTGGCTTCATTGTGTTGTATGAAGACATACTCCAGTTGGACGGCAGCGAGCGCCGGCGCCGCGTCAATAACACGTTGGAGGGATCCTAGTTGTTCGGTGCAATGGCTCAGCCTTAGGGAGGACAGCCGTGGGAGCACGGCCTCCCTGTGGGCTGTGGCAGACTTGTACTCACCTGCAGTTGGTGAGTTCTAGGATCCGCAGTTTCTCCAACTGCAGCGAGTCGAGGGTGAAGGTGCGGTTGACTACCCGAGCATAGGGGTTGCCGGAAGGATCTTTGGCGACGAGCTGGAGCTCCGCGACGCGGCGCGTCGCCCGGTGGGAGAGCAGGACCTCCACCAAGTGTTTGTAGCACGACGCGACCTCGTTATAGTCGGGGCCGGGGTACCAGGTGATTAAAGTGAGCCTCGTGACGGGGACGTCGGCGGCGTCGAGCGCCCCCGTGGCCGCGGAGACCAGGTCATCGCTCCCGGAGAAGAAGCGCGCGTGCGCGTTGTTGTGCTCGTGCCCTTGTCGTCGGCGGTGTTTCTTTTTCTCGACGACGCCCGTCTCTAGGTTTATGGCGGCCGAGGAGAGCCAGAGCGGCTCTCGCCAACGCCGGGAGAGCGCGGTTGTGCAGGCTGCCTCCTTGAGTGGGGCGAAGTGGAGGATCCAACGGAGGAGGCCGTTGGAGAGCGAGGACAGGCGGTCCACGCCATCGCCTACGAACGTTGGGGATGCGATGCGATGCGATCTTACCTTTGATCTCGACTGGTGGATGTATATATGTGTACGTACTAGTACATGAGTCAGTTTGGGTCCTCAAAGTATTGGGCGGATCGAGCTGAATACAAATCGGACGTAAGTTACTTTCCTTTTTGCAGAACAATCTTATTGAGATTCCGTTCGGCCCTCAACAAGTTAATAAAATATATATTTTTCTTTTCAGTGCTATATATTCAGCCATATTAATTTTTTTTAAGATTAAATCTATTATAAAGATTCACCAACATTACAAAACACCACAAACGTAATAAAAATTACATGAAGGTCCATGGATCACCGAATGACTATTGTTGCCGCCAGAACGAGCCGCCGATATGCTGTTGTCGCCGCTCCCATACCGAAGCCCCTAGGCCCGACCTTGTCGATGACAGCTGGAAACTTTGTACACGTGCCCCTAAGAACAAGCGTCTTGGAGCCACAGTCGTTGCTGTTGAATCCATGAATCGATCTGAAAATTTGAACTTCAAATACCAACGTTGCGTATGCACGGCAAGAAACCCTAACCTTGCCGCTCCGAAAAGCTGGCAGGAATCTACGCCGGAGCTACGTCAAATCCGTCCTGATGAACGAACTTGAGGAGGACCATAGCCTGGAAGACTGACTCGAAGAAGAAGCACCGCCATCCGTCCAAATGCCAACTCTGCGAGAACTAAAACCCTACCTATCTACTACCCGGAGACGAGGCACCAGAAATTCCCTCCCCCTCGTCGGCGGACATCGAAGGAAGGAAGGCTTTCCCTAGTCTCCTTGCGAGTGAGGAAATAAAAGCAGTTGTACATCATATTAAGATTTATTTATGACCTCTTCGTGTCATTTGAGAGAATATACTTGGGAATTATGTTTTTTTCTTCGACCACCACAGAGGGTCCTCTAGATCACCCGCCTCCTCCATTCGGCACGAGTTCAACTCCCTTCTCAATCTACCAAATGATGCATTGAAGAAGAAGAAAATCGCTTTTGCTTCACCGAACCAAAAACTGCTTACCACAACAAAAGGAAAAGAACCCTCCGTACAAGAGTTTTGAATGGATGATGTAGGAGAATTTCCTTTTGAACACTTTGTTTTGTAGAAACGGATTCCTATTTCTATGTATGATTTGTTTCTATCCTTCACATCAAGAATTTTTTTAGCTCAAACTTGACAAAACTCCAAAAAAACCTATCATGTGAACCAAATGACATCTCTTTTTCTATAGAAATTGAGTTACATGCCATCTCATGTTCAATAAGTTTCCTATTCATATGATATTTCTATCCTATGAACCAAAAACCTAAAATTCCTATAGAATATAGTACAAAGGAATTCTTAGTGGAAAATTTATATAGGATTGCCTCCATTCCAAAAAGTAAGGTGTATTCTGCTTCGTTAGGACATGCATTTGACCAATAATTACTCCATAAATATGAGGTTATATGGCATGAAATTTGTGTCACTAGATTCATATTCAAAAGTACTTTATTTTGTAGTGATTTTATATCACATAAATCAAATATTAAAAAAGTAATTGTTGGTCAAAAACTTGTTAACAAAATGAGATACACCTTATTTGTCAGAACAGAGGAAGTATGAATCGAGCATCCAATATATAAATAATTCCTAAGGGTTCTAATCCTTGATTTTTTTTAAGGGAAATCCTTCAAAATGTCTACAAAAATCTTTTGAATTAAAGAGCAACCAAGGCGAGTGCTAGAGGCCCAGTTAAGATGGGTTGTCCTGAAGCCGAAGCAAGGCCCACGGTCTGTCTTGAGGACTTTTTAGCTGAAGAAAAGGCCCATTCAGTACTAGCCTGCCACCGCCGCTGCCTCCACCTCGGCGGATCAGTGCGGTGCACCATGTGTTGCTTCTTCCTTGGCCTGCGCAGATCACGCACCACGCACAGCCGATGACAGCGCTCTGTCCCAGCAATGTCTCCTCCGTCGGAATCAAGCTCGCCCCTTGAGCCTGCTCTTACGCCGCTCAACCTCCTACCACCGGGAGCGTGCTGACCTCCGAAGGAAGCTGGAGGCCTTCATCATCATCCTCCGAGTCGTCTAATTCTTCGACGCTGGTGAGTCAAAATTTTAGATTGGTGGAAAGTTTCTGGAACATGCTATCCAACATTGAGGCTGCTAGCACGTGATGTTTGTGGAACTCCGGTCAGCACGGTTGCCTCAGAATCAGCATTCAGCACAAGTGGTAGAGTTCTAAGTGACCACCGTAGTTGTCTTACCCCTGAAATCTTAGAGGCCTTGATGTGTTCACAAGAATGGATAAGAAACAAATATAAAGGTGTGTCTTTCTTTACATGTCATCATATAATTTATCTTATCTTGCTGCAATGTTTCGTTAGATGTTCATTACTACTTATTTCATTCTTATAGATGCTAACAATGAAGATGGACAAAGCTTTTGGAGTTGTCTTCAAGACATTCAAGAGGGAATGTAGGTGAAGTAAAAGTACTTGCAAATTTCATATACCAATCTGCATAATTTTTTTCATGTTTAACTTTAGCTTGAGCGAATTTTGATCTTCCCTAGGACTTGGCACTTTGATTTGGCATTGGAAGATTTGAAGCTGGTCTTTTGGAGGTTTAGAGATGTGAAAGATGCCATGATGATTCCGACTTTAAAGTGATTTGTGAACTATAAATTCTATTTCAGAACATATGTATTGGACCATTTCGTCTCATTTGTGCCCGTGAGTTGTGAACCAAGAATTATATTTTAGAACTTGTGTAATTGCAGATCTTATTGAACATTGTATGGCTGCAAACCTGATCGTCTTTGTTGCTGAAATCTGCTCAACTATGTTGCTGAAATCTGATCATCTTTGTTTCTGAAATGTGGTATCATGCTGCTGAAATACACTCTATATATAGCTGTTGAACCATCTACCATTGTTTTTTGTTGAAATTTGCTCAAGCTATGCTGCTGAAAATGTGCTTGTTTTGCTGCTGAAATGTTATTCTTTGTCGCCACTATGTATGTTTAAATATTTTGATTTCTTCGTGGGTTCCCCGAAACCCGATGGATTTAGGGGACGGGTGAAAAACTAGACCCGTGCACGGTGATGGGGATGGGGACGGGTTTACGATTTTCTCATGGGGACGGGTTTGGGAAGGCAAAACCCGATGGGTTTCGTCCCCGTTGCCATCTGAATCCCAGTCACCCTGTAATTCTTCACTGTCATGCCCATAAGCTTATCGATGCTGGAAGTATGTTTCAAGACCCATTCTTTACTATCACAATCCTTGAGGCACCAGAGTTGCATCTCATTGACGGAAGGTATAACATAGTGTAAGCACCCCTGGGACGATTCAATCATACCAAATCTTCGGGGGTATGGCACACGGATGGTCTTCTACACTTTCCTCACCATGTCCACTGCCAGCAGCACATAGTCGCCTTGATGCCAGGAAGGAAGCCAATCAGGTAGTGCACGCCGCCAACAAAGACACATCTAGTCCTGGAGGACAGTTCAACTTCCTCAGCCATCCCACTGTCCCTATAACTCCAGGCTCCTGTCCATGACGAGAAGATGCTCACTCCTGTCATTGTCGACAAGTAGGCCTCCTCAAAATGAAGAACATGGAAACCGGATGAGACAGCTGGATCAAAAGCCATACCTGCAATATGGTTATGTCTGCCTGCCGGTGCCTGCGGTTGAGGGGGTAGCTCCGCCCACCTCCCAGTGGCGGGATTGCACACCACTAAACGGCAATCATTCCATGCCCAACCCCAAGGGGTCACCTTCTTGGTGCAACCACGGTAGAGAACGAGACCATTGCAAGCGTCCACCTGGGTCATGTCCTTGTACTTGTTAGGCTGCAGGTAAGGAAGGGAAGGGTCATACGGAGCTACGCCGCCGGAGACGCGGGCGAAGTGGTGGTGATACGCGCCGCCGCAGAAGGACGTGTGGAGGAAGCCGGAGAGGGTCTGGGGCAGCATATTGCGGTTGGCCGGGTCGGCGATGAGGTTGCGCCAGAGTACGGAGACGCACTTGAAGCGGTGGAGGGATCTAGCGGGGAGGCGGGAGAGGATCTCGAGGATCAGGTCGTCGGTGAACAGCGCGGCCACCGCCGCCGTCGCCCCGGATGGCTGCACCTGCACAGCCCGACTTGATCTTCTTCTCGAGACTCTTCCTCTCCTTCTTCGTCTCCGCCTCCATGGAGCTGAATCTGGAAGGCCTAGGCAGTGGATACCGTGACAGGGATCTGCAACAGGAGAGGAAATCCCCTATCTGGCTAGGAAATCATCGACCTGGTACTGGTAGTCGGTGGTGGCGATCTTCGCCGTGGTGAGTAAGGAAAGGTACCTTAGTTAAGGGCGGCGACCGGGGACTCTGCTTTTATTTTTATTTTTATTTTTCGAGAATTGGATTGGTTATATAGATTCCCCCGTTTATTTTTGGGCAGCGCTAGGCGCCGGCGCGCCGGCCCAAATTTGGGCCGGTCGCATGCCAGCCACCCGATTCAGTAGGGTCAACGCCCGTACACACCGCACGATCTGTTTCTCTTCCTCCCCCGACGCCATATTCTTGGAGAAAAACTCCAACTGCCATTGACAATCGACATGCCCCGCCTCGAAGCACAGCCCCTCGATTCGTCTCGCATGTTGCTGCCCTCGCCGCCGGTCGCCGCCCTCACTGCCGGTCGCCGCCCACGCCGGTGGCAACGGTCCCCCGGTGGAGGCACCCTCAACGACGAGCTCGCGAACTATACTCTACTCGGGTTGCCGGAAGTAGCAAAAAGGTCCATTGGTCGAGCAAAAAAACATGCAGGTTGCAGCAAAAAAAAACTCGTTGGTGTTGCCGCACTCGTCGCTCACCGTAGCAAAAAAAGGTTTACCCGTCGTCGTCGTAGCACCGCCATGCCGTCGCCCGCAGCCCACACCATCATCAGCATGTCGCACCGGTTGAAGCTTTTTTTTGTGCCTGTTGAAGCTTTTATCGCGCCGGTTGAAACTTTTTCCACGGTTTGAATCTTTTCTTCCACATCGATTGAAGCTTTTTTTCCATGGTTGAAGCTTTTTCACACACTGGTTGAAGCTTTTTTCTGTCGTTGGAGCTTTTTTTCCACACCCCATGAAGCTTTTTTCCATGGGTTTGAAGCTCTACCCTTTGCCGGTTGAAGCTATTTTACACATTGGTTGAAGCTTTTGCCGCGCCAGCAGTTGGTGTCGCCGGTTACAACTCCTGCTTAGCTGGTTCCAGCAAACGTCCTCGCCGGTTGCAGCTCACAAAACTTCATGTGGTCTCGCAGGCCATGCCGAGAGCTCGCAGGCCATGGCCACACCGTGCAACATGCAGCCTCCCCGTGAACTAGCTTCATGACACGTGCGAGAAAGCCGAACCTCGCGACCAGACAAGAGGAGAGAGAGGCCTGAGAGGAGGAGAGAGAGGTCAGGGAGGAGGAGGAGAGAGAGAGGCCTGTGCACGAGGTTAAAGAAACAGAAAGAGAAAGATGTGGGGAAGACGATGAAGGAGATAAGCGGAGAGAAGGGATAAGGTGGGGCGCATGCGTTGCTGGGCCATAGGTTCTAACTTGATCCAACGAGCCGCGCACAACCGGTGGAGCGTTCGGCTGGTGCACCGGGTCGAACCGTTTCCCTTTATTTTTTGGGACTTCTGATTCGATGGAGTCCTAAAAATTGCGTCAGATATAAACTCTTTTAAGCCAAGCTTGCATGTTTATGCGTGCATTTCCTTCTTGTTTGTAACGAGATATAAGTGGCCCGCACATAATTATCCTCATATCCTGGCTTGTACTAACATTGTTTCATCTGATTTGTAATACTTGTGATGATGAATACTGGATTTGCTTGTGCCCTATGGTTTATAATAACTGGGATGATGAACACTGAATTTGTATGCTTCCAACGATATCTAGCATTGTGGAATGATCTACGTTTTCTTATCCTATATGTTTCCATATAACTTGTTCTTCCTCGAAAGTGCTATTGTGAGCTCGAGCTCACACGCACCCTTTGCTACAGTACAAACAAAAAAATATTTAAAAAGTTCAAAAAAATCTGAATTTTTTTGGTAACAAACATTGATATATTTTTCACATGCGTACAAATTTTCATGAAAAAATGACATTCATGCAGGTCTCAGCAAAAAAAAACAAAATCGATGCTCCAAAATGCTTCAAAAAACAGTTTTTGGAGCATGATTTTGTTTTTTTGCTGACACCTCCACAAATGTCATTTCATCACGAAAATTGGCACGCATGTAGAAAAAACATCAAAGTTTCTTGACAAAAAAGTTCATATTTTTTTGAATTTTTTTACTATTTTTTCGGATTTTACTGTTCATCCGGGATCACTGGTGCCCGGGATCAATTCCTCCGCGTCCGTTCTTCCTCACGTTTTTTTGTGTGACTTAGCTGACATAGTTGCTCTCCGGACTCTCGTATCTTTCCGGGTCAATTCAAACACACATTCTGGTTGGTGCAAACTCGCCATGAACAAGGCTTCGCTCAGGCTTTTTGTGGAGCCCTCTTCCTAACCTGATAAGTCTGATGTTGAGCCGCTGGGATAGGGAAGTCAGCAGCTGTTGAAGATTCCGTCATACTGATGGTAGCTTCCTTTTGAGCCGAACAACAAGGGACCAACCACGCCGTTGAAGATTGTCGACCGCTGGAAGATTACACTTTGCATGATTTAGTAGGATGAACTCGCACCGCTTCACCATTTACAGGCCATATTCGTTCCGTGGTTCTGCCAAATATGTTGCCCTGCATCAACAAAAATCCTCTGCTAGTGAATTTTGTGATGATCAGGTGTACACTCCGCAAATACAAGGGAGGAAAATTTGGCTACACTGTCAAGAAACAACTAAGTAACAATGAACAGAGTAAAATTCCTAGCTCAGCTTCATTTTTATTTTTTTAACCAGGCATAACCCATTTCCATTATTCATCTTAACGAAAATACACGTTGTTCTGTATCACCATACCCGAGACCAACTGACTTAAGGAAACTAGAAAGGGGAAAGCGGGTTCAGGGCATCACTGGGAAACCCACTGTAAGCACTCGTCATAGAGCAGCTCACTATGGGGGCGTAAACCCAGTGATACTACAAACCAAACCAGGGCTAGAGGACTTAACAGTTTGAGACGCGCACTAGGAAGCCGACAGCAGCTCACGACCCAAAGGGCTCACAAGCGAGCAGGTAGTAAAAGCTCACGCAGGAGCAAAGACCAGCAAAGTACTAGATGATCACTAAACCGAAGGCTCGCAAAACGTTCCCAGCAACCGCGGAAGAGCTCTAATCCATCGTTGCCTCAGTTGGAGCCGCACAGATTCTCATCATAGTCGAGGTGTTCGTCCCGAGCATCTTGGCTCCTCGCTCCATGGCTTCACGATCAACACCAGCCATCAAAAAATTGCACAGTAAGTCAAGAAACCACAAGCAGAGTATACCACATTAAACGGGGTCTTAAGTTGTTTGTGTTGAAGGTGGCTTGGTTGCGACAGTTCCAGATCGCCCAGCACATTGCTGCCAGCCCATAAGTATAGAACCTGGCTCATCCGGTAAAAACACATAGCACCAGGAGAAGAATTGCCAAAGATTGTTCGGGCAAAGATCTGTGCCCAGCACACACCCGACCGTCCTCCAAACCACCCGAGCGACGGGGCAAGTGAAAACAGATGTTGAGACATTTCTTTTTCTCTGCAAAATGAATAACTGGGATTTCCAGCCCAGTTCCGTTTCTTCATAACCTTTCTAGTCAGAATGGCATCTTGGAATAACTGCCATAAAAAGATCTGTATTTTAAGAGGGAGTCTGTCTTTTCAAATCCATCTATAATCACACCCTGCTAGGTGTCTTTCCAAATAGGTATAGACCGATTTGGTCGAAAAACATTTCTTTTTATCTGAAGTCCAGACGATCTGGTCTGTTTCATCAGATAAGGACCAAGTGTCCACCATCTTTTTGATATCATTCCACTGTTCCATAAGGGGAGGGTACAAACGTCTCCTAAAGAGATCACCACTTCCAATTTTTTTGGAAATCGGCAACTGTGATTTCCTGATGATTACAAATACTGTACAGAGCTGGAAATTGAGTTCGCAAGGGGGCCCCATCCCTGATTCGGTCCACACTCTGGCAATGTTACCAGAGTTCAGAATCACCCCTCTTCCTGCCGTATAAACATCTTTCACTTTGATAATGGCTTTCCAGATCGGGGAATCCCCAAATTTATTTTTCACCGAGGTCACCGTATCTATTGTAAGGTATTTAGCATGGATCACATCCTGCCAATAGCCTTGTTGAGTTTCAAGTTTCCACTACCACTTGGTGAGTAGGCTAATATTTTTCTTAGGGAGATCTTTCACTCCTAAACCTCCTTTATTCTTAGATCTACAGATCCTAGTCCATATCACCAAGTGATATCTTCAACGCCCATTGTTCTCTTGCCAAAAGAATTTTTTCTGATGCTTATCTAATTTCTCAATGACCATCTTAGGAAGCATGAACATAGACATATAGTATTTTATAATACTGGTAAGGGAGGAGTTAAGGAGGGTCAGCCTTCCCCCAGAAGATGCCACATTACCAATCCAGGATTCACAACATTTGAATATTTTATCATCAACAAAATTCCAGTCAAGAACATGTAGGGTGGAATAGCTCACCGGCACTCCTAAGTACTTCATAGGGAAGTGCCCAATCTCGCAGTTAAAAAGATAATAGTAGAATGTTAGCATATCATCACCGCCCCCCCCCCCTACACACACACACAAGATTTCACTTTTTAGGAAATTTATTTTGAGCCCTGACATGAGCTAAAAAATATAAAGTAGTAGTTTCAAGTTGATCACAACTTCTCTATCATGCTCAAAACAAATGGCAGAGTCGTCGGCATATTGAAGAATTGCTGCACCACCTTCAATCGGGTCAGGAGCAAGGCCCATCAGCATGCCTTCTTTTTGAGCATTAAGAATCATTTTGGACAACACTTCTACAGCCATGTTGAACAAGAAAGGTGAATACAGGTCGCCTTGACGTACCCCTTTGTAACTCTGGAAACAGGACCTGTTTCATTATGCAATTTGATACCGGCTGTCCCATTGTTCAAGATTTTTTGGACCCAACCACACCACACAGGCCCAAACCCCTGTTTCCTGTGACATTCGAGGAGGAAATCCCAATTGATTTTATCGTAAGCTTTTTAAAATCTAGTTTCAGCACCACACCAACTTTTTTCTTGGGGTGAGTGTGATGAAACATTTCATGGAGGGTAAGAATACCATCCATAATGTTTCTATGTTTTATAAAGGCATTTTGGTGTTTGCTAATGAGTTTCTCAGCAAATACAACCACTCTGCTATCCAAAGCTTTTGTGGATAACTTGTATGGACAGTGGAGGAGACAAATGGGTCTGTATTGCTGAATCTTTTTAACCCGAGTCATTTTAGGAATAAGAGTGATTATCCCATAATTAAGACGGGTAACATCCAAAGTGTTGCTGTGGAATGCGTCAAATAAGCGCATAATATCATTTATACAAAATCCCAACAATGTTTATAGAATTCAGCCGGTATGCTATCCGGCCCCGCAGCTCTATTATTATCCATGTCAAATAGAGCTTTTTTTTACTTCTTCTTCCGTGAACTTACCAGTAAGGAGAATGTTATCTTCCTCATTAAGTTTTTCACTCTCGGACCACATATTAGGGGACATGTGAAATAGGTTTCCCCTGGCAGGGCCAAATAGATTCTCATAATAAGCTATGGCATGATCTGAGAGGTTGGTGGTCCCATCAATCACCACATCCCCATCAGTAAAGGAGTGGATGGTATTTTTACGTTTTCTCCCATTTGCCACACGATGCTAAAAGGCATTATTTAGATCATCTTTTAACAACCATCACACATTAGACTGCAGTAACCAGAACAACTCCTCATTAGCAAGAATCTCATTGAGCTCTATTTGTAAGGATACTTTTCTCTCATAACTATTAGGATTGAGTGGCCCCTCTTCTTCCATTTTTTTCAATATCTTCCAACTCCATTTTAATGCCTTTTTCCTCTTTCTAGTGTGACCAAAGGCATTGGAACCCCAACCTTTAAAATATTTGGTGAAACACCTCAGTTTGATATTAAGAATATCAATGGGTTTTTTGCAAGAACTGGTTGTTCACAAATCCATTTAGCAATGGAGTAGATGTTCTCATCCTTTAGCCAGCTGAGTTCAAATTTGAACTCACGCTGATGAAAGGTGTCAGGTTTCTTCATCCCCGAGGATAAAAGGAGTTGGTTGTGGTCACATACATCTGACTAGTTTACAGACTATAACCAAAGGGAACAAGTCCTCCCATTCGAAGCTCATCAGGACTCTATCAAGTTTCTCTAAGGTGGGGTGTTTTTGATTGTTGGTGCAAGTATATTTGCCCCTTCCCATATCCGAAGACTCAAGGAGTGAATGATAGAGTTGAACGTATCCACATACGGGGATCGGTACATAGTTTTATTTTTGTCATAATTTTTTCGCAGGATATTAAAATCACCACCAACCACATAGGGGACTTGGAGGTGAGAACACACCGAGGCAACCTCACCAAGGAATTCATATTTTGTTGTCATCATGGGCTGCCCCATATACCGTTATGAGCGTCCAAACACATTTGAGATTAATATCATATAAGGTGGCCTGCAAGCTAAACTTGCTAGGTATCCAGGAAACAACTTCAAAGGTTTCTTTTTTAATTCCACATAGGATACCACCTACCTTACTAACAGAAGGCACCCAGTTCCACTCAAATTTTTCCAAGGGGTCTATTTTCCTTAGACTCTTAGGAGGAAAGGTGTTTTCATTGTCTCTTGAAGGAAAATAAAATCTAGGGAATGATCTTTAATAATGTCAGAGAAGCAGGTAGTCATTCCTTTCTTCCCTGCCCCTCTACAGTTCCAGAAGAGTCCATTCATTTAATAACAGTGGTTTTCCTCCCCTGTTTGGTATTCCTACTAGGGTGCAGAGTAGGGTACCATTGTTATTTTTAGGGAGTTTTTTGTTTTTTGACTTCTAGTCACAGGTCTAGAGATAACAACATTTACCTTCCTTTCCCTTTTCTTTCTAGAACGAATTATAGTAAAGTTTTCCTCATCTATGTCATTTTCCTCACTCCATCTCATATCTAGAGGAGTCTGATCTCCCTTACCATTAGTCAACAACAATATACTACCCCCCTTGACAATTATTATCCTTCTTATCATGTTAGGAATCCTTATTTCCAGCCTTTTCAAGTTCTCTCAGAACATAAATGCTAGCAAAATCAGAATCTGGTATATCTACACCCATCTTAACTACTTTAAGAATGAGAACAGGATCGGACAAGGTATCAAAAGAGTTAATGTTTTTATAGTTACCTTCCATATCAATCTTCTTAGCTGCAGCCCAGCCTTGGCATTATTTGAAAAAAATAGTGGTGGCGTTGATTAGAATTGGCACGCCATCAATTGAAGTTATGGCTAACTATTACTCTACTAGTGCTACATGCTCTCTTGGATATGGACTGGAAATTTATCCCTTGTACTTAGTAGCATATATAAAAATATCAAAATGTTTAACCTCAACTTTTTTAATGAAATGTTGTTATTGTGCGTAAAAGAAATTTGTGACTAATATCTTATATGGGAAAATATTACTCTGTTTGCAGGAATATAACTTTTATTTTTATCTTACATCATCTACTAATTAAGGAAAAATGTTGTTACCTATCAATGTGTTGAATCAGATACTACATTATTCATATGCCATATAACCAAACATTGATCCTAGGTCACTAAACATATTGGATCGATCAATAGTAGTATAAGAGAATATTACCTAATTAATTAATAGTCTAATTAATAGTTAAACTAGCATGAGATAATTGCAAAAAAAATCTTATACTCGTACATTTAAGAGCCCTCTAATATGATATTTATTGAAAAAATAGACGTAGGCACATATAAAGGAAGAACCCTCTAACAAGATATTTATAGAAAAACCAAACACAAACACATATAAAGGAAAACCAACCATATATATGAAGACCATCCAAACTAAATCCAACGTATGGCTCAGTTTTTTACCTCTAAATAAATGTTAGAAAGTACTCCATGGTTGGATGCATGTAATTTTATCTTTTTGTGCTTTGTTTAAATTTGAATCAATGAAATTTATTTTTAAAAAATACCATGAACTCAAATTTGAGAACATAACATAATTTCCATTACAAAATGATGTTTATTGTAATTGTTGTAGTCATAATGATAGAAGTGTGTTGTATGCTATTAGTGTTTAATTTTTAAACACTATAGATGCAAATGTGTGGTAAAAATTTAAAATTGTAATGAAATACTATTTAGATTTTGGTATAATGATATATTAAAAATTAAAAGTATTTAGTATAAATAGGTGATCGTGGAACAACTCGAAGCTCAGGGAGGGCCTTAGGGATATCGAGCTCGTGCAGAAACGTTGGAGTTGTTTGATCGAAGATATTGTGTTCCAAATCCAGCAGCGGAGGTGGCTGCATCTATGAGGGTTTGGGGGAAAATGCTGCCTATGGCTTAGCAGAAGACGAAAATCTAATTTGTAGGGGATGGCTGCCCAAAATGGTAAGATGTTTTGTCTATATATAGAAGGGAGGTGGCATGCCTGGCTATGCTAGAAATGGACATCGGGCTACGACCCAAATAACAATTTTAACATGTAGGTGTTTTATTTGTTTATCCGATTATATTGCCTCTATATTCTATCGTTCGAGTACCAAATGGATTCTGATTTAGATGAATTTCAGCATGACCTCGATATACTATGAGAAATACTACACGCAAACATCCACCCCTCATCGGAACCACCGGCGTCATGGAGTCATGGTCATTGGCAGCATGATGAAGGAAATATGCCCTAGAGGCAATAATAAAGTTGTTATTTTATATTTCCTTATATCATGATAAATGTTTATTATTCATGCTAGAATTTTATTAACCAGAACCTTGATACATGTGTGGATACATAGAGAAAACACCGTGTCCCTTGTAATCCTCTACTAGACTAGCTCGTTAATCAAAGATGCTTAAGTTTCCTAACCATAGACATGTATTGTCATTTGATGAACTGGATCACATCATTAGGAGAATGACGTGCTGGACAAGACCCATCCCTCAGCATAGTATATTGATCGTTTAGTTTTATTGCAATTGCTTTCTTCATGCCAAATACATATTCCTTCGACCATGAGATTATGCAACTCCTGGATACTGGAGGAATGCCTCGTGTGCTATCAAACGTCACAACATAACTGGGTGATTATAAAGATGCTCTACAGGTATCTCCAAAGGTGTTTGTTAGGTTGGCATAGATCGAGATTAGGATTTGTCACTCCGAGTATCGGAGAGGTATCTCTAGGCCCTCTCGGTAATACACATCATAAGAAGCCTTGCAAGCAAAGTGACTAATGAGTTAGTTGCGGGATGATGTATTAAGGACCGAGTAAAGAGACTTGCCAGTAAAGAGATTGAACGTGGTACGAAGATACCACGATCGAATCTTGGGCAAGTAACATACCGATGGACAAAGGGAATAACGTATGTTGTCATAACGGTTCGACTGATAAAGATCTTCGTAGAATATGTGGGAGCCCATATGAGCATCCAGGTTCTGCTATTGGTTATTGACCGGAGAAGTGTCTCGGTCATGTCTACATAGTTCTTGAACCCATAGGTTCCGCACGCTTAACGTTCGATGACGATATAGTATTATATGAGTTATGTGATTTGGTGACCGAATGTTGTTCAGACTTCTGGATGAGATGACAGACATGACGAGGAGTCTCGAAATGGTCGAGAGGTAATGTTTTATATATAGGACGATGGTCTTCGGACACCGTAAGTGTTCCGTAGGGTACCAGGTACATATCGGATTACCGGAAGGGGTTTCGGGCAACCCCAGACAAAAGATATGAGCCTTATGGGCCATGAGGGGAAACACACCAGCCACAAGGGGCTGGTGTGCCCCCCATATGGGCCGGTCAAAGAGGAGAAGGAAAGAGGGGAAGGGAAAAAGGAAAAGTAGGAAGTACTACTTCCTTCTTCCCCCTTTCCTTCCCCCTCCGGCAATTTATGGAAAGGGAGGGGGCGCCACTTGGGAAAACCCCAAGTAGGATTCTCATCCTACTTGGGGCGCCCCATGGCTGCCTCCCCTCTCCCTCCCGCACACACACACACACACACACACATGTGTGTGTGTCTATATATATATATATATATATATATATATATATATATATATATATATATATATATATATATATATATATATATATATGAGGAGGGGGCTGCCTAGCACACACACAACATTAATTGTTAGCCATGTGCGGCGCCCCCTCCATAGTGTACACCCCCGGTCATATTCTCTCGGTGCTTAGGTGAAGCCCTGTGGGGATCACTTCACCAACACCATCGTCATGCCGTCGTGTTATCGGAACTGATATACTACCTCGACGTCTTGCTGGATCAAGAAGGCGAGGGAAGTCACCAAGCTGAATGTGTGCAGAACTCGGAGGTGCCATACGTTTGGAACTTGATCGGTCGGAGCTACAAAAGTTCGACTGCATCAACCGCATTATTAAACGCTTCCGCTTACGGTCTACAAGGGTACGTAGACACACTCTCCTCCTCGCTGCTATGCATCTCCTAGATAGATCTTGCGTGAGCGTAGGAATTTTTTTGAAATTGCATGCTACGTTCCCCAACACATGATGCACACTAGTAGAAAACGGAGCATTAAAACCGGTTTGTAAGGGCCTTTAGTGCCGGTTATGGAACCGGCACTAAAGTGTGGGCACTAAAGGCCCCCCCCCCTTAGTACCGGTTCGGCACGAACCGGCGCTAAAATGCCACCACGTGGCGTGAGCTCACGCCCTGGTATGGGGGACCTTTAGTACCGGTTGGTAACACCAACCGGTAATAAAGGTTTCTTTTTGAAATTTTTTTTTTGAAAATTTTGGAAAAAATTTTGATTTTTTTTCGATTTTTAATTTTTCTGAATTATTTGATAATTTAGTCTCTAATCACCTCTCTTAACTGCTCAAGTGTGGATCACTCATTCCAAATCATCTAACTTCCCGACCGGTCACCCATCCCTCTCACTACTCCAGCCCAAGCACGCTTAACTTTCAGGTTCTATTCCCCTTCGTTTCCAAGTCTGCACTTCTTGTTTTCCTAACAATAGTAAGATGTTAATCCTATTAACCCTCAGGAGTTTAGCTTGAGCATGAAGTCACACATTTCACCGTTTGAGTTTGAAACTATTATTCTAAAAAACAGTAATTATTTAGTAACGCTAATATTTCTTGAATAAGTTTGACCATAGTTTGACCACAGTTTGACCATAGTTTGACCATATTTGACCAAAATTCAAAAAATTGAAATAATTATTTAGTAAAACTAATATTCTTGAATAATTATGTAGTAACATTAATACTTCTTGAATAAGTAGTTTGACCAGAGTTAACCAATTTTTTTTAGAAAAACTGAAATTTGACCATATCTTTTTTCCTTTTGGAATTTGAGGATTCTAAAAATTCCATACAGGCCGTAGGGCGGTCTCCATCGGATGCGGATTTTCGTGCTGAATTTTTTGATACATTATACGCTTTTTTTCCGACATCGTATGCAAAAGTTATAGCCGCTTTTACATTTTCCCTACACTTTTGCAAAACATGTCCAAATTTAAGTTTTCAAATTTTCCTAACTAGTAGATGTAGTAATATAACTACCTCTCGAAAGATTTTATTTTCTGAAGTTTTTATCATTTTCTTTTGATTTTTCAAAACTGAAATGGCGATACACGCTGGGGGGGTAGAGTTTGAAAATTGCCCTATAGTGCCGGTTTGTGTCTTCAACGGGACTATAGGTTAAGACTTCTGTAGTGTCGGTTGGTGCCGCAAACCGGTACTAATGGTTAGACTTTAGTACCGGTTTGTGTCACAAACCGTCACTAAAGGGGCTCGTGGGGCCCCTTTGACGCCAGCCTGCCACCACCCTTTAGTACCGGTTCGTGTACGAACCGGTACTAAAGGTTTATTACGAACCGGCACTAATGCATAGCCATTCGAACTGGCACTATTGATCACATTAGTGCCGGTTTTTTTACAAACCGGCACTAATGTGCTTCACGTTTGACCCTTTTTCTACTAGTGGCATTTGGTCTTCCTCGTCCTCGTTTGGAAAGGTCTCTTTCGGCTCTCGGTCAGGAATGAAGATCCTACATCGGTTCATCGACACCACCCGATCAGCCCCGACGGAGTCGAGGATGGCACGGGTTTAGGCAATGAGGGGCGGGCCGTCATAGAGCTCGACAAGAATGGTGATGACTCCTACATCTTGAGCTTGCGTTGGTTTTTCCCTTGAAGAGGAAAGGGTGTGATGAGCCACAAGTGTATGGGGTAAATTGTAGCTCTTTCCGGTAAGTAAGAGTGTCGAACCCAACGAGGAGCAGAAGGAAATGACAAGTGGTTTTCAGCAAGGTAATGTCTGCAAGTGCTAAAATTGTAAGTAGCGGAGTAGTTTGGTAGCAAGATAATTTGTAAAGAGCAAGTAACAATAGTAGTAACAAAGTGCAACAAGGTAGCCCAATCCTTTCGAGGCAAAGGACATGCCAAAACGGTTTCTTATGATAAGCAAAGTGTTCTTGAGGGTACACGGGAATTACATCTAGGCACTTTCATTATGTTTGCTTAATTCGTGTTCGGTACTTTGATAATTTGATATGTGGCTGGACCGGTGCTTAGGTGTTGTTCTGACTTGAACAAACCTCCTACTTATGATTAACCCTCTCGCAAGCATCCGCAACTACGAGAAAAGTATTAAGAATAAATTCTAACCATAGCATTAAACTTTTGGATCCAATCGGTCCCTTACGGAATAGTGCATAAACTGGGGTTTAAGCTTCTGTCACTCTTGCAACCCACCATCTAATATATACTCCACAATGCATTGCCTTAGGCCCAAATATGGTGAAGTGTCATGTAGCCGACGTTCACATGACACCACTAAGAGAAAGGGAACATACACACCATCAAAATATGGAACACATATCAAGTTCACATGATTACTTGCAACATGATTTCTCCCATGACCTCAAGAACGAAAGTAACTACTCACAAATGACAAACATGCTCAAGATTAGAGGGGTATTGAATAGCATAATGTATGTGGACATATAATCTTCCACCAAATAAACCACATAGTAATCAACTACAAGCTGTAATCAACACTACTAGTCACCCACGGGCACCAATCTATAGTTTTGATACAAAGATTGAACGCAAGAGATGAACTAGGGTTTGAGAGGAGTTGGTGCTGTGAAGATATTGATGAAGACAGCCCTCCCCAAGATGGGAGAGTTGTTGGTGATGATGATGACGATGATTTCCCCCTCCGGGAGGGAAGTTCCCCCGGTGAAATCGCTCCGCCGGAGGGCAAAAGTGCTCCTGCCCAAGTTCCGCCTCAAGGCGGCGGCGCTTCGTCCTGAATGTCCTCTCCTTATTTTTTTCTAGGTCAAAATGACTTATATACCAGAAGATGGGCACCGGAGGTGGGCCGAGGAGGGCAGCACCCACCAGGGCGCACCTGAGCCTCCTGGCGCGCCCAGGTGGGTTTGTGCCCACCTGGTGGCCGTCCTCTAGTACTTATTTGCTGCAATATTGCTTAAATATTCTATAAAAAATCCTCGGGGAGTTTCAGCTCATTTGGAGTTGTGCAGAATAGGTAGCTTGACGTAGCTTTTTCAGGTCCAGATTTCCAGCTGCCAGAATTCTCCCCCTTGGTGCATACCTTGCATATTATGAGAGAAAAGGCATTAGAATTACTCCAAAAAGCATTATTATACAATAAAACAACCTAAATAATAGAAGGAAAACATGATGCAAAATGGACGTATCAATTCCCCCAAGCTTAGACCTCTCTTGTCCTCAAGCAAAAACCGAAATCGAAAAACATGTCCACATGCTTAGAGAGAGAGAGATGTCGATAAAAACAAAAATACGGACATAGCAGCATCATGTGACTTATTATAACAGCAACAAACTTTAATATAAAACTTTTATCATAGCATTTTTTATCATAGACTTCTCATGAACAAGTGACAATTCATCACAACATCGAAGTATAAAGCATAAACTCTATTGGAAACCAACAAACGATGTTCTCAGTCAACATTGCAACTACAACTCATCATCTTTCTAGGAAGGGTCACGTATCGGAGCCTTTAGGCAAGTCCACATACTCAACTATCATTTAGTCTTCAATGATTTTGCTAACACTCACCGTGTACACATGAGCAAAACGTTTCAACCGTACACAAAGAAAGATAGGGGCTTATAGTTTCGCCTCCCAACACACTCACCTCAAGGGTGATGTCAACAATAATAACTTATGCCACCCATATTCAACTGGATATATGTGCCTAGATCTTTCCTCACCACATGATGCTTGCCAAAGGAGAAAAATAAAAAGAATAGAGAGAAAAACTTTGACTCTTGCATAAAAGTAAATACATGAAAGTAAAAGATAGGCCCTTCGCAGAGGGAAGAAGAGGTTTCCATGCACTTTTTGTTTCTATGCTCAACCCCTTAGTGCAAGAGAACGTCACGTTATATTGTCCCTTGTGATGGCAACCTTTATTATGCAGTCTGTCGCTTTTATTCTTCACCATCACAAGTTCATACAACGCTCAATTTTTCCTTACACTAAATGATCTCACACTTTTATAAGCATTTTTTATTGCCCTTTTTTGCACCGATGACAACTTACTTGAAGGATCTTACTCAATCCATAGGTAGGCATTGTGGACTCTCAAACAAGATAGGGTTTAAGGGGTTTGGATGCACAAGTAGTATCTCTACTTAGTGTGGGATTTTTGGCTAGCAAAGATAGGGGCAAGCACCACATGTTGAAGGATCTATGACAATATGACTTCTATGTGAATATGAGCAAACGTAAATCATTAAATTGTCTTCCTTGTCTAACGTCAACAATTTTGGCATATAATATTTTGATGGGTGCTCACAATCACAAAAGATTTCCATGATAGTATATTTATATGTGAATCTTGTCTTCCCTTATTTGTTCTTTCATGTGTTGCATCATTGACCAATGCTATGTTTGTCAATCTACAATAGAATTTTCTACTTATACTTTTCCTTGTGTAATGTCATCACTTGCCATAGGATTAGCATATGATCTTTTCTTTTTATTTTAGCAAGAAAGTAAAGAAGGCAAAACTCAAACTAAACTTTATTATATATCACACACGATTACAAGGATTGATCACTAAGCAAACTCAGAAAAAGAAAGGATCGAACTAAACTTTTATCCATCTAATAGGAAAAGATAACCATGATCGAACTAAGAAAATAAAGGCAAAAGATAGTGGTTATGATGATGACATAGGGCACCTCCCAAGCTTGGAGAAAGCCAAGGGGAGTGCCCATACCCAATACTCAGTTTTCTGTTGGTGGTGATGAAGAAGATGGTGGTGATGAAGTAGATGCAATCCGGTGTTTGACGATCAAGAGGCTCTCCAATCTTCGGATGACTCTCCGCGGGGAAGCAATGTGCTCTGTGTGCAAAATATTTTCACGATTGAGATACTTATTTTGTATACGAACCGTATTATGATCCTGAAGGTTGCAATCTCAACGGGGGTAAGATGAGCATAGTAGGGTTCAAGGATATCTTCCTCTTCCTCATCGGCGGGCAATGCTTGCTCGTCCATCGGCACTTGATCTCCGGGTGCCTCCTTGCTCTGGTGACAACTTGATGGCGCCATCCCTGTTTTTTTTGTGACTGATGGTGCCATCCTCAAGTAGTTTCAACTGGCATGTAATACCGTGGAATGTTGAACTTGATGAGGTCATGCAAAGAAATAGGCCATCCAAATTGGCTGAAGATTCAACATATGTAATCTATTATATATAAAAAGTACTTTACGACCTCGGCAGAAAAAGATAAATATGCTAGAAATTACCACAAAAAACAGAAACATCCAACCATTAATTAAGCTAATTAACCGATCATAGCCGATGGATCTCTGAATGAATCCATTGACGTTGAAGTTGATATTATTTACCTACTGATACCCTTAGTTGTAATGGTTTACTCCATGTTCAAAATAAAATCAACATAGGGTTAGGCATTGACTCAGCTTGAGAATAACTTCTCACGCACACGGCCGCCGCCATAACTCCTCACTCACGTGCCGCTGCCATAACTCCTCGCGCACGTGCCGCGGCTGTCCTAGCAAAATCAGATCGAGAATTCCTCACGCATGTTGCCGATGTCGTAAGGTTGGTTATAGTGGGGAGTAACTTAGACTAGTAACATGTATATGTTACTAGTCCATGTTACTACGTTCATAACGGGTAGTAACATATGGATGGTAACATACAAGCCTTCATTAATTGAGACATAGACTCACTTTATCTCGGGGTGTGTTATGTTGCAGTAACATATTATGTTACCATAAGCATCTCTCCCCTCATTAACTCTATGCCACATAAGCAAATTTATCTTATGATGTGTTATGTTACTATCTAAGTTACTCCCACTATGACTAGCCTAACTCCTCAAGCACGCGGCCGCCGCTGTCACAGTCATGTATGCCTTCTCCTCGGTGGCGTTAGGCTGGCCATAGTGGGGGTAACATAAGTAGTATCATGCATTTGGGACTCGCCAACATGCTTATGTGGCAGGCAATTAAAGAAGAGAGAGATGATTATATTAACATAAGTAGATACCGTAACATAATAAATGTTATGCTATTATGTGTCATGCATGGCAATAAATTAGACCATCATGATACTAATCTATGATACTATGCACTATATATGTACTATCATACACTAGTATCATATGCGATACTAGTAGATGATATTCTCCACTCTGACCAGCCTTAGCGGGCGACCAGTCTTCCTCCCTGTGCATGGATGCTGGCAGAATCAAGTTCCAAACTGGCGTCTAACATGCAACTCTACAAGTGACAACCCAGGAGATGGGCACCAGATCCATCAAATATATGGCTGCACGCAGTGGCAAGAAGATTGATAAGGACTTGCTTCACGTACTGCCTCCATGCATGCTCGATAATTATGATGCAAGCTGCCCAGAAACTTGGGAAGGATAGTGGCCAGTTCCTAAATACGGCGCCCGTCATATTTCGATTTGTATGTTGTCCGAGCCGACGCCCACTGGATGTTGTTCGGCCGGTCGGTTCTCCTCCACGTGCATGCATATGAATGTCGTAAGATTTCAATCTTGCCCCATGTATTCACCTTGCATACATCGGTGCAAGATCCATTGGATCCAAGACAGCCTAGAGCCAGCTAATGGTAAGTTACCGAAAAAAGATTTCCCCCGCTTTGTATTACAAAGCAACCAACATCGATCACAAAGCAATGCTCGGGCGAGAAGCACAACTAACCCAAAAGAAAAGAGAAAAAGAAAGAAGAAAGAAATGCCAACAACGACAGCTCGACAAAGCGCGGATGACCCGCCACCGCTGCGCCCTCCAGAATCGACCCACCACAAACTAAGGCTCAGATCCACCGCGTACCAAGCAACGCCTCCAAGAAAGGATGCGACGTCGACGACGCTGTTGCCCGGACGTATACTAGGGTTTCCCCCGGCGCGCGGAAGGGAGAGGGGGATGGATACTTCCGACACCCTCCAGGAAAGGATGGAGAAAACCGCAGGTGTCATCGCATCGGAGCCGGAAGAGCCGGCAAGGGATTTCTCCCTCACTCCAAACCCCACTGCCCAACCAGGCTGGAGCCAACCAGCCATCTCGCCGCCCACCAGCATGCACCACCGCGGTCTTGACGTCACCCACGCCGCCTCACTGAGATCACCACCACGAGGCCAAGAGGATGGAGAGAGACGCATGAGGCGACAGGAGCAGCAGCACCGGAGCCACGCGGGAGGGAACTACCTCCACCGCCGTCGTGCGGGATGCCCGAGTGTCCGCCACCGTCGCGGTCGCCGCCCGGACGCACCAGCAGGGCATACCAGGCCACCCCTGGCCCGACCGGGCCCAAATCAGGCCCGTAAAGCCCTGCCGGCCACGCTGCAGCAGGGCGGCATCAGCGCCGCGGGCATCCACCACTAGTAGAAAAACACCTATTAGTCCCGGTTCGTAAAGGCTTTTAGTCCCGGTTCATGAACCGGGACTAATGGGTCGTTATTAATACCTCCCCTATTTAGTCCCGGTTCTAACACGAACCGGGACAGATGGTCCTCCACGTGGCCGGTGCGCCGAGCCCGGGCAGGGGAGCCTTTGTTCCCGGTTGGTGGCACCAACCGGGACCAAAAGGCATCCACGCGTCAGTATTCCAGTGGCTGGGGTTTTTGTTTTTTTAAAAGGGGGGGGAGTTTTGGGGGTTAATTTAGGTGTTTCATATATTGTGTTAGCTAGCTAATTAATAGAGAGAAATGTCCTCTCTTATGTCCGTGCTTGGTCGATGCTACGTACTATATACATATAGCCCTCGACTCGCTAGCTAGTAAGAAAATGAAGGGAACCATCGAGTACAGAAGTTTGTCATGCATACCGAGAGAAATGATCGATCGACCTCTCCTTCTCCGAGAGATTGGTCGAACAATTTAAAACAAGTTTTCATATCATGTATGTCCGACGCTACTAGCTACATACATGTACAATATATAAGATCTCTCAATTACAGTCCCCTAGCATTTGAAATCAACTTCCGTTGTTATTCTCCGGCTTTATTAATGACGTGGTCAAGAAAGAATCCCGCCAATTCCTCTTGAATTGCTTTAATGCGATCTGGTTCTAGGAGTTCATTCCGCATCTGTCACGTTTAATTTGAAGAAGGGGGTTAACTAATACATATATATGAATGAAACTCAACAGAAATGATGGTGTAATAAAATGAAATTGTGAATATTATTAATTGCTTACGCACTTCATATTGTCTTGGAGAGTAGCCCCGCTTGTTTTTCAAAGTCGCGTTGTAGATGAACTCGCACACGTAGTATCCACAGAAAGCATTCCCTTGTTCCTGCCACAAGCACTTTACGAGAAATAGAGGTCAATCAAACTGATAATGAAGCATTATAAATGGCATTGATGAAAGTATAGCTATAGAATCAACGGGAGATGCGCACAACTAGCTAGCCAGTAGTACTTACTTTCGGGTATATATATCGCGGCTCCTTCGGCAGTCCCGGAGCTTTTGCGGTGAACTGTTTCCAAACCCTGCAAGACAAAGAAAATAATTATTATTACTTGAGATATCAGGGGATGAACAAAAAGTTGCCGCTATGGTGCGATAATGATCGGTTAATTGAACTTACTTGCTGAGCATTTCAGTCATGTCCGCATAGGTGCTGGGATCTTTCCGTCTCGAGTCTAAGACGGTTACTAGTCCATGCTCAAGCTTAATCTCCAGAAGAATATAGTGGAACCTGCGCACGCATGCATAACTCATCAATTACATTACTATAACCTCGCTCGAGTAATAAGGGAAACCGAATATGCAAACGATCAGTAACACTCACTTGCCGTTATAAGGAAAAAGTATGGTATCTTTGTTTTGATTTTTCATCATCGATTGTAGCAAGTTGTCCTCGGCCTCTTTGACGTGCTTTTCAACCAGAAATACATATATGATATTTGTGTTAATGAACCCAATATCATAGATTTCATTTTTTTTGCACTCGACGATCTTCAATCTGGATAATATATTGAGGATAATTAATTATAAATACATGCAATGAAAGCGAGCTATATATAGAGACTTAATGACAGAAATAGTACTTACAGGCAGTAGCAAAAGACCGTTAATTTATCGATGGCCTTTTGATTGAAGAACTCGAAGAACTCCTCAAATGGAACACACAACAGATCAGTTCCAACGAGGTCGTGCTCCTCTTTAATGTTCAAATACAAACAATTCGTCCCCCCAAACTCTCTGCAGGTTTTCATGTACCAAGTATGGAATCTTCACATCATCGTTGTTAGAGTTTTTTCATCTTTGACGAGAGGCTTCCCGTACTCGTATCTGTGTTCTTCCACCTTCATGTATCCAGGAAGTGCATCGTCAGGCAGGTAATCTTGTAGATTGCCATAACCGCCACCATCCGGAACATTAGCGGCGATTTATGTTGCCGCTAGACACATTGAGAGGGGGGCACGATTGGTTTGCTTGTTCGCCGAGCTGGTCAATTTTTTTCTTAGCTGCTCGTTCTTTTGCTCTTTGATGTCTGACAGTACTTCCCGACCGCTCCGCTTGGAGATATGTCTGTTAAGTAATGCGCTCATAGTTGGTTCTCGGCGGAGACTTTGCCGGTTTCCTCAGGGCAGCCAGAGTGCGCTTCGCTTTCACCGGATCTACCTTCTCCTCCGGAGGTGGACGCCTCTTTGCTTTCAACCCTGCAAACCAGTCATCCACTTCGGTCTGCGCGATCTTCGCGTTTTCCTCCTCGGTCCTCTCGTACGGTAACATCTCTGGAGTCTTTAGAGAAGGACCGTATCTGTATTTCCTCCCGCCTTTGGCTGTACTGCTAGACGCCAGCAGAGCATACAGAGCGGATGTCTTCTTTTTTGCTTGCTTACGAGGCGGAGGAGAAGGACTACGACGCGCCGGAGTGGCGGCGGGTCTCTTCCGCCCTTGCTGACGAGGCGGAGAAGTAGGAGGCTGGCTGCTCGGGCACGCCGGCGCAGGCGGAGAAGGAGGCGGAGTGCCTCCACGCGCCGGAGAAGGAGGCAGAGTGCCGCCACGCTGCGTCGACTGCCACTCACCGGAGGAGGAGGCGGTGGAGGAGGCGGAGTGCCACGACTCACGGAGGAGGAGGAGGAGGCGGAGGCGTCCAGTTCGGAAGGTTGATGAGCTCCTTCCGCCATATGCATGGAGTCTTCAGAGCAGAACCCAGCCTAGTCTCCCCTTCACCAGGGTGGTCAAGCAGGAGGTCCTCAAATCCCTCTGTTATTTCATCCACCATCACCTTAGCATATCCTTCCGAATCGGTGGCAGTGTTTAGTTGTGCCGGGTCCACTATGATAACCATCGCCATCAGCCGCCTTGACCTTCAAATTCCAACATCGCGTCATACTGTGGCAATTTTCAGACTCCGGGATACCCTCCACGGGATAGCCGGCAGAACCGGCCAAAACATGCTCCGCTGAAGCAGCTCGGTGGAAGCCACGCTGCTTCTCCGCTGAGATGGCGGGGTAGCTTGGGGAAGCTTCGGTCGTTTCCTGCGACCTGCTACTTCTCGTTCCTCTAGCCCCATTACCCTTTCGTGCAGCGCTCGCGCAGTTGGTCCTGCTCCAGTTTCTTCCTCCTCTCGTGGGTTTTGTAACCCCCGCATCCGGAAAACCAACCTTCCACGAAAGGGAGCCCGGGCGTGCCTCGTGGTCCGTCCCAGTGGTGCCTGTGGATTCCCAAGGGCCATTGTGAGCTCGCCCTTCTCCCCTGTTTGGAAGGAACGTCCCTCGCAAGGCTGCATCGATATAGTGTTGAAGCTTCCTCGACCGGTATTTGCAGTTGCTCGTCTGCCCACCGGCACTTCCCTGTTACAGGTCCAAGGTTCCGCCAGCCCCGAAGAACCAAGTCCGCAACGGTCCGCCAAGACATTGTCTCTGGTTCCATCCCTTTTCAAGAAGATCATGCTCAGCCTTGGACCACTTAGGCCGGGCTTTGAGGTAGCCACGACCCGTGCAAGGCGATGGTGAAGCTTCTTCTTCGCAGCATTTTGCTTGTTTGTCGCTGACATCTTCTTACTCTTTTCCGATGTCTTGTGGGCCACAAATGCGGGCCAGTGATCTTTGATCTTCTCATATTTGCCGATGAATTCTGGTGTCTTATCTTTCTCTACAAACTGGTTCAGCTCCTTCCTCCACCTCCTCATTAGGGTTGCAATCTTCTTAAGAGCACAAGACTTGATTAATTGCTCTTTAACTGGCTTCTCCGGATCCTCCTCTGGCGGTAGGGTGAAATTTGCCTTCAGCTCAGTCCAAAGATCTTCTTTACGCATATCATTGACATAAGACACCTCGTGGTCTTCCTCCTTAGGCTTATACCATTGATGGATGCTGATCGGGATCTTGTCCCTAACAAGAACCCCGTGACCGAGCGTAAAATGCCTTCCTTGTCCACATGGGTTCAATCGGTCGCCAAAGCGCGATTTCTATGATCTCAAACTTTTCATCCGGCTCAACTTTTTCTTCGGCCTCGCCTCCTTACCGGTTGTGCTCAATCCGGAGGGCTAGAAATTATAAGGAAGAAAGACGAGAGTAATTAATATGTGTACATATACCAAAACAATGGATGCATCAATTAACTAGTCAGCACGGGCTTAACTAATATATATATACCTGGCCGGACTCAGTTCGGTCACCGGAGCAGTCAGCACGGTCTCCTTCTGCGTGTACCTCCATTGTGTCACCGGAGCCATCATGAACATAGTGTTGGGGAACGCAGTAATTTCAAAAAAATTCCTACGCACACACAGGACCATGGTGATGGCATAGCAACGAGAGGGGAGAGTGTTGTCTACGTACCCTCGTAGACCGTAAGCGGAAGCGATCACAACGTAGAGGAAGTAGTCGTGCGTTCTCCTCGCGATCCTGCCGATCCCAGCGCCGTTACTCCGGCACCTCCGAGTCGATGATGACGTAGAGGAAGTAGTCGTACGTTCTCCTCACGATCCAGCCGATCCCAGCGCCGTTACTCCGGCGCCTCCGAGTTCTTGGCACACGTTCAGCTCGATGACGCTCCACGGGCTCCGATCCAGCAGAGCTCCGGAGAGAAGGAGTTCCGTCAGCACGACGCAGGGCTTCGCCTAAGCACTGCTACGATATGACCGAGGTGGAATATGGTGGAGGGGGGCACCGCACACGGCTAAGGAACGATCTCAAGGATCAACTTGTGTGTCCTAGGGTGCCCTCCCACCCCCGTATATAAAGGAGGGAGGGAGGAGGTGGCCGCCCAAGGGGCGCACCATAGGAGGGGGAAACCTACTCCAAGTAGGTTTCCTCTCCTTTCCTTATCTTATTTGGAGGGAAGGAAGGAGTACTAGTATTAGGAAGTAGTACTAGTAGTAGGAATAGGAAGAGGGGAAGAAGAAAGGGGGGGCCGGCCCCTCCCCAATTCGGATTGGGCTTGGGGGCGCGCCTCCCTTGTTCCTTCTCCTTCCTCCTACATGGGCCCAATAAGGCCCATATACCTCCCGGGGTTCCGTAACCTCCGGAGCTCCAAACTTCTCCGAACCTTTCCGGTGTCCAAATATATCCGTCCAATATATCAATATTTATGTCTCGACCATTTCGAGACTCCTCGTCATGTCCGTGATCATATCCGGGACTTCGAACAACCTTCGGTACATCAAAATACACAAACTCATAATATAACCGTCATCGAAACCTTAAGCGTGCGGACCCTACGGTTCGAGAACAATGTAGACATGACCGAGACACATCTCCGGTCAATAACCAATAGCGGGACCTGGATGCCCATATTGGTTCCTACATTTTCTACGAAGATCTTTATCGGTCGCACCAAGCATAACAACATACGTTGTTCCCTTTGTCATCGGTATGTTACTTACCCGAGATTCGATCGTCGGTATCCAATACCTAGTTCAATCTCATTCTTGGCAAGTCTCTTTACTCGTTCCGTAATACATCATCTCACAACTAACTCATTAGTTGTAATGCTTGCAAGGCTTATGTGATGTGTATTACCGAGAAGGCCCAGAGATACCTCTCCGACAATCGGAGTGACAAAACCTAATCTCAAATACGCCAACCCAACAAGTACCTTTGGAGACACCTGTAGTACTCCTTTATGATCACCCGATTCACGTTGTGACGTTTGGTAGTACCTAAGGTGTTCCTCCGGTAAACGGAGTTGCATAATCTCATAGTTATAGGAACATGTATAAGTCATGAAGAAAGCAATAGCAACATACTAAACGATCAAGTGCTAGGCTAACGGAATGGGTCATGTCAATCAGATCATTCTCCTAATGATGTGATCCCGTTAATCAAATGACAACTCATGTCTATGGTTAGGAAACATAACCATCTTTGATTAACGAGCTAGTCAAGTAGAGGCATACTAGTGACACTCTGTTTGTCTATGTATTCACACATGTATTATGTTTCCGGTTAATACAATTCTAGCATGAATAATAAACATTTATCATGATATAAGGAAATAAATAATAACTTTATTATTGCCTCTAGGGCATATTTCCTTGATCTCCCACTTGCACTAGAGTCAATAATCTAGTTCACTCAAGAATGATTCTAACACCCATGGAGTCTTGGTGCTGATCATGTTTTGCTCGTGGAAGAGGCTTAGTCAACGGGTCCGCAACGCTCAGATCCGTATGTATTTTGCAAATCTCTATGTCTCCCACTTGGACTTGGTCCCGAATGGAATTGAAGGCGCCTCTTGATATGCTTGGTCCTCTTGTGAAATCTGGATTCCTTTGCCAAGGCAATTGCACCAGTATTGTCACAGAAGATCTTCATTGGTCCCGATGCACTAGGTACAACACCTAGATCGGAAATGAACTCTTTCATCCAGACTCCTTCATTTGCTGCTTCCAAGCAGCTATGTACTCCGCTTCACATGTAGATCCCGCCACGACGCTTTGTTTAGAACTGCACCAACCGACAGCTCCACCGCTTAACAAAAACACGTATCCGGTTTGCGATTTAGAATCGTCCGGATCAGTGTCAAAGCTTGCATCGACGTAACCATTTACGACTAGCTCTTTGTCACCTCCATATACGAGAAACATATCCTTAGTCCTTTTCAGGTATTTCAGGATGTTCTTGACCGCTGTCCGGTGATCCACTCTGGATTACTTTGGTACCTTCCTGCCAAGCTTATAGCTAAGCATACGTCAGTCTGGTACACAGCATTGCATACATGATAGAGCCTATGGCTGAAGCATAGGGAACATCTTTCATTTTCTCTCTATCTTCTGCTGTGGTCGGGCATTGAGTCCGACTCAATTTCACACCTTGTAATACAGGTAAAAACCTTTCTTTGCACGATCCATTTTGAACTTCTTCAAAACTTTATCAAGGTATGTGCTTTGTGAAAGTCCAATTAAGCCGCCTTGATCTATCTCTATAGATCTTGATGCCCAATATGTAAGTAGCTTCACCAAGGTCTTTCATCGAAAAACTCTTGTTCAAGTATCCCTTTATGCTATCCAGAAATTCTATATCATTTCCGATTAGTAATATGTCATCTACATATAATATCAGAAATGCTACAGAGCTCCCACTCACTTTCTTGTAAATACAAAGCTTCTCCATAAGTCTCAGATAAACCCAAATACTTTGATCACACTATCAAAGCGTTTATTCCAACTCCGAGATGCTTGCACCAGTCCATAAATGGATCGCTGGAGCTTGCACACTTTGTTAGCTCCTTTTGGATCGATAAAACCTTCTGGTTGCATCATATACAACTGTTCTTCCAGAAACCCATTCAGGAATGCGGTCTTTACATCCATTTGCCAAATTTCATAATCATAAAATGCGGCAATTGCTAACATGATTCGGACAGACTTAAGCATCGCTACGGGTGAGAATGTCTCATCGTAGTCAACCCCTTGAACTTGTCGAAAACCCTTATGCGACAAGTCGAGCTTTGTAGACAGCAATATTACCGTCGGCGTCAGGTCTTCTTCTTGAAGATCCACTTGTTTTCTATTGCTTGCCGACCCTCGGGCAAGTCAACCAAAGTCCACACTTTGTTTTCATACATGGATCCCATCTCAGATTTCATGGCCTCAAGCCATTTTGCGGAATCTGGGCTCACCATCGCTTCTTCATAGTTCGTAGGTTCGTCATGATCTAGTAGCATGACTTCCAGAACAGGATTGCCGTACCACTGCAGTGCGGATTTTATTCTGGTTGATCTACGAGGTTCTGTAGTAACTTGATCTGAAGTTTCATGATCAACATCATCAACTTCCTCACTATTTGGTGTAGGTATCGCAGAAACTGGTTTCGTGATAAACTACTTTCAAATAAGGGAGAAGGTACAATTACCTCATCAAGTTCTACTTTCCTCCCACTCACTTCTTTCGAGAGAAACTCCTTCTCTAGAAAGGATCCATTCTTAGCAACAAATGTCTTGCCTTCGGATCTGTGATAGAAGGTGTACCCAACTGTCTCCTTTGGGTATCCTATGAAGACACATTTCTCCGATTTAGGTTCGAGCTTATCAGGTGAAGCTTTTTCACATAAGCATCGCATCCCCAAACTTTAAGAACGACAACTTTGGTTTCTTGCTAAACCACAGTTCATAAGGTGTCGTCTCAACGGATTTTGACGGTGTTCTATTCAGCGTGAATGCGGCCGTCTCAAGAGCATAACCCCAAAACGATAGCGGTAAATCTGTAAGAGACATCATAGATCGCACCATATCTAGTAAAGTGCGATTACGACGTTCGGACACACCATTGCGCTGTGGTGTTCCGGGTGGCGTGAGTTCTGAAACTATTCCGCATTGTTTCAAATGTAGACCAAACTCGTAACTCAAATATTCGCCTCCACGATCAGATCGAAGAAACTTTATTTTCTTATTACGATGATTTTCAACTTCACTCTGAAATTCTTTGAACTTTTCAAATGTCTCAGACTTATGTTTCATTAAGAAGATATACCCATATCTGCTTAAATCATCTGTGAAGGTGAGAAAATAACGATATCCGCCACGAGCCTCAACATTCATTGGACCACATACATCTGTATGTATGATTTCCAACAAATCTGTTGCTCTCTCCATAGTACCGAGAACGGGTTTTAGTCATCTTGCCCATGAGGCACGGTTCGCAGTGCCAAGTGATTCATAATCAAGTGACTCCAAAAGTCCATCAAGTATGGAGTTTCTTCATGCGCTTTATACCGATATGACCTAAACGGCAATGCCACAAATAAGTCGCACTATCATTATCAACTCTGCATCTTTTGGTTTCAACATTATGAATATGTGTATCACTACTATCGAGATTCATTAAAATAGACCACTCTTCAAGGGTGCATGACCATAAAAGATATTATTCATATAAATAGAACAACCTTTATTCTTTGATTTAAATGAATAACCGTCTCGCATCAAACAAGATCCAGATATAATGTTCATGCTTAACGCTGGCACCAAATAACAATTATTTAGGTCTAAAACTAATCCCGAAGGTAGATGTAGAGGTAGCGTGCCGACCGCGATCACATCGACTTTGGAACCATTTCCCACGCGCATCGTCACCTCGTCCTTAGCCAGTGTTCGCTTAATCTGTAGTCCCTGTTTCGAGTTGCAAATATTAGCAACAGAACCAGTATCAAATACCTGTGTGCTATCATGAGCTCTAGTAAGGTACACATCAATAACATGTATATCACATATACCTTTGTTCACCTTGCCATCCTTCTTATCCGCCAAATACTTGGGGCAGTTCCGCTTCCAAAGGACCAGTCTGCTTGCGGTAGAAGCACTCGATTTCAGGTTTAGGTCCAGACTTGGGTTTCTTCCCTTGAGCAGCAACTTGTTTGCTGTTCTTCTTGAAGTTCCTTCTTCTTCCCTTTGCCTTTCTTCTTGAAACTAGTGGTCTTATTGACCATCAACACTTGATGCTCCTTCTTGATTTCTACCTCCGCAGCTTTCAGCATTGCGAAGAGCTCAGGCATAATCTTTACTAACCCTTGCATATTATAGTTCATCACGAAGCCTTTGTAGCTTGGTGGCGATTGAAGAATTCTGTCAATGACACAATCATCCGGAAGATCAACTCCCAGTTGAGTCAAGTGATTGTAATACCCAGACATTCTGAGTATGTGCTCACTGATAGACCCATTCTCCTCCATTTTGCAGCTATAGAACTTATTGGAGACTTCATATCTCTCAATCCGGGCATTACATTGAAATATCAACTTCAACTCTTGGAACATCTCATATGCTCCACGACTTTCAAAACGTCGTTGAAGACCCGGTTCTAAGCCGTAAAGCATGGCACACTGAACTATAGAGTAGTCATCGACTTTGCTCGCCAGACGTTCTTAACGCCGTCGATTGCATCAGCGGAAGGCACGGCACCTAGCGGTGTATCCAGGACGTAACTCTTCCATGCAGCAATGAGGATAATCCTCAAGTTACGGACCCAGTCCGTGTAATTGCTACCATCATCTTTCAACTTTGCTTTCTCAAGGAACGCATTAAAATTCAACAGAACAACAAAGACGAGCCATCTATCTACAAACAGACATAGACAAGCAAGATACTATCAGGTACTAAGTTCATGATAAATTTAAGTTCAATTAATCATATTACTTAAGAACTCCCACTTAGACAGACATCTCTCTAGTCATCTAAGTGATCACGTGATCCAAATCAACTAAACCATAACCGATCATCACGTGAGATGGAGTAGTTTTCAATGGTGAACATCTTATGTTGATCATATCTACTATATGATTCACGCCGACCTTCGGTCTCCGTGTTCCGAGGCCATATCTGCATATGCTAGGCTCGCCAAGTATAACCTGAGTATTCTGCGTGTGCAAAACTGGCTTGCACCCGTTGTAGATGGACGAGAGCTTATCACACCCGATCATCACGTGGTGTCTCGCACGACGAACTTTGGCAACGGTGCATACTCAGGGAGAACACTACTTGATAATTTTAGTGAGAGATCATCTTAAAATGCTACCGTCAATCAAAGCAAAATAAGATGCATAAAGGATAAACATCACATGCAATCAATATAAGTGATATGATATGGCCATCATCATCTTGTGCTTGTGATCTCCATCTCCAAGCACCTGTCATGATCACCATCGTCACCGCGCCGACACCTTGATCTCCATCGTAGCATCGTTGCCGTTTACGCCATCTATTGCTTCTACGACTATCGCTACCGCTTAGTGATAAAGTAAAGCAATTACAGAAGCGTTGCATTGCATAAAATAAAGCGACAACCATAAGGCTCCTGCCATTTTCCGATAACTCGGTTACAAAACATGATCATCTCATACAATAAAATATAGCATCAGGTTTTGACCATATCACATCACAACATGCCCTGCAAAAACAAGTTAGACGTCCTCTACTTTGTTGTTGCAAGTTTTACGTGGCTGCTACGGGCTGAGCAAGAACCGTTCTTACCTACGCATCAAAACCACAACGATACTTCGTCAAATAGACTCCGTTTTAACCTTCTCAAGGACCGGGCGTAGTCACACTCGGTTCAACTAAAGTGAGAGAGACAGACACCCGCCAGCCACCTTTAAGCATGAATGCTCGTAACGGTGAAACCAGTCTCGCGTAAGCGTACGCGTAATGTCGGTCCGGGCCGCTTCATCTCACAATACCGCTGAACCAAAGTGTGACATGCTGGTAGGCAGTATGACTTGTATCGCCCACAACTCACTTGTGTTCTACTCGTGCATATGACATCAACGCATAAAACCAGGCTCGGATGCCACTGTTGGGGAACACAGTAATTTCAAAAATTTTCCTACGCACACACAGGACCATGGTGATGGCATAGCAACGAGAGGGGAGAGTGTTGTCTACGTACCCTCGTAGACCGTAAGCGGAAGCGATCACAACGTAGAGGAAGTAGTCGAGACGTTCTCCTCGCGATCCTGCCGATCCCAGCGCGTTACTCCGGCACCTCCGAGTCGATGATGACGTAGAGGAAGTAGTCGACGTTCTCCTCACGATCCAGCCGATCCCAGCGCCGTTACTCCGGCGCCCGAAGTTCTTGGCACACGCTCAGCTCGATGACGCTCCACGGGCTCCGATCTAGCAAAGCTCGGAGAGAAGGAGTTCTGCCAAGACGACGGCGTGGTGACGATCTTGATGTTTCATCGACGCAGGCTTCGCCTAAGCACTGCTACGATATGACCGAGGTGGAATATGGTGGAGGGGGCACCGCACACGGCTAAGGAACGATCTCAAGGATCAACTTGTGTGTCCTAGGGTGCCCCCTCCCCAGATATAAAGGAGGGAGGGAGGAGGTGGCCGCCCAGGGGGGCACCATAGGAGGGGGAAACCTACTCCAAGTAGGTTTCCCTCTCCTTCCTTATCTTATTTGGAGGGGAAGGAAGGAGTAATAGTATTAGGAAGTAGTACTAGTAGTAGGAATAGGAAGAGGGGAAGAAGAAAGGAAAGGGGGCCGCCCCTCCCCAATTCGGATTGGGCTTGGGGGCGCCTCCCTTGTTCCTTCTCCTTCCTTCCTACATGGGCCCAATAAGGCCCATATACCTCCCGAGGGGTTCCGGTAACCTCCCGGAGCTCCAAACTTCTCCGGAACCTTTCCGGTGTCCAAATATATCCTTCCAATATATCAATCTTTATGTCTCGACCATTTCGAGACTCCTCGTCATGTCCGTGATCATATCCGGGACTCCGAACAACCTTCGGTACATCAAAATACACAAACTCATAATATAACCGTCATCGAAACCTTAAGCGTGCGGACCCTACGGTTCGAGAACAATGTAGACATGACCGAGACACATCTCCGTCAATAACCAATAGCGGGACCTGGATGCCCATATTGGTTCCTACATTTTCTACGAAGATCTTTATCGGTCAGACCGCATAACAACATACGTTGTTCCCTTTGTCATCGGTATGTTACTTACCCGAGATTCGATCGTCGGTATCCAATACCTAGTTCAATCTCAATTCTTGGCAAGTCTCTTTACTCGTTCCGTAATACATCATCTCACAACTAACTCATTAGTTGTAATGCTTGCAAGGCTTATGTGATGTGTATTACCGAGAAGGCCCAGAGATACCTCTCCGACAATCGGAGTGACAAAACCTAATCTCGAAATACGCCAACCCAACAAGTACCTTTGGAGACACCTGTAGTACTCCTTTATGATCACCCAGTTACGTTGTGACGATTGGTAGTACCTAAGGTGTTCCTCCGTAAACGGAGTTGCATAATCTCATAGTTATAGGAACATGTATAAGTCATGAAGAAAGCAATAGCAACATACTAAACGATCAAGTGCTAGGCTAACGGAATGGGTCATGTCAATCAGATCATTCTCCTAATGATGTGATCCCGTTAATCAAATGACAACTCATGTCTATGGTTAGGAAACATAACCATCTTTGATTAACGAGCTAGTCAAGTAGAGGCATACTAGTGACACTCTGTTTGTCTATGTATTCACACATGTATTATGTTTCCGGTTAATACAATTCTAGCATGAATAATAAACATTTATCATGATATAAGGAAATAAATAATAACTTTATTATTGCCTCTAGGGCATATTTCCTTCACATAGTCCTCTTCTTGTACCGGCATTAATGGGTCGAAGCCATCATGAACATAGCCCTCTTCTTCACCCAGTCCGGTGTCGTTGAGAAATGACGCAACTTCATCACTTCCTTGTGCGATTATGTGCCCCAACATCGCTTCTGCTTTTCAGATCGGGAGTGCTCCGTAGTTTCTGCAAATATTTACAACATGTCAATTATTATTCAAACATGGTACAAATGGATATATATATATATATATATATATATATATATATATATATATATATATATATTAGTGGCAAACGGAGAACTAGCTAGCTACTCAGAATAAGAAATCATGTTAGTTTGGGTGGCCACGAGAGAGTTTATTTGTCGGGGAGGGGCGCCGCGCGAGGGGTAGGGAGACCAACATCGCTTTCTCTAGTGTTTGGGGTCGCCTCGACACAACGCTCAAGGGTTAATTTGGGTGGCCTCGAGAGAGTTAATTTGTCGGGTAGGGGCTGGGAGGGGGGTAGGAGACCAACATCGCTTTCTCTCTAGGGTTTGGGTGTCCTCGAGAGTTTTGGTCGAGCGAGAGGGCCGAGGGGTGCTGCCGTTGTATAAGTTATCACGGTCGAGAGGGGTATATATATCGACCGCCTCATGTCAAAGTTATCTCGAGGGGATTATATCGACAACGACGCGACATACATATACATGGGAAAATAATGTTATCGGGGAGGTATCGGTACCCCCTCGTGTTGGAAGTTTCTTCTTTCTCCTCTATTCCTTTCTTCTTCTTCTACTCTTCTTTTTCTTCTTCTCGCGAGAAAGGAAAATAAGGAAAAGGAAGAAAAGAGGAAGAAGGAAGAAGAAAAAAAAGAAGAAAAAAAAGAGGAGAAGAAGAAAGGAATAGAGGAGAAGAAGAATTATATTTTTCTTCTTCTCCTCTATTCCTTTCTTCTTCTCCTCTTCTTTTTCTTCTTATTTCCTCTTCTTATTTATTTCTCCTCTTCTTCCTCTCCTCTTCTTCTCCTTTCTTCCTCTTCTTATTTTCCTTTTTCCTCTCATTCTTTTAGTATTGCTTGTTTTTAAAAAAAATGTTCAAGTAGAAAATTTCGAAAAAAACAAAGGTTTTGCATAATGCATTGTTCATATGAATATAGAAACATTTGCATATTTCTACAATAATTAATATCACCAAAAAATCTATGAACAGAAAAAAAACCTAACTTTTCTAAAACCTATCTTTTGCATATATGAAAACATTAATACACATATGAACAAAAAATACATATATGAAGAAAAACATGCTCTGAACAATTTTTTTATACATTTTGAACATCTACATACACATATACATTATATATATATATGAACAAAAAAATTAAACTAATAAAAATGAAAAAAACAGAGCTGGTGCGGCGCGGGGGCGGCTAGATGACGATGGCGACGGTGGGGGCGACGAGGGCGCCGGCGCGCGGGGGCGGGACGACGGGGCAAGGGCTCGGGCGGCGGCTGGGCAGGACGGGCGCTGGCTCGGGAGGCCGGGCGACGAGGACGGCGCTGGGCTCGGGAGGACGGCGACGAGGACGGCGCGGGTTGGGGGGGGAGGGCCTTGGCGGCGTCGACGGCGAGGTGGAGCAGCCTGGCGGCGTCGTCGGGGGGGGGGGGGGCAACTGGCGATGAGATTCTGAATTTTTGCAAAGTGTTTGCTTATATAGCAAAGCCATTGGTCCCGGTTCATGAAACCAACCGGGACTAATGCACCCTTTAGTCCCGGTTGGTGTCACCAACCGCACCAAAGGCCTCTTTTTCGGCAGCCCAAAGTATGGAACGGCGGCCTTTGGTACCGTTGGTGCCACGAACCGTACCAATGCCCTCTTTAGTCCCGGTTGGGGCCACCAACCCGGACCAAAGGCCCCGGTGCGGCCCGCGGCGGGGCCAAAGTTTAGTCCCACCTCGCTAGTTGAGAGGGGCGCGCAGTGGTTTATAAGCCCCACAGCCGCACCCCTCTCAACCTCCTCTCCATTGCAGGCTTACGGGCCTACTTGTTACTATTATGCCTGATGGGCCTGCTGGCCCTGCTGCGGGCCTGAATCCTGGCCCATGGATGGGTTTCTAGTCGTATTCAGGCTGTGGTGGCCCAGTAGGTGGCAATTTTTTTGTTTTTTTTCTTTACTTATTGTTGCTATTTTTATTTTTTTCCAGTTTTTTTGTTTTGTTTTCTGCATTATTTATTTTCTTTTGTTTTTTGCTTTATTTTTTAATTCTTTTTGCTTTTAGTTTTAGGAAAATTATAAACTTTCTGTTAGTGCCATTACTTTTCAAATTTGAAAACACTTTTTTTGTATTTTTGGTTTCTTTCTTGCTTTATTTATTTTATTTTGTTTCTACTTACAACAAAATACTTATTGTTGTTTTCTTGTTTTGATTTCTGCATTATTTATTTTCTTTTGTTTTTGCTTTATTTTTCAATTCTTTTTGCTTTTAGTTTTAGGAAAATTATAAACTTTCTGTTAGTGCCATTAGTTTTCAAATTTGAAAACACTATTTTTGTTTTTTTGTTTTCTTTCTTGCTTTATTTATTTTATTTTGTTTCTACTTACAACAAAAAACTTATTGTTTCTATTTTTAATTATTACGAGGGCCGAACCGTAAGACATTAAAGCATTTCGAATGAACTCTGAAAAAGTTGAAAGTTGGCATGGTATCGTACTCGTCAGTTACAAAGTTGGCATGGTATCATCATAATAGTTGCGGGAGAAAGTCTTCACTTTTTCTTCGCTTGTGTCATTTCCTTATTGCGCCGTAACCATGGATAATCTTCATTGTTTATCAGGATGCTGGGGTCAGCCTTGACTTTCAAGGGAGGAATTTCATGAAACTTTTCATAATCTTCAGACGTGTCTGTCATGTCCTCCACTCCCACGATGTCCCTTTTTCCTGAAAGAACTATGTGGCGCTTTGGCTCATCGTATGATGTATTCGCTTCCTTATCTTTTCTCTTTCTCGGTCTGGTAGACATGTCCTTCACATAGATAACCTGTGCCACATCATTGGCTAGGACGAACGGTTCGTCTGCTGTACCCAAGATTTTTCAGATCCACTGTTGTCATTCCGCATCGTGGGTCTACCTGCACTCGCCTCCCTCGACAGATTGACCCATTTGCACTTAAACAAAGGGACCTTAAAATCATGTCCGTAGTCAAGTTCCCATATGTCCACTATGTAACCATAATATGTGTCCTTTCCTCTCTCGGTTGTTGCATCAAAGCGGACACCGCTGTTTTGGTTGGTGCTCTTTTGATCTTGGTCAATCGTGTAAAATGTATTCCCATTTATCTCGTATCCTTTCCAAATCAATACAGTCAAAGATGGTCCTCGGACAACAAGTACAGCTTATCACAAACAGTGTTGTCACCTCGACACGTGCTTCCAACCAACGGCTGAAAGTCCCGATGTGTTCCCATGTAATCCAGTCGTCAGACCGCCCGGGTGTTTGGAGCGCAGACTGTTCTTGTGTTCATCGACATACGGGTCACCAAGGTAGAGTTCAGAGAACTGTAGTGTGCTTGAGACCAAGAATATCCGTCCCTGCATATTATTGAGTCCCTTCCAAGCGTGCCTTTTCGGTCAGTCTCCCCTCATACCGCGATTTAGGGAGACCTATCTTCTTAAGGCCAGGAATGAAGTCAACACAAAACCCGATGACATCCTCTGTTTGATGGCCCATGGAGATGCTTCCTTCTGGCCTAGCGCGGTTACGGACATATTTCTTTAGGACTCCCATGAACCTCTGAAAGGGGAATATATTGTGTAGAAATACATGGCCCAAAATGACAATCTTGTCAACTAGATGAACTAGGACGTGCGTCATGATATTGAAGAAGGATGGTGGGAACACCAGCTCGGAACTGACAAGACATTGCACCACATCACTCCTTAGCCTTGATATGATTTCTGGATCGGTCACCTTCTAAGAGATTGCATTGAGGAATGCACATAGCTTCACAATGGCTAATCGGAAGTTTTCCGGTAGAAGCCCCCTCAATGCAACCGGAAGCAGTTGCGTAATAATCACGTGGCAGTCATGAGACTTTAGGTTCAGGAAATTTTTCTCTGGCATATTTATTATTCCCTTTATATTCATTTAGAAGCCAGTCGGGACCTTCATACTAAGCAGGCATTCAAAGAAGATTTCTTTCTCTTCTTCGTAAGAGCGTAGCTGGCAGGACCTTCATACCGCTTCGGAGGCATGCCCTCTTTTTCGTGCAAGTGTTGCAGGTCCCCGTGCCTCGTGTGTATCTTTTGTCTTCCCATACACGCCCAAGAAGCCTAGCAGGTTCACGCAAAGGTTCTTCGTCACGTGCATCATGTCGATCGAAGAGCGGACCTCTAGGTCTTTCCAGTAGGGTAGGTCCCAAAATATAGATTTCTTCTTCCACATGTGTGCGTGATTCTCAGCATCATTCGGAACAGCTAGTCCGCCGGGACCCTTTCCAAAGATTACGTGTAAATCATTGACCATAGCAAGTACGTGATCACCAGTACACATGGCGGGCTTCTTCCGTGATCTGCCTCGCCTTTGAAATGCTTGCCTTTCTTTCGACAGTGATGGTTGGTCGGAAGAAATCGACGATGGCCCAGGTACACATTCTTCCTGCAGCTTGCCAGGTATATACTATCAGTGTCAAGTAAACAGTGCGTGCATGCGTGGTATCCCTTGTTTGTCTGTCCTGAAAGGTTACTGAGAGCGGGCCAATCGTTGATGGTCACGAACATCAACGCCTTTAGGTTAAATTCCTCCTGTTTGTGCTCATCCCATGTATGTACACCGTTTCCATTTCAAAGTTGTAAAAGTCTTCAACTAATGGCCTTAGGTACACATCAATGTCGTTGCCGGGTTGCTTAGGGCCTTGGATGAGAACTGGCATCATAATGAACTTCCGCTTCATGCACATCCAAGGAGGAAGGTTATACATACATAGAGTCACGGGCCAGGTGCTATGATTGCTGCACTGCTCCCCGAAAGTATTAATGCCATCCGCGCTTAAAGCAAACCATACGTTCCTTGGCTCACTTGCAAACTCATCCCAGTACTTTCTCTCGAGTTTTCTCCATCGCGACCCGTCAGCGGGTGCTCTCAACTTCCCGCCTTTCTTACGGTCCTCACTGCCATCGCATCAACTTGGCATGCTCTCTGCTTCTGAACAGACGCTTCAACCGTGGTATTATAGGAGCATACCACATCACATTCGCAGGAACCCTCTTCACGGGGGCTCGCCGTCAACATCACCAGGGTCATCTCGCCTGATCTTATACCGTAATGCACCGCATACCGGGCATGCGTTCAGATCCTTGTACGCACCGCGGTAGAGGATGCAGTCATTAGGGCATGCATGTATCTTCTGCACCTCCAATCCTAGAGGGCATACGACCTTCTTTGTTGTGTATGTACTGTCGGGCAATTCGTTATCCTTTGGAAGCTTCTTCTTCAATATTTTCAGTAGCTTCTCAAATCCTTTGTCAGGCACAGCATTCTCTGCCTTCCACTGCAGCAATTCCAAAGACGGTACCGAGCTTTGTGTTGCCATCTTTGCAATTGGGGTACAACCCTTTTTGTGGTCCTCTAACATGCGATCGAACTTCAGCTTCTCCTTTTGACTTTCAGATTGCGCCCTTGCATCGACAATGACCTCATGGAGATCATCATCATCGGGCACATCGTCTGTTCCTCTTGATCTTCAGCAGCTTCGCCCGTTGCAGCATCATCGTGCACATCGTCTGGTTCCTCTTGATGTTCAGTAGCATCACCATATTCAGGGGGAACATAGTTGTCATCGTACTCTTCTTCTTCGCCGTCTTCCATCATAACCCCTACTTCTCAGTGCCTCTTCCAAACATTATAGTGTGGCATGAAACCCTTGTAAAGCAGGTGTGTGTGGAGGATTTTCCAGTCAGAGTAAGACTTCGTATTCCCACATATAGGGCATGGACGACACATAAAACCATTCTGCTTGTTTGCCGCAGCCACTTCGAGAAAATCATGCACGCCCTTAATGTACTCGGAGGTGTGTCTTGAACCGTACATCTATTCCCGGTTCATCTGCGTGCATTATATATACTTAAGTGTGTCAAAAATCATTACAGAACATCATGAATAGATAATTAATTGACCAAATTAATAGAAGTTCATCATCACATTAAAACCAAAGTACATACATAGTTCTCATCTAACAACATAAAGCTTTGCAGAGCATCTAAATTAATTAAACCATACACTGAAACTATGTAAAACATTTCAATGCGAAAGCAAATGCGATCATAATCGCAACCAATGTAACAACTGATCCAACGGCATAATGATACCAAACCTCGGTATGAATGACATATTTTCTAATCTTTCTAATCTTCAAGCGCATTGCATCCATCTTGATCTTGTGATCATCGATTTACATCCGCAACATGCAACTCCAATATCATCTTCTCCTCCTCAATTTTTCTAATTTTTTCCTTCAACAAATTGTTTTCTTCTTCAACTAAATTTAACCTCTCGACAAGGGTCAGTTGGAATTTCCGGTTCAACAACCTCCTAGATAAATAAAATCTATGTCAAGTTGGTCGGCATAATTGTCATAAACAATAAATGAAACCAATAGTTATGAAAAGATAATATATACCACATCCGAATCATAGACAGGACGAGGGCCGACGGGGGTGGATACCAAAACCATCGCACTATCTAAGATGCAATAATAAAAGTAAGAAAATTATACAAGTATCTATATAAACATACAAGTAAGAAAATTTTTTTCCTTTTAGAAAGAAGATAAGAACAAGAGGCTCACCACGGTGGTGCGGGCGACGAGATTGGCGCGGGCGATCGACGGCGGTGAAGACGGGGACGGGACGTGACGGACTGCTAAACCTAGACAAATATTAAGGAAAATGGAGCTTGGAGGTCGAGCTTGGTGAGGAGAAAGCTTAAGTAGTGTGGCTCGGGCATTCCATCGAACACCTCGTGTGCATAGGAGGTGAGCTAGAGCACCATTAAGCTCTCCCTCGCCACATTTAAAAAATGCAGCACTGGAGTGCTCTGCCATGGGCGAGGGGTATATATAGGCAACTAATTGGTCCCGGTTGGTGACTTGAACCGGGACTAAAGGGCAGCCTTTGGTCCCGGTTCGTCCCACCAACCGGGACCAATGGTGGTGGGCCAGGAGCGAGGCTCATTGGTCCCGGTTCATCCCACCAACCGGGACCAAAAGGTCCAGATGAACCGGGACCAATGACCCACATGGCCCGGCCGGCCCCCGGGGCTCACGAACCGGGTCCAATGCCCCCATTGGTCCCGGTTCTGGATTGAACCGGGACTAATGGGCTGGTCGGGCCTGGACCATTGCCCTGTTTTCTACTGGTGCACCCGCCTATCGCCGTTCCCCTGCCTCCCGGAAGCCACGCCGAAGACCCTCCCCGCCGCCGGCCCGCCCAGACCAAGATGGGGCCAAGAGGGCCCCGATCTGGGCCGAGCGGACGCCGCCAGATCACGCCGCCCCGTTGCCTCGCCGCCAACGGCAGCGCGCCGCCAGAGATCACCCGCCACCACGCCGGAGAGCCCGCCAAGGCCGGATTGCCGCCGCTTAGGAACACCTCGTGGCGCCGCACCGCCCCGAAAGTTAGTGCGACTCCAAGAGGGAAGGCTCATGTCGCCGCCGCCCGCGCCGCCTGGGCTAGGCCCGGCGCCGGACGCCAGCGACGGCGGCAAGGAGGGTGGGAAGGGGGAGGGCTCGGAGAGGAGACGCTGGGGGCGCGACCGGTCGCCCGCGGGGGCGACGCGGTCGCGAGGGGACTAATTATTGCCTCTAATGGTACGTTACATAATACGATATCTTTCATTTGACTGATCCATCTATTTCTTTGCAATGCAAAATAGTCTCTACAACTTTTGAAGCCTTAGCAACATAAAAACAGATCTACGTGTATTCATTGTGAACTATTACTCCATTGTGAACTTACAGTTTATAGCATAGATATGTGAACTTAGCAAGTAAATGATTATGTACTATTACTCCATTGTTTAGCAAGTAAACTTACTCCATTGTTCAGCAGCAGAGAAACAATCAGTGCAGATCTCTGATACATGTGTTTTTTTATGCACAGTCTTTTTGTGTCATATACATATTCTAATTAAAAATTAGTTTGCATAATTATTACTTGATTTCTCATGGTGTTCATGCATGTTTTGGTAGTTCACAGTATAATGGTGACACAGTACCCAGTTTGAGGTCTGGATCATCTCACCCATAAGCAGTCAGAGTAAACCTGATAATTATTTAGGAAAATTACATACTGCGCATTGTGGTCTACGATTTGGTCTTGAAGGAAAATGTCCCCTGATACCATTTTGCATTTATTAGCAGGACAAAGCATAATTAATTTGAGCATGTATGAAAATGATCCTGAGATCGAAGCAATGCTTGATGCAAGAAATTATGAGTCAAAGGGCATCACATAGATCTATTTGCAATGGTTTCCAAATGGTTTAAATATGTTGTTTTGTTAACAAGAGAAAAAGCTCCATGTTTTTCTTTTTTTGATGGAGAGAAAAGGCTCCTTATTTTTTTGGAAAAACTAACGCTCACACGTGTGGGTGTTTGCACATCGCCCACACACCTCCATCACCATTCATTTTGCCACGTATGAATAGATGACATCAGCAGAATTTTTTTTGGTTTTCGGCTTAAAAATGTTTTATCTCTTAATTAAAAAAGCGAATTAAAAATCCGTTTTCACCATTAAATCCGTCTCGACGAGATCTTCAAAACTAGACCTCATGTTGATATGTTTTGACGAATTTTTTTTGCCCAGAAGTTGCCATGATGTTTACACTATAGTTGCCATAGTGCTTAAACTAAAGTTGCCATGTGGCAATTTTAGTTTGTAGATCATGACAATTTTAGTTTTTTTGATGATGGCAATTCCAGTACTTTAATCATAAAAATATTTTTTTATTAACCATGGCAATTTTAAGTGCATGTATCATGGCAATTTTAATTTATGGTGCATGGCAAGTCTAGTTTTTAATTCTTCGTTTTATAATATGTCAAAAATTATTTTTAAATGTAAAAAAATAACTGAAACATATCATGGCAACTTCAATGTAAACACCATGGCAATTCATGTGCAATAGACATGACAACTTTTAACCAAAGAAATAATTCGTCAAAATATATTGATATGAGATCTAGTTTCGAAGATCTCGTCGCGAGGGATTTAATGGTGAAAACGGATCTTCAATCGGATTTTTCATTTAAGAGACAAAACATTTTAAAAACTGAAAATTCAAAAAGATTCTCGCATGCATGCATGCGATGACGTGACAATTTATTTGCATTAAAGATGTGTGGTGCGTCTCCTTTCCTGCCACACGTGTGACAGTTATCGACGTAGGGGAGAAAAAGCTCCGTCTGAATGGCTTCAAAATGTTGATGCAGAATTCTAGAGGCTCGCTCAAGACGGGCCTCTTGGGAAAAAAAGTGAGCCTTCTTTAGCCCAAAAGGCAGCCTGGTACTACTAATCCAGCGACGTTCTGAAGAAGAAGAAAATAGTCCAGCGACCGCCGCCGTCTCCCCCGTCTCCAGCAGGGGTCAGCGCCGGCGGCGGCGGCGCATCTCCCCTGGCTCCAGCCCCTCCTCCTAATCAGTTCTCACGCGCAATATCCACAAGCATGGCCGCCTGCGCAGGCTGCTCCACGCACTATCGGAGGCAGATCTCTCCGTCTGAATCTTCTCCGTCAGCGCCTACTCCAGGAAAGTCTCACGGAGCTCCTGGAAGTCTTCATCCTCCTTGAAAGACTGGTTCGTGTGCCCTGCGATTCGTGAGTGAATTTTATCACTAGTTAAGCGGGTAACCTTGCACTGGAATTTCCAAGAGGTATGCAGATTTGACATGCTAGCTGCATGAAGCAGGCACTGCTCGTTTGAAGCAGGCGCGGGGAGGAAGTGAAAACTGAAAAGCTTCCGGCACTGTCAGAAGCTTTGCCATTTCCGACCACCGCCACATAGGTTCCGGCAGGTTAGTAAGCTACAAACTAGCACCAAGCTGTTATATCTCAAAAGCTTCATTCCTTTAGCCTTAGGATTATCCTCTATGAAGATTCTTCGTTGTCTGATATTTAGGAACGGAGGTAGTAGTATTTCTTTTTATGTGCATTATCTTTCTGTGATGTTTCCGGGTGTGAGAGATAACTCCAAAATTTCATGAAACAAGATGTGGTAGCTGGCCATTATTTTTCTAGCAGTTGGACCAAGACGTAGGCAGATTAGTTCAAGAGTCATTTTCCTTAATTTTGTTTTCAAATTGGTTGTAATAGTACTAGCTCTGCATAATTATATAGCTCAGTGGGGAATACACGTCATGCACGGCAACTAAACAAGACGGTAGTAGATGTTTCTGTTTAGTTTAGGGAAACGCTATCCTTCAGCCGGCTGATGCACGCACAACATCCGTCGCATGCGTAGCCGTCTGATCGGTCTTGATTGAGCGCTCACGCTAGCCACAAGTCCCGTGCAGTTTTTTTTTTTTTTTTGCAACAAGCATATCATTTCCGAAGGTTTCTGTAACAAAGGTCTTGTTTCATAAAATAAATCGACGGTGAAGAAATTTTCTTCTGCAACTGGGTTCTTGTTCAAAAACATAGTCCTTGTTTCAGAAACATAGTCCTGGTTGCAGAGCTGGAGGAGCGTCCGGCTTTAAAGAGTACGAGGCCAAGCATCGCAAGTTCGCAACACGACGCATGTCTCAGAAATGCGGCTTTATTTGCAGAAATCACCACAGGAGTGCCCGACGTGGGAGCTCTTCGCCGTCGTGCCGAAGTAGAGACAGTTGGTCGGGGTGTTGGGTCGAAGGAGGCATGGCAACTCCAGTGGCCGCCGGTGCTCCATGGCCAAGGCGCCCAGGCCATGGCGGGACAACAGTGCTGTCTCGACAGACTTGTTGCAAAGTCCCCAACCGCAGCAAGCTAGCTGTTGCAAAGGTCCTCGGTTGGTTGGGCGGTAGATCAGATGGCTATTTCAGGCGGCATCCGACGGCTGCTGAGGCGGCCGATCTTATAAGTTTATCATTTGGTGGACGCGTAGCACTGCTCTTAGTTTAATTATTAATGTGTGGGAACTTGTAGGAACATGAGTGGAAATTCCTGCTACGAACAAAATTGAACTACTGTCTATAGCCCCATAAATTACTACGCATGCTGACCACCAGTTCTACTGTTCTGAAACAAACAAGTGTGTTAGTCCAAACATCTCTCTCCATCAGCTCTTTTTATACATCTCAAGTTGCTTCCTCTGCTTTATTTGACTGACTTCGTTCCGTGGGGGTTGGTGAGTTCCCACGTCTATTAGATTATGGTTTAAGCTAATTATTGTACCTGTGATGATATCTATGATCTCCTAGTATTGGCCAACTCTGAACAGCAGTTCGTGGGTTGGTTTCGAAACAGCATGGCCTAAATCTCCCATATCTTTCCTCCTACCTCTGAAAAGCCTCGATGGTGGTGGAAGGTGTTGCATGGGGCATATCTGTTGCAGGATGGATCATGTCGCCTATCATCTCCAAGCTTCTGGACAAAGCCTTGTCCTACTGCAAATTCGACAAAGAAGAGACACTTCAACGCCTGTTGACAGACGTTCTCCCTCGGCTGGCGCTTACCCTAGAAGCAGTAGAGGGGATTCATCATAGGAAATTCTTTGAGGAGCTGGTGAGCGGTCTCAAGTCCTCTTTCTATGATATGGAGTATATCCTTGATGAACTGGAGTATATTCGTCACCAAAAGAAGCTGGACAACCAGAAAAGTCTCCTACAAAAGAGAGAGAAGAAAAGGCCCAGAACGGCTTCGGATGCTGAAGCTAGCTCCTCAAACCAGGTCCTTTCTTGCTTCCCTCAGCTTTTAGCTATATAAATGCATACTTACTCATCACTACACAATGCTTTTATCCTAGTCATTGTGTTGTTTCCCCCCTTTAATTTTTGTAGAACCGATCATCTTAGTGGCATGTGTGGATAGTTTTTTTTATATACAAAGAAGGAATTTGCCAAAAGTAATTCAAAGGTGGAATAATTGTTTTCCTTTTCCAAAATAATATTAACATGAATAGACATATACTCCCTCTGTAAACTAATATAAGAGTGTTTAGATTACTAAAATAGTGATCTAAACGCTCTTATATTAGTTTACGGAGGGAGTAAATGTCTAAGTTCATTATGTGCTTGTACAATTTCGTGGTAAACATATTAATTTTTGCCTTGCCGTATAATAGAAAGTTTAGTGCTCAATATTTCCCTACTTAAAAGCACTAGTAAGTTATGTGTGCCTGGCACATAAGTGTTGAAATAACCAACATACGATGAATATCGATATACCATGTTATAATAAGCAAACATGTAAATTTGAAGTGAATACGCTTGAAGTATATAGGATAGATATTTAATTCTCATCATTTATCCTAGTGAAATTGTGTTGTTTCCCCATTGTATCTTGGTAGAACGGATCATCTTAGTGGCATGTGTGGATAGTATTTTTTTATATAAAGAAGAATTTGCCAAACGTAATTCAAAGGTGGAATATAAACAATCCTTTTCTAAAACAATAATTAATTCTTAAAAAGTGTCCGGCTTTGACATTTCGTCGAACACAGCCCGGACGGCCGCCGCCGGTGTCAACGACAAGCATAGGCACGGGAGCTTCTCCACAAATCGGACCGGAGAGAGCTCCTGATGGTCGTCGATGTGGAGGACCGGCGTCACCTCACTCTGTCGTGAACATGCAGGAAGAGAGCATGAACAGGGCGGCCACAACCTTGACGCTCTCGCCGGGATGCTCGATCTCAACCTCAGGGACTGTGTCCTGCTTGTCAACACTGGCGCCAGAGAGGTTGAGCGCGCTGACGGAGGAGTAGTTGAAGTGGCAGTGCGAGCTCTCGAACTCGGCGTGCAGGCGCGTGTCCACGGGCCTCTGCGCCACCAATTGCTTGCAGTGCTTGGACTGCGCCGAGCTCCCCCGTGAGCACGTCGGCTGGTTGTTGGACCGCGCTGCATTGGCCCCCGCTACGGCGACCGCGGGAGGTCGGGGAACGTCGCGGACACCGCTTGGATGTCCACCAAAAACAGCGGCGGAGGAGGTGGAGGCTTCAACGCCGGCGAGGCGAGGCCGGCCGAAGGGAGCGTTGTGCGGGAGGCGGCATGCTTTGTGCTCTGCCGGCGTGGGTGGGGGAGAAAAAGAGGAAAGGAGGAGACGGGTTGTGGGTCGATGGCAGGTTGGCCAGGCCGGGCAAGCAGTGGACAAAGATGGACGAGGAGTGCTAGAAAATGTCTGGCTTGTGTCCGCTTCGGACCCTAATCGCCAATAAATTTAGTTTGAACGGACACAAAACAGAAAAAAAAATCAGGATGGGTCTATGCTTGGGTGGCGTTTTTTGCCCGCGCGGCTTCAAACGGACAAAACCGAACAAAATGTGTCCATGGTTGGAGTTGGCCTTATGCCGCAAAAACCGCCTTCAATACTTTTTTTTAACACGGTACAGATGCAAGCGCTCATATACACGCGCATACACTCATCCCTATGAACGCATACACGCACACCCTACCCCTATGAGCATCTCTGAAAGACTGAGCCGGCATATCATCTTGAAATTTACGAAGTCACCGTAGGCACCCCGTCGTCGACGCGAACGTCTCCTCCCACTGAATGCGCATCACCGGAAATCCTGAAATAAATCCAGGAATAAATGCGAGCACCAGGATTTAAACCCTGGTGGGCTGGGGATACCACAGTCCCTCTAACCATCCAACCACAGATTGGTTCGCCTTTTAGTACAATATACAAAGGATCAGACTTAACAGAATAACCATTTCAAGCAAAATAACTTATGGATTTAGATCTATTGCATATATTCCATTTAGATCATTTGGTTCTGATCAAAAGATAACTTCTGATTTACAAATTAACAAATACTACGTCGCCCTATTACCATACCCGGTACAATGAGTCACACGTCGCTTCTTTGGTGCGGTTGTGGTCGCCGCTGTGGGGGGCTCTTCGGAGCGGGCCACTAGGATCGTAGCTGGCGAGAGTGCTGGCGAGGGAGCCCGTGCCCCCCCCCCCCCCTCCCACCCTCCCCCCTAACTTCGCCCTATATGGAATCGTGGGTGGCACTGGAGGTGGGAATAACTTCGGGAGCTTAGGCGCCCACCCACCAGACCGTAATAATAGGGAGTGTGCCTTTTCGGTGTGGGTGGGTCCAGTGGCGGAGCTTGAGATGAAATTATGGGGGGGGGGGTGGCAAACATCGATTGCTTTAGGCTGATTTTAGTCGAAAATTAGACCAAATATTAAGGCATATGTGCATGTTTTCCTATGAGGGGGGGGGCTTGTATAGGATCTAACCTTTAGGTGACATCATAGGATCAACACCAAAATTTCATATTTAGACAATTCAAAAAATTCTGAATTTTTTTTTACAACGTACGTGCAAGGTATGTTAACAAGTCTAGAAAAAATCAGCTTCAAACTTAGTCTACAGTAAGAGATTCAAAGAAGACAAATTGGACTATGAATAGTGTCAACTTGGGGTGAATAGTATTTGGCGCTATTCACACCCGATTTTGTCTTTTTTGTTCTCTAAGTGTACTTCAAATTAGGAGCTGAAACTTTTTGAGGTTGTGCATCAAACATGGATGTGTGTCTACAAATATTTTCAGAATTTTTGAACATGTTTTGAGTCTTCAAATAGATTGATTTCATTGATCTCACCTAAAACTTGATCTCATATAAGTCTCCCCCGGGGCATGGCCCAGGTTGGCCCCCAAGAAGCTCCGCCACTGGGTGGATCCTCCTTGAGGTGGTCATCGGCAAAGATCAGCCCAACTTCCGCCAGCTGGGCGACAAAGTTTGATCGAGGAGGAGGTGGCGCCTTTACGGTGCTGATGCCCGTTTTTTGTACTAGTGATCAAACGCTGCACATATATTGAGCAGGCAAGCACAACTGAACTTTACAACACTTGAGAGCTCCTGAAGCAAGTGCTGTGGAGGTATAATCCAGCATAAATGCTATACAAATATGAAAGAGCAAATTAGGCTAACACAAGAAGATAAACAAAAAAGCCATGGGAGAATTCGTCTTTGATTTCTGCCTTTGCTAGGCTACTTGAATAATGTTTAGAAATTGGTGTAAACCACTAAACTTTGTGGGCACAAACTATTTCAAAAGGTATAAAATAAGACACGTTATACCATATTAGTTTATCATACGGAACAGAACCGTATACAGAGGATGCCGTTAACATAAATTCTGACTGCTTGCCAAAACACAGCCTACGGCAGTTTTGTAAGGAACTTTCTGTGAATTCAACTGAAATGATGTGGCATCAAAAGGCCAAAAACAAACAACATCAGCGAACAATCTTACGACACATTCATACTGTAGAGAACATACCTACATCATTTTTTAATAGCATGTATAATAGCTTAATCACAACTAACGAAAAGGGAAATACAGTAGACAGTACTCAATTAGAGACAGGGCACTGACATTGTCTAGAGCTTTGCCCCTCTTAGTGATTAATATCCTTCTCGTGAGCTAAAGCATCCTGCATACCACCCACCATATCAGTACTGTCCGAACATTGAATAACCAAGGGACAAACTAACAGTGAAAGCAATGATTACCTCGTCCTCAGGGAGACGCTCAATGTTATTCAGGTCATCGCCACCTGCACACAGCCTTTTAGTTTCATGTGCACGACACCGAGCTCAAACCAAGCCACGTGAATGAATACTTGTATTAGGCATGCATGAATGTCCCACTGCTCACTTACGGTTGTCAACGTTCCAAAAATGTTGGTATTGGACATTTGACTTGCCGTTTGAATTTGAAATGTTGGTTTCTTTTGCAGTATGTTTTTGTCGAACCGGGTTTTACTCTCACAGGAGATTTGAATCGTCGTTTGAAGGGCAATATGGATACGATAGAAAGACTCATTGATAAAGCACAGGGTATTATTGCACTAACAAAGCGGTCAAGCAAGGGTGAAACTGACATCGCCAAAGATACACATACACCCACTACTTCAGTTCCAACAGTAAAGGTAACTGGCAGAGATGAGGATCAGATTGGATAAGTGAAATGCTTCATGATGTCAATCCAAGCTCAAGTAACAAAAATGTTTCTCAGTAATTGGCGTTCATGGCATTTCGGGATCTGAAGACAACCTCGCACAACATGTTTGCAGTATGAGAAAAGTGCAAAGCATTTCAACCTTATCATGTGGATTCAGGTTACACAGAACTATAGCTTGCATGAAATTTTCAAGGAGATGCTTGAAGCAGCTTCATCCATGGATAAAAGCAAAGAACCAGTTCCTAGTAGCCTTGATGTCACGGAAGGAAAATTGAGGGAGAAAATAAAAGGCAAACAATTTCTCTTGGTACTAGATGATATCTGGTGCAATAAGGATGCCGTTACGAAGCAGCTACCGAGGTTACTTTCTCCATTGATGGATGGAGCGGTAGGAAGCAGGATCCTAGCAACAAGTCGTGATAAAGCTGCATTTTCAGATCTGGGTCCTGATGTGGCACGTGATGTTTTCGCAATACGTGAATTGGATTCCAAAGTCTTCTTGGATCTGTTCATGTATTATGCCCTTGAAGATCCAAATGCAGAGGGTCCAGATCGAGCAGAACTCAGAAGTATTGGTGCTGAAATTTCACAGAAGTTGAAAGGATCACCTCTGGCAGCCAAAGATGGGGGGCACAACTCACGCCGAAAGAAAAATGATGTTCAATTTTGGAGAGAAGTTCTAGATCGGGACCTTCTGAATGAGACGACGGGGGCCCTATGGTGGAGTTACAAGCAACTTGATGAGCAAATTAGGCGATGCTTTGCTTACTGTAGTATTTTCCCCAGAAGACGTCATCTGAAGCAAGATGAGTTAGTTAGACTGTGGGTGGCAGAGGGGTTCATACAGACTACTAATGCGCATTTAAGACATGGAAGCTGTTGGTTGTGGTTACTTTCACAAGTTACTGGCAACCTCATTTGTGCAACCAGCCGCACTAAACCAACAAGAGGAGTTGGTCTATTCCATCCATGATCTTATGCATGATTTGGCTGAGAAGGCGGCCGGGGGTGATTGCTTCAGAATCGAGAATGGCTTGAGAACAAAAGTTCCTCGTGATGTTCGCCATCTTTTTGTTGCAAATGCAACATTGGTTACCAAGGAGATTTTTGAACTGGAAAACCTATGCAGTCTCATTATTGATGAAACAGACATGCTTGAAGCAGTTAACACAAAATTCTTTGAGGAAGTATTCAAGAAGCTGAGAAAATTATGGTCTTGGTTGTAGAAGCCACAAATGTTCATATTGATTTGGAGATTCCGTAAACTATTGGTCATTTAATGCATCTACGCTTATCTTGGTTTAGTGATCCCACAGGCAAGGCTGGTATTACCAAAAGCATTAGACAAACTTTACCATCTGCAGGTGCTAACATTTGGTTTTAGCTCTGTAAGATTTTCTCCTGATACAAATATGGGTAACCTCACCAACGTGCGGCATATCATTGGCGCATTAACAATTAGTGCTCCGTACATTAGCAGGTTAACATCACTACAAACATTTGAACGATTCAAAGTAAGGAAGCAGTGTGGGTATGAGTTGAGCCAGCTGATGGACCTAAACAAGCTTCGGGGCCTTCTGAAAATCCGTAATCTTGGAAATGTTAAAAGCAAGAGGGAGGAGTATGATGCAAAGCTAGCTGACAAGAAAGGACTAACAGAGCTGGAACTGTCCTGGGAAGGAGATATGACTTGCACACCACAAGTTCAACAAGAGGTACTTGAGGCTCTTTGCCCACCCAAGAATCTTGAAAGTCTGCTAATCTGGAACTACCAAAGTCTGTGCTACCCAAGTTGGATGCGAAGTGAGTAGAACGGCGCCCCAAAGTACCTAAAGAAACTTTGTCTCAGCTACTGCGAACAATTGGGACCTGCTCCTGAACTGTTTGAAGTTTTCATTAATCTTCGTGAACTCTACATTGCGCACTCCAACTGGGACCACTTGCCAGCCAATGTGAAGGACCTCAGGTGGCTTGAGAGCCTGCGGATTGTTAATTGCTGGTGTCTTAAATTGCTCCCAGAACTTCCCCGTTCTCTTAAGAAGTTTGAATTGGTGGGAGACGATGATGTGGTGAAGTCATGCAAACTAGAAGGTCATCCTAACTGCCAAATGCTTCAGCACATTGGTGTGCGGATACTCACGTTAAGCGCCATTGCTAACGCTGGCCTTGTGAGGTACATACATCTATGTATCCCTTTTTGATGCCTCATTCTTTCAGGTTAAGAACCGGCATGCTTATTGCTTAACTTTTGTTATACATTGGCTGACCTATGAAAATAACAAGAAGTATGGATGGAGATGAAGTAGAAGACTGACCATCCTTGTGATATGCTGCCAATCGACTGGGTAGTGGTAACCGGCCCTATGTATGCCTTTCATTAGGCGTCATGTGCTCAACCTATCACGCATCGCGGATGATGATGCATTTATTTGTTTTCAATGAATTGCAATAATGTGGAATTGTGACCACTGGATTTATTTGCTTCCTATGGCTTGTAATATTGTTCCCTACAGTTTGTAATAACTGGGATGTTGAACACTGGATTCGTTTGCTCCCAATGATTAAAAACGTTGTGATATGATTTACACGGTTCTTATCCTATATGTTTCCATTGGAATGATTTTATTATGGAGCATGAATAGTGACCTCATTCGATCCTTATGCCTCTTCTTATTCCCCATGATTTTTGGACTTGGCTGACATGGTTGTTGAGACTGGGTAATCGTTGTAGATGGTTACTCAACTGGAAGAACTGTGTGTTCATATTTCTGGTTGTTTAACGATCTCTCTAGGCCATCGGCTGATCTTATTGAAGAAGGGGAAACAGGGTTACAAGAACAAAATCAGCAGAGCAAGCTCAGGTACAGAACAGATCCAGCTGACAAAACTACAGCTGAAAAAGACTGAAGAAGATCTTAAAATTCCTCAAAAAAAAAAATACCGCCAGCTGCCTTCCGAATCTCATATATTTCCGGGTCAATTCAGACATATTCTCATTGCTGCAAACTGAGCATGAATAAGGTTTGCTCAAGCTTTTTTGAAGCCCTCTTTCTAGCCTGTGTGGCCACCGCTCTTCAGAAGTCTGGTTCCATAATACACCCTGGGCGAATCCACAGTGGAGGCAGCTCTCCTTTAAGCCGGACCACAACTCCACAAGGGGCCAACCATGCCGTTGAAGGTTGTCAACCGCTAAAAAGTTGCACTTTGCATGTTTTAGTACCATGAACTCGCACCGCTTCAACATTTACATGCTACATTCATTCCGTGGTTCCGCAAATATGCTGCCCTGCATTAACAAAAATCCTCTGCTAGTGAATTTCTGAGATGATCAGGTGTAGACAGCACAAATACAGGGGAGACAAATCTGGCTACACTGTTCAGAGACAACTAAGTTACAATGAACAGAGTAAAACTCCCAGCTCAGCTTTATTTAGACGACATAAACATGTCAAGCAGATTCCCTAAAACTTTGCTTTTATGTTCATACTGACAAATGAATGGCCATCTCTTTATGGACATAAAAGTATTGCAATTTGCAAATGTTGTTTACTTGTTACAAACTCCAGGTATCACTGGTTACCTCTGTCTATATTAAGAAGTCAGGTGTATTTGACACCTTCCCCTGCATGTTGCCCCAATCAGAAAACTATGGTGACAATGGGTATCTTCAAACCTGTTTCATTAGTCACCTTGAATGGAAGAAAAGGGATCACTTTTGGGTCATGTTTGAAATGAACCACGCTGTGGTTGAGATCACAGCAAGGACAAGAAAAGAAGAAGAGATCAGTGATGAACTTAAGTATGCAGGGGAAAACGAGAAAATAGATTCTGCTCTCGTTGTTTTCTTTCTATTACCATAATTTCCCCCTCTTTTTAAGTGTAAAGAGCATACTAAAATATATGTTGAGTCCAAGGCTCTCAAGGCTTTCCTCCCTAGAGAGCTAGGCGGCGGCGGCGAGGGGAGGGGACGGAGAGGTGGGACGCTAGGCGTGGCGATTAAGGTTACCTCCTCGGGCGCTCGCGGGAGCGCCACGGGAGAGGTGGGGAAAGTGTAGTATCATTAAGGGCAACTCTAACTGATCCCCTATCCGGCGTTAGAGGAGGAGGATCTCGGTTTTCCTCCTCTAACCGGCACCTAGCCGATCCGCAATATCCGTTAGCGGACGATAAATTATCCTCAGCCACACCATCCGCCCCTAAATGACCGCTCTCGGTCTCGCTATCGCTCTCGCGCACGCAACCTGCCTTGCCCCATCCACCTACCATCGTAGCCACCAGATCCGGAAGATCCCGCCGACGAATCCCACACGCCGGCGCACCGCAGCTTCCTCATCGGTCGCACGGACTTCTCCCCCTCGCCTGTTGGTCGCATTGACTTCACCCCCTCGCCCGTTGGCTCGCCATGGAGAGGAGGGAGAGAGGGGCGAGATACGACGGGGAAGGAATGGCGGAGAAGATGCATCGCGCGCGTATGAGGAGGACGATGCGGCTTCCTTCCAGGGGGGACTCGAAGATCAAGCTAGTCACACGGATCTGCGTGGAGGTGTCGGAGGAAGAGATGGAGCGGATGATGGTGGGGGTAGAGATTTCACCGGAGGAGGTGATTGCGTGGGCGCGAGCAGAGATGACCTCGCCCTCGCTGGCGAGCAGTGCCAAGTGGAGAGCGTTCTGGTCTCTCCAGCCCTCTCTCCCATGAGCTTAGTCAGTGAGATTTAGAATCCTCCACGCCTCCAGCAATATGCCTGGGACCTTGGTACGCCACTCAAGTGGGCGACTGACCCTAGGTCTCGAGCGACACCAGATGGGGTGGATCTTCGACAGCACACAGGTGGGATGCGGCTGAGCAAGGCCTCGCCGGAGAGGATGCTGGTTGCCAAGGTCGGAGAGATACTGTTTCTTGGGAGGAACGTGCAAGGCCCCACGTCGCTGAGAGAGTAAGGAGGAGGTGCGACCCGAGTCAAAAGGCGGAGGAGCGTGCTGAGGTGGAGCAGCCACGTGAGGAAGAAGAGGATGCCATCAGGGCCTACTTTGGGCAGTTGTGGGGAGGGGACGCGTCCACAAACCCTAATCCCCCCTTGGTCCTAGTCTGGATCGAGAAGTCCCTCCTCCGCCGCCGCTCCTTCACCGTTGCAGACTGGCACCCCGCCTGCGATCAAGATCAACACCGCTTCTCAGTGCCCACTATTTCAATTTCTGCAAGTGAGTGGAGAGGGGAGCAGCCCAACTTCTCGGATCTGATCGAGATGGCTGATGCTCAGGGCCGTGGTCGTGGGCGAGGCAGACGCGACCCGGATAGGAATCAGAGGGGAGGCGATGGCCATCTTGACCAAGCTGATCATGGAGGGAGCGGGCAGAACCAGTGGGTGCAGCAGCAGTTTGGCCCCCCGCAGCAGCAATTCCCCTTCGGATTTGGCTTCCAAGGTGCCCCTCCCTCATGGTACCAAGGGCCGTTCTTGCAACCGCCTCCGATGATGAGCCAGTGGGGAGCGCCAGGCAATTGGGGACCTAATCAGATGTAGAATCAACAACTGCAACAGCAAGGGGGAGGCACCGGTCCGCAATTCCAAGGGCAAGCACCACCCCAGATGCAAGGGAATCAGGGGCAAAATACCATGATGCAGTCAGTAGTAGAGAACAACAGAGAGAACAACAATCAGGCTCAGCAACAAAAGAAGAAGCAGCCACAGAACAAAAACAAGATTGTCAACAAGGCCAAGGATTCTTCTGGAGGTGACTACAGTGATGTTACCTGCTATACATGTGGAGAGCCTGGGCATCATAAGGCCCAGTGCCCAAAACCCCCCTCATGTTTCATCTGCAAGATGGTGACACACAAAGTAGAGGACTGTCCAGTTAGAAAGAAGCCTAGGAATTGTGCTAAGTATGTGGGCAGTGCAGCTTCAGGTTTAGGGTTCTTCAAAATTGATGTCCCAGATGTCAATGAGCAACATGTAGGAAACAAGAAAAATGTTGGGATTGTTTACATAGAAGCTGGGCAGGTCACTAAGGAAGAACTAGCCCATAACTTCTCTGTCATATACAAAACCAATTGGCCATGGCACATCAGGATGCTCGACAGCTGGACTTTCCTTGTCAAATTCCCCCCTCATATCCCTGTTGCAACTTGATTCTTTGGCTACCCCAACTTTGGACTGCCTGAGATTGATGGAGTTTCAGTCAATGTTGAGGTGTGGAAAGGAGAGATGGAATTTCATGCAGAACTCCAATCTGTTTGGCTTCAGTTAAGAGGAGTGGCTCCAACTTGGGCAGAATGGTCAGTTTTAGAGCAAATTGCCTCTGTTTTGGGCACTTTGATTGATGTGGACTGGCAGGGAAACTTCAAATCCTTCTTTGAGGTGGTTAGAATAAAAATCACATGCAAAGACTTTACCAAAATTCCTACTGAAAGAATCTTTGGTATAGGAGATAAGCTGTATAAGATCAAGAATGTTGTGGAACCACCAGTGGATGACCTTGATCAGGATGATCTTCTGGATGAAGACACTGAGAAGAGTAAAGAAAAAGAATCTCTGAACAATGCCAACAGTGATGATGGAGCTGGAGGCTCTCATCACACTGCAAAAAATTCCTCATCTCAGTCTGGAGGAAATGGTTCTACCTCTGGAACTCCTCACCAAACTAAGCAAAATGTGCTAGCCTACTTACAGCAACTCCAGGACCCCATTTCCTTAGATGAAAGCTTCAAAATGCTGCAAGAGATGGAGATTGGAGATGATGATGAGGAGGATAACATCAACTTGCTAGAGGACCAGGCTGAGGTGGTTGTGAAGAATGAATCCCTGGATGAGGTGGTTTTTAGTCCAGGTCTTACCACAAACACAACTCATGCCCCACCCATCCTTCAAAAATGGGGGCCAGTTCAGGCTCAGAGAAAGAGCTCCAGAATTGACATTGGTGGGAGAACACTCATGGAGATGGCCATGGGGTCAAAGAAGGTCCAGAACCTAGAAGAGCCTAAAGGTAAACACAAAGGTACAATTAAGAAAAACTCCTTTGAGAATTTTCATGATCCTACATTTATTTCTGTAGCTAAAATGGTAGGAGTAGAGATTGATGTTCAGAAAGAAAGTTATGCTTCTGTAGTCTCTAAGAGCAAAATCCCTAAAGGGCCTGCAGGGCCTATCCACATGGGAAGTGTTGCTCAAACAGATATCATAGCTAGAGATAATGTACAAAATACTTTTGGAAACACTGGTGTAGAAAATATAGGCTCCCTGGGTAAGCCTGTTGGGCTGGAAACCCAAAAAGCTGACTCGGATTCTCCTGTTACACCTGTGGGGTTAAACAAGATCTCTACTGCTGATGATGACCAGAGTATTATCTGGTCCAAAATCTCCAAGCATAGGCGGGGCAAGCACCCCAAGAAAGCACTCTTTTGATTATGAATTGTTTATTCTAGAATATCAGGGGTATCACCACCCCAGGAATGAAACCATGTATTATAGATACCTTGACTAAAACAAATGCTAGTATAGTTGCTTTCCAGGAAAATAAGAAAGAAGAGCTTACTACTCCTTTCTTAAGTCCATTAGTGGGAATAAGAATTTTCTTTGGCATCATCTCCCTGCTGTAGGCACTGCTGGTGGTGTTTTGGTTGGTGTAGATGCAGATATTTTTGAGGTCCTGCAATGGAGCTCACTGAATTTCTCTGTCCTGTAACCTGAAAGTTAAAGCTAATGGGACCTGTTTTAGAGTTATAGCTGTTTATGGGTCTCCATATGATGAGGGCAAAGATGCTTTTATCTCTGAACTCCATAGCCTCTTTGTAGATGTCCAAATGCCCACTCTTATAGGAGGAGATTTTAATCTAGTTAGGTATCAACAAGATAAGAGTAATGGTAATATTAACCATCTCTGGGCTGATAAATTTAATGCCTGGGTGGAAATATGGAGCCTTCTAGAAATTAGGATGTCAGGTAGGAAATTCACTTGGGCTAATAACCAAGAGAATAATATCATGACTACCATAGATAGGATCTTCTGCACCATCGAAATGGAGGCTATGTTTCCTCTATGCACCTCCCAAGCCCTCCCCAGAACTGGGAGTGACCATACTCCCCTTCTATGGGATTCGGGGTTGGGAAACAGTCCTAGAGGCTCCAGTTTCAAGTTTGAAAAATGGTGGTTGCTACATAAGGATTTCAAAGATTTGGCCATAAAAAACTGGACAGCTCCAGTCAAGAAGGGCAAACCAATAGATGTCTGGCAAGAAAAAGTTAGAAGATTCAGAAAATTCTCCAAGGGTGGAGTAAGAATGTAGAAGCAGAGATTAGGAAGTTGAAAACTGCTCTCACAGAAGAGTATGATGGGTTGGATATCAAATCTGAAACAACTTGTCTCTCTGATGTTGAGAATGTTAGGATGCAGAATATTCTAAAAGAGCTTAGATATATCTGGATTAAAGAGGAAACCAAGGCTAGACAAAGATCTAGGGATAGAGATATACCAGAAGGAGACAGGAGTACCAAGTACTTCAATACTGTAGCCAACCAAAGGAGAAGAAGACCCTTATTCATTCACTAGTTGGCCCTGATGGTCCTACCTCAGACACTAGAGATATGCTTAAAATAGCCTCTGACTTTTATAAAGATCTCTTTAAGAAAGAAGATAGGGGAGGATTCAATCTAAGACAAGATTTTTTCTCTGAGGAGGAGAAAATCTCTGGAGATAATAATGAAACTCTCCAAGATCCTTTTACTGAAAAAGAGGTGAAGGATGCCATCTTTGGTTCATACTCTGAAGGAGCACCTGGACCAGATGGTCTATCCTTTCTTTTTCTTCAGGAATTCTTGGAAGTTATCAAGCAGGATGTTATGGCTCTGTTTGATGACTTCCATGCAGGAAAATTGGATATATATAGATTGAATTTTGCTATGATAACTCTCATTCCTAAAGAGGAAGATGCTACTGATATGAAGAAATTTAGACCTATTAGTTTGCTGAATTGTATTTTTAAGGTTTTTACCAAGGTCTTAACCAATAGGCTTGCTACTCTCAGGAATTTCCTAACTTCTAGCAACCAATCAGCTTTCATAAAAGGGAGATTCATCCTTGAAAGTGTAGTGACAGCTCATGAAGTTTTACATTCCACTTTCCACTCCGATAATTCAGGACTGGTGCTAAAATTAGATTATGAGAAAGCATTTGATAAAGCTAATCTAGATTTCTTGATGGAAGAGAAAAGGAACTTTGGTCCTGTTTGGACCAAATGGATTTATCAAATTACCCACATGGGCTCTATGGGAGTCAAGGTCAATGGGGTTGATAGTGACTTCTTTGTAACCAACAAAGGGTTAAGACAAGGAGACCCTATATCTCCTTTACTTTTTAACATTGTTGTAGATGTGCTAACTAGAATGCTCATTAAAGCAGCTTCTCATAACTCGATAAAAGGGCTTTGTTCTAATCTTATCCCTGGTGGAGTGATATGTCTGCAATATGCAGATGACACTATCCTCTTCATGGATAAAGATGAATCTAAAGCTGCTAACCTGAAAATGATTTTGACTTGCTTTGAGAGAGTTTCAGGTATGAGAATCAACTATGCTAAAAGCGAACTCATTCCTTTGGGAGTTGAGGGAGAATAATTAACCAACTTCATGAATACCTTTGGATGTACTGTTGGTACATTTACAATAAAATATCTAGGGATTCCTTTACACTATGACAAGCTGAGGAGGGAAGACATCCAACCTCTTATTGATAAGACATTAAAGAGGATGGCTGGCTGGAGGGGGAAGCTACTGTCCTACTCTGCTAGACTAACTCTCATTAAAGCTTGTTTAGCTAGTATCCCCATATACCTGCTGTCCTTCTTTAAATTCCCTAAATGGGCCCTAAATTTAATTAACAGACAACTAGCTCATTGCCTTTGGAGTGACTTTGAGGGGAACAGGAAACTTCACCGCCAATCGGCACCTAGTTTGTATGAAGAAAGAACATGGAGGGCTCGGGATCCCCAACATCAGGGATCTTAACCTGTGTTTACTGGGCAGTTGGGTCAAGAGATATGCCCAAGATGAGGGCAAAATCTGGAAAACCATTGTAGACAACAAATATATTAGGAATGTTCCTAATATATTTGCATGTAGGCCACAAGCCTCTTCAAATTTTTGGCAAGGGGTTATGTGGGCTGCCAAAGCTCTTAAGTTTGGCTACAGATGGGTAGTAGGAAATGGTAGGAAGATTAGATTTTGGGAGGATATCTGGTTTGGAACCTCCCCCACTCTCTTTTCAGTTTTGGCCTTTGTACTCCATTTGTCACCAACAATGTGTGATAGTCTCTGAAGTTTGGGATGGGAGTAACATTAAACTTACATTTAGGAGAATATTTACCCCTGCCATGATGGAGGAGTGGTACTGCCTTGAACAAATCATAAAGGAGACTGTGCTCAAAACAGATGATGATGCTATGGTCTGGCAGTATGAAGCCAAGGGGGTCTACTCTTCTAGCTCACTGTATGCCATAATCAATTTTAGAGGGGTGAAGCCTGTCTATATCCCCTCTATGTGGTCCATTGTTGTGCCTCCCAGAATCCAGGTTTTCCTCTGGCTCCTGGCACATAATAAGCTTATGACCAAGAACAATTTGCTTAAAAGGGGCATAGATAGGGGCCCTGACTGTCTTTTTTGCTCTGAACAGGAAACTGTAAACCACTTGTTTTTTGACTGTGTGGTTGCTAAAAACATCTGGACTGCAGTCTCCTCGTTTCTTTCCATGGAAGTAGGATCTAGTTACTATTCCATAGCCAAATTTTGGCCTGCTAACAAGAAACATAAAGTACTTAATGCATTTTGTGCTTGTATCTTGTGGAGCTTGTGGAAAACTAGAAATAAGCATGTTTTTGATAACGCAGTCTGGTCTGATGTTAAACAGATCTAGTGGCTGATCTGGAGGACCCTCAAGAGATGGATGGTTCTATACACCGAGGACTCGCTCGAGAAAATGCAGGGGATACTACATTGGATATCCTGCATACTCAAAAGCCCACTCCAATTGACTTTGGGGTGAAAAGGAACTTGATGGGCACTGGAGGTGCCACTCATGCTTCTTTCTACCCAAAGCTTGGTTTTTGGGCTTGTAAAGATGGGTCCCAGAGTCCAAACTCTTCAAGGTCGAGTGATACACCATAAAAAAGGCGGTTCAGGCAATTTCGAGCCCGGCTTCGCCGCTCGACTGGCCTGGCACACCAACCCAACCCCTCAAGAAGATGAAAGGGGGGCTCGTGGAGCATATCAAGGAGGTCCACAAGATGCTCGTTGCAGAAGACTGGAGGGCTGACGCAGGAGGAATACAGATCACTTTGCTGTAGTGTTCTCGTCGGTTTAGTTCAGAATCAAGAAAAGTTGGATCCCTGTTCCTGTAATAGGCTGCAGGCCTTTTTACCTTGTACTGTTTTAATTTTTTGATCTTTCAGAACATGCGTTTGATGCATGCTTGGATGTTGGACTGATGTGGTTTCATTTATTCATAATGAATGGAACCGGGGGGGGCGCCAACTCCCCTGATGATCTAAAAAAAGCCGCGCCTCTCTCTCGACCCCCACCGCGGCACTCCCCCATCACTGCCTCTTCGTCGGTGACTGCCCACTGGTCCCCGCCGCTACCTCGTTGCCTCCCTTGGCCCTCGCCACCCTTCTGCCTGACGCCGAGCCTGTTCGTTCCCCGTCACCGTCGCTGGAATCGAGATGAATCACCACCTCCATCGCCATAACAAATTCATCGAATTGAATCGCATTTTCTTCTTCTTTGGCGGCCGCCACATCTATCCTTTCTTGCGCACCACTGTAGGTTATTACGACGCTTCGCCGCCCGCCGGTTTGGCCGAAACGACGACGGTTGGCCGGTTTATCACCACTGCAATGCAAGTGTTTGACGGATTGCCTGGGTGAGTTTTTTCGTTTTGAATCGAGCCATTTGGATTGAACGAGTCGTTTGAATTGTAGATGAAGAGGTTGATGGAGATGGTCTTCGATGACTCATTGTCATCCAAAGAGGAAGAAGACGTCGAAGATTTTGAAACCATTTTAGGCATGATTTTCAATGATGATATTTGGCGCCCTAGGAGAGGATCGCAGTTTAGCCACATACACATCAACCGTGATAGAGTGGAGGTCCATGCCAAGATCATGAGAGACTACTTTGCTCCAAATCCAACCTATTCGGAGAAGTACTTTTACCGGCGCTTTTGAATGCACACAAGTCTTTTTCTGACCATTGCCCCAATGTCAAGAAGCTGTTAGGAAAGATGTGGACAAAGCCTTCGGTGTGCTTCAGAAGCGCTTTGCAATTGTCCGTGGCCCTGCCGAGTACTAGAGCTCCAAGGTTCTATTGCAGATCATGACTTGTTGCATCATATTGCACAACATCATCATTCAAGATGAGAGAGATATGCCTGAGAACTCTCGGTACATCACCAACGGGACTGGTTGAGCCAGAGTCGTATGATACAAATAGGATCCTGGCATTCATTGAAGAGCATCACAGGATTGAGAACTGACAAGTTAATGCTCAGCTCCAAAATGATTGATCTTACTGAGCATCACTAGCAATGTCATAGCGCTTCCTAGTTGTTCTATCACATATTATTTCCTACATTTGGACCATTCGGTGTGTTTAAATTTGAATAATTCAATTTGTAAACTATGAATTCAGATGGTAAACTATATTCGTGATTTGCTTGAACATTCATATTTATGTTTAGTTTCTATATGTATGCTAATATGTATATGCAATGTATAATAGAATTGCTAAGTTCAGAAAACAAAAATTTACTTCGTTATATATAAGGGATCGGCTAGGTCTAGCTAAAAGTTAGTGGAGTAAAAATACTCCATTAAGGGTTTACTCTGTTGGATCCTTCACTATTTTAGGGGATCAGTTAGAGTTGCCCTAACAGACAAAACTTGAGCTGAAAAAGACCGAAGAAGATCTAAAAAAAGAGATACCGCTGTCTGCCCTCCAGAATCTCATATCTTTCCGGGTCAATTCAAACACATTCTGGTTGCTGCAAACTGGCCATGAATAAGGTCTGGTCATGCTATTTTGGAGCCCTCTTCCTAGCCTGTAGCCACCACTCTTTTGAAGTCTGCTGGGATTGGAAAGTCAGCAGTTGTCCATGTACATGATTCCATAATACACATTCTGGTTGGTGGCAGCTCTCCTTTCAGTCAGACCACAAGGGGAAGGTGTTGTTATTACGCCAACACACTTGTTGAATATTGTCAGCGCTAATGAACCTATAAAAATATATATTTGGCATGTTTTAGTAACATTTACATGCACCCACAAAATTCCTCTGCTAGCGAATTTGATGACCAGGTGTACACGGCACAGATGCAGGGGAGGCAAATTTGGCTACACTGTCTAGACATCTCTTTAACAAAACTGCCAGCTAAGCTTTATTTCGACGACATAAACATGCCAGGCAAATTCCTTACTCCTCCTGAAGACATCTCTTGAGGTTAACCATGCCAAGTATCTGGAAGTCTACTGCAGAGTCCAAAAAGTTTTTTCTTTCAGAGAACACACGATCTTCTTCGGTCGTACTAATAATATTTCTCAAGGCGGTCAGGTGATACCTGGAGTGTGTGATGCTCTTCCCAGGCCCTGGACAGAGGTGTCCGTCTGATCGCCTGCCTTTGTTGTTGCCGCCTGCAACAAAATTGACATATACCTGATGAGCAGTGCTCCCAGCTTCCATTCTGAAGCTATTTCTGTTGTTAATCTTTGCTGGAGAATTCCACTTTGGATCCAAGGAACTGAAAACCCTACAAAGGTAGTACCAAAAAACTAAAACCACTAGACCAAGATTTATGTATGATACTAGTAGCTGGGATTCAGTCCTCTGCTTGTTGTGGCAAATGTTCAGACCGAGGGCAAATGAATTGCCAGCTCTTTATAGATTTAAAACTGCTGCAGATATTGGTCACTTCACTGGTTAAAACTACCGTGGTCCAACGCAAATCATAAAAAGCAAAGTTTCTGTTTGTGAAATCGCCATTCAACCGGGGTAACGATGCAGTTTCAGGAAATTGCATGCCCTCCAAGCAACCTTCAACGGATGTCGTGATCTTCACAACACTCTGCTTACCTCTGTATTTGGCTTCTTCCACTGTATGCTGCCCCAATCAGAAAACTATGGTGTGCAACACTGGGTATCTTCAACTGTTTTGTTAGTCACCTTGAATGGAAAAAAGGGGGTGCACTTTCAAGCCAAATTTGAAATGAACCGGGCTGTGGTTGAGATCACAGCAAGGACAAGAAGAGAAGAAGAGATCACAGCAAAAATACAAACAAAGGGATGAACCTAAATATGCATCGAAAATCGAGAAAACAGATTTTGCTTTGGTTGTTTTCTTTCTATTACCATCATTTCCCCCTCCTTTGTAAGTCTAAAGGGCATACTAAAATCTACCAGCTCTTTGAGTTTGAAACTCTCTTGGACTTGACTGGGTTGGACTGTATAACGGGTACCTAATCTGCTGTAACATTTCAATTATTTTCTCTAAAATAAAACATGACAATTCTTCTCTCAATTCTCAAAGGAGCTTCTGCCTCGATGATGACAAGTAAGGCAGAGATGCTCCCTGCCCAAAGGTTGATGACTCTGCATGTTCAAAGACATGGTAATACAAAGTTGCTTCACCCAAGGAACAAAAAAATAAAACCACTAGACCAAGATTTATGTATGATACTAGTAGCAAATGTTCAGACCGAGGGCAAATGAATTGCCAGCTCTTTATAGATTTAAAACTGCTGCAGATATTGGTCACTTCACTGGTTAAAACTACCGTGGTCCAACGCAAATCATAAAAGCAAAGTTTCTGTTTGTGAAATCGCCATTCAACCGGGGTAACGATGCAGTTTCAGGAAATTGCATGTTCTCCAAGCAACCTACAACAGACGTCGTGATCTCCACCTGATGCTGCCCCAATCAGAAAACTATGGTGTATATTCAGAAGTCTGGTGTGTTTGACTTCTTCACCTGCATGCTGCCCCAATCAGAAAACAATGGTGTACAACACTGGGTATCTTCAACTGTTTTGTTAGTCACCTTGAACGGAAAAAAGGGGGGTGTACTTTCGGGCCATGTTTGAAATGAACTGGGCTGTGGTTGAGATCACAGCAAGGATAAGAAGAGAAGAAGAGATCACAGCAAAAATACAAACAGAGCGATGAACTTAAATATGCAGGGGAAATCGAGAAAATAGATTCTGCTTTGGTTGTTTTCTTTTTGTTACAATCATTTCCCCCTTCCTTGTAAGTCTAAAGGGCATAGGAAAAACTTTTGAGTTCAAAACTCTCTTGGACTTGATTGGGTTGGACTGTATAACGTGTAACTAATCTGCTATAACATGTTAATTATTATCTCTAGAATAAAACATGTTAATTCTTCTCTCAATTCTCAAAGGAGCTTCTACCTCGATGATGACAAGTAAGGCAGATCTGCTCCCTGCTCAAAGGTTTGCGGCATTGTAATGTTCAAAGACATGGTAATACAAAGTTGCTTCACCCAAGATGGGCCACACAGCCAGAGAGTATGCACAAGTATTACATGGCCTACCAATGTTGATGATAAAATAAAACTAGGAGGACAGCCCCAACCGAACAGACACATTAAAGATCTTTTATCTTTCACAAGCATGACCATGTGCTACTGCATTAGCTTCCTTAAGTTATCTTCAGAAACTCCCTGCCCATCTAGTAACATTCCTCCTACATAGCTGCAGCCCTGGTTATCCTCTGTATAGTCTGGATGACCTCGTCCCAATCAGAATTGACCATCATTACATCACATCGTAACCGAAAGAGTCTGGTGCTTTCTTCCTTGTATTAAAAAATGACACCGGTTGCCCCCCAAAATGGGATCTTCGTCGAAGACTGACCGAGTCAATTTTAAGTTTTAACCATATGCCTATAGCTGGCCTTAAGTCCAGCAATATCTTTTGATGCCACTCTCCTTTTTCTGCACAACTCAGGGAAATTTGCAAGTTGATAGCCATGGCAGATCTAGCATGAACATGCACCGCATCATCACTTACATGCTACCTGTATTCCCACACCAAATATATGTGCCAACTTTCTCAACAAAGATATTCACCGCTAGCGGCTAGTGTACAACAGGGGAGGCAAATTTGGCTAGACTGTCTAGAACCAAGCAAGTAAAACAAAACTTAACAGAACCCGCACCTTGATTTAGACTATGTACCCATCATGGTTTTCAATTTCGGTTTCAGAAAAATTTCAGCACCAAACGAAATCACTGAAATTCAGTGATTTCGGTTTTCATTCCGGTCAAAAGGCCAAAATATTCACTTGAATTCAATTCAGATTCTGAACTTTTTGGATTTTTTTTTTGAAAATTATTTGAATTCCTGTGTACTACTGAAATTGCCGAAATATTTTGGCCGAAACGTAATATTTCAGTGTCTGCTGAAATTAATGAAATTCAGTGTATATCATCGAAATCTCACTGAAAGTGAAAACCATGGTACCCATGCAAAAATATCAGAGCAAGTCTGCTGCAGAGTCCAAAAAAGTACCTTTTCCCTGATGATTCTATTTTTTCAGAGAACAATTGATTTTCTTCTGTCGAAATATTTCTGGCAGCTGGGTGCTACCTGGAGTGTGCCATGTTCTTACCAGGCACCTCAACAGAGGTGGCCTGCCTGCGAGAAGTTTGCCATGTTCACACTGATAAATGAATGGTCAGCTCTTTACTAGCAATCAACTCTTACATGCATCTGATTCCGTCCATGCAAGTTTGAAATAAATACAACATCATTTCTGAAGCAGCTCGGATATTTTCTATGAATTAAATGGCATTCCTGAATGATTCAACTCGACTTTTTTCAGTTCATATTTTCCATTCTCATTCTATAGTCTTAAAAGTAAACCATTCAAGAATCAGGAATCGTCACATCACAAATATACGGAAACAACGCTGGTTGAGCCACTCAAACAGGGTAGCAACGCGGCCAAATCAATCAACACAGCAGACACCAAGAGGCCTTATTTTTTGTGGTCATTCAGCCGTGTTGACACACAAATACCCTGCATGTCGATGAAGCCGCATCTCTATAACATTGTTGTTACCACTGTAAGTAAAACTCGGCTGTACTGATTTCTTTCACCTGCACGCTGCTATTTGTACAAGAGTACGTTTATTTTATATTGCGATTGATGCAATTTCTCCGTGACTAACAGATCAAAAGCTCTAGTGAATTCACTAGAAAGAGCAAACACACATAAAACGAACTTGCTCAAAGGCAGTGTTTTACTGAATGAATACGGTCAACTAGACATCACACCAGTAACCAGTCGGATTGAACCTTTTGGTACACTAGCAGGTTCACAATCTGCAGTAGGATTTAGGAAAACCATAATAACTGATTGTTAGAGAAAGGAAGACTGATTACAGCACCAGCAAATTCAGTGGCATGATTCAAGTAGATTCCGAAGTACACAAGAAAATAGTTCAGCCGAAAGAAGAGACTGTTCTTGGGAGGAAGCACAGGGGTGGTTTGAAGGTAAAGCTACTGCCCATCTGCATCTGGTAATGACTCTGAGAAGAGAGGAACATAGGGTAGAAACCGTTTCGGTTTTGTAATGCCTTTCTCAAGATTAAGGATACAATAAACTTTCTGATGTTGCATATCATACGCTACCAAGGTATCACCTCTAGATGACATCAAGAAAACGGTGTCACAATCTGGATGAATCTCAGCCACCGTGTACTTCTCCCCAATCATGCCCATAAGCTCATTGATGTTGGCAGAACGCTTCAGAACCAATTCTTTACTGTAACGATCCTTGAGGCACCAAAGTGTTATCCCAGAACCTAGGATTTCATTACTATCATTGACTAAAACCGTCGAAGCTACAACATAGTGTAAGCACCCCTGCGACACTCCAATCGTGGCAGATCTTCGGCCGTGCGGAACAGGGATAGTCTTCCACACTTTCCCCTCCGTGTCCACCACCATCAGCACATACTTGTTGTTGAAGCCCATCAGGTAGCCAATCAAATACATCATACCGCCGACGAAGACACATTTACTATGGAGCGGCACCACTTTCTCAACCATCCTACCACTCCTGAAACTCCATGCTCCTGTCCGCGACGAGTAGATGTTCACTCCTGTGATGTAAGTTCCCGGAACGGCCTGCTCAAAGTGAAGAACGTAGAAATGGGATGCGACTGCCGGATCAAAAGCAAGACCTGTGGTACAGCAATAGCTGTTTGCGGTCACAGGCGGCCGAGGGGGCAGCTCCACCCACCTCCCAGTGGCGGGATTGCACACTAGAAAACGGAAATCATCCCAACTCTCCATCTTCTTCTTGAAGCCACAGTAGAGAAGGAGGCCATTGCAGGCGTCCAACTGGGTGATGCCGCCGTACTTGTTATTGTGCAGGTAAGGGATGGAAAGGTCGAACGGGGCTGCGCCGTCGCCGGAGACACCGGCAAAGTGGTGGCCGAGCCTGTTGTTGATGGTCATGTAGAAGAAGCCAGCGAGGGTGTGGGGCAGCTTCTTGCGGTTGGCGGGGTCGGCGATGAGGTGGCGCCAGGGCACGGAGACGCACTTGAAGCGGTGGAGGGATCTGACGGGGAGGCGGGAGAGGATCTCCAGGATGAGGTCGTCGGTGAGCAGGGGCAGCCCGGCCGTTGGCCAAGGCTTGGTGTCCCTCTCCAAGAGCTCCCCTTTCTCCGCCTCCTCCATGGAGCGGGAGCGGGAGCGGAAGCAGAAGGGCCCGGGCAGGGGTCAGATCTGTAGATGGAGAGAGGGAATCACGAATGAGGCCGAGGGAAATCAGGTAGTAGCAGCCGGTGGTGGTGACCTCTTCCTTGCCGTGGTGAGTCGGGAAAGGTAGTACCTTTGGGCTGGTTTAGGGCGGCGACGGGCGGCGGGGATGCAGCCGGCGGCGACGAGCTTCTGGGAGCGACACAGACAGGATCACAGGAGGACGACGCTGAAGGTTTTTTTAACCTTCGATATTATATGCAAACAATGCCTGATAGAACTACAAACGAGCTACAACTACAACTCATTCATAGATTTATTTATTATTCATATATTAAACGAGCTAAAACTACATCTGAAAATAAAAATCACATATACTGCAAACTAATATATCTACTTCTTATCCGAGGGCATCGGGATCACCCCTTCACCAGAACGACCGGCCTCGTGGTCATTGGCGGCGTGAGGCATCTGCGCACCCTCGTCTGCAAAAGTCTTCTCCGTCTCTTGGTCATGAATGAAAATCCTACAACGGTTCGTCGACACCACCCGCTCATCCTCGATCGACTCCAGGATGGCGCGCATTTCAGCAATGAGGGACGGGCCGTCAAGGAGCTCGACGAGGGCAGAAGTGTTCGCGCGCTCCGCCTTGAGCCACACCTCCCCCTTGAGGCCCGCTGACAGCATCGTCCACCAACTCCAACCTGGGGCCAACTGGGTCAACCTTCAAGATCACCTTCTCCGAGCCTTCCCCCTCTCTGTCCAAGCCTTCTATAGAGGTTTTTCCCCCACCGGTTTTGAACTTTCCCTCAACCGGTTTTTCGTGTTTCTTCTGTTTTTTTTCTTTTTTATCATTTTTTCCTTTTCATTTTCCCTTTTTTTGTCTTTTTTTATCTTCTTTATTTTCTTTCCTGATTTTTACTTTCTGATAATTTCCCTTCCTTTTATTTTTTCACATTCACAAATATTTTTAAATTTCATAAACTTTCTTTTCCAAATCACTAACATTTTTTTCACTACATGTACTTTCACGAAAATCGCGAACAATTTCTAAATTCATGCACATTTTAAAAATCTTGTGAACATATTTAATTCTATAATATATTTTAAATTCGTGAAAAAATCAAACTCACAAAAATATTTTTTAAATCTCAAACATTTTCTCCGAACAGGTGTGTTTTTTCTGAAACTGGCAATATTTTCAAATTCATGTTTTTTTTTTGAATTCATGAAAATTTTCATGGAGCTGTGAACATTTGTTTGATATTCATGAACACCTTTTAACACATTCAAACATTGTATGACGTTAGTGAAAAACATTTGTACTCACGAACATTTTTAAACTTCATGGACAATTTTTGATTTTCATGAGCAGTTTTTGAAAATCATGAATATTTTCAAGATTCATGGGCATATTTTTTTAAATTAATAGACATTTTTTAAAACTCATGAAATATTTTTAATCCATGAAGATTTTTTTGAATTTGCAAATATTTTCCAGAATTCATGAACATTTATTGAATTCTTAACATTTTTTAAATATGCAAATATTTTTTTGAATTCATGAACTTCTATGAATACAAGAATTTTTTTAAAAAAGAATGCATGAATATTTTTAATTTAAGACCTTTTTTTGAACTCGTGAACTTTTTTTGAATCCAAGAACATTTTCAAATTGTTAAGATTTTTGAAATTCATTTTTTAATAATCCTGAATAATATGAAGGAAAAAACCCAAAAAGGAAATAAAACAAAAAGAAAAACAGGGCTCATTGGCTGATCCAAATCATGCGCGGGAGGAGGGAGGCGTGCGTGTTTGTACCCTCAGATCTAAATAGGATGACTCCTTTTTTTTCTTACTTTTTGCAATTTTGCATTGTGACACTTTATTAAGATGTCAACAGAGTTTTTTTAGGGGTAGATGTCAACAGAGTTACATTATTGTTCACATAAGGCTGTTTGACACGAAAAATGATAACAAACAACGATGGTTATCGTGTTATTATCTCTCTACGCGCCAGGGGAAATAAATAAAATTGCGGGCGTGCCAGTGTACTAAGTACACAAATAAACATAGGGAAACATGCACTTTATTAATCTCTCATTGGAGAAACAAAATTAGAAGATCGGAAGGTTCCCGGCTAATTACTCCCGCGGGTTACTCCACGGGATACCTCCGATTAAGCCGTATGGTCGTCTTTGTCGTCTTCGCTTCGCGTTCTCCATGCATGATGATGATGATGTGTGTGTGGGCGGCGGCAGAGCCCGTGTCCTCGTCGGTACACGCACCACATGTAGCGTGGGCGAGGGCGGGCGCGGCCACCGCTAAGGATTAGACTTCTCGACGACATGTTGCTTTATCGGGGTGTTCAAGGGGGGCTACTCCCTGTGGGAGTAATGGTTTGGGGAGACCAGCGTCACTGCAAAAACTGACGCGCGCTCACATTGGCGTGGCCGGGGTGGTTGGCACCTCGTCTCGGCTAGACGTCGAGTATTCGGCGGTCCGCCAAGACAAAGGGGACCGCCTCACGAGGCCGTGGAAAGGTGGCATTGTAGAGGTCGCGTCGCCTTGGGTTGGTGCTACGCCAAAGGGTGACCTGTACGCCGGCGACGCCGTGGACCTATACGCCAAGGATCTGTTCGCCATGGTAGGTGCACCTCTCGAAGGAGGGATCGGTCTTGTAGTGTGTCGCTGCAAACACTGGTTTGAAGAAAAATCTGTACGCCATGAAGGGGGAGGCGAGTCCCGGGCTGCAACGTCACCGAGCTCCGATTCCGCCACAGCGTCTCCTCTAAGAAACGTGGTGCAAAGCCTGTACGCCTGTAATCTGTCCTCCATTGACCTATCCGTCACGGACGTGCACCTCATGAAGGAGTAGCCGGTCGTGAGTCGCGTCGTTGCGGACACTGGTTCCGTCGAGGATCTGTACGCCATGAAGGGAAAGGCGGGTCTCAGGCTGCGTTGTCAGCGAGCTCCGGTTCCGCCTCGCCGTCTCCTCCAAAAGCGTGATGCAAAACCTATACACCGGCGTCTCCTTCGCCATAAAGCCGTCCACCATGGCCTTGTTCGTTGCAATCTGTGCGTCATGACCTGGACTTCATGACCTGTTCATCAAGGACCTGTGTGCCAAGACATGAAGGACGGGTCTCGGGCTGCGTCGTTGGCGAGCTCCGGTTGCTCCCGAGTCGGAGGAGGCATGCAAAGATGATGGGCTTGTTGGCGATGAGTGGAAGGAGACATGTCACAAGTACATCGCGCCGGCGCGTGTCCGTGCCCTAGCAAAGTCCCTCCTTTGTGTGGATGGACAGCTCCTCCACCATGACCGTGTTCTGATGGATGCATGGAGGATAAGAGACAATTAGTTGAATATTTCACCTGCCGGGAAGATGAACCTGTCGTCCATGGCCATCCGGTCGTCAAGTCGGCCGACCTCCGCCGTGCGTCTTCTGGCTTCGGGTGCGTGGAGCCACCAAGCGCCTCGGACAGATGCAATCGCGGCCAGCTCCGGCGGCTCCTATGACTTCTCCTCCGCCGGTGTTTGTTGCGTTGCGTGGGTGAGATGGAGTGGATGGATGCGTGCTACCTGATGGATGGATGTGGCAGCCTTGCGGCGTACGTGATGGCGTGGATGGATATCTCCTGATGGATGCGGCGGCCTTCTCTTCTCCCTCCTCTCGACGGGTAGGGCGCTGCACCAGCCGCCGTCACCGTTCCGATTTTTTTGGACTTGATAAGGATCACCGTGCGTTTAACTCCTTCGGTGTTCTTGATGCACAAGCCTGCACATAAAGGAACAATTACTTGGTACGTACTTCCTCCGTCCGGAAATACTTGTCACCAAAATAGATAAAAAGAGATGTATCTAAACGTAATAGATACTTTTTTTTTGAGCATCAGTACAGATGCCGCCTCGTCGTCGACGGAAACGTCTCCTCCCACTGAAAGCGCATTGCCGGAAATACTGAAATAAATCCAGAAATAATGCGAGCACCAGGATTTGAACTCTGGTGGGTTGGGGATACCACTGTCCACCTAACCAACTCAACCACAGGTTGATTCGCCCGGTATTTGTTACTCGAGATATACATATGTACAGGCGAGGCGGACACGTATTCTGGTACGCGTACGTAGGACACATTCGTATTAGCATTACGTGCGACCCCGGCCAGTACGTGGTTCTTTTCATGCATATAATGCTAGGGTAATCACCCGATCAACCGGTGCGCTCGTGTACAACCGGTGCGCTCCATGTACGTACCCCTTCTCAAACTTGCATGGCCATGCAATGCAGTTGCACCCACGTACACATTGAGCTAGCTTTAGCTTCAGATGTGGGCCACTCGCTTAATTACTTTCTGTAGGAATGTGTTTATCAATTCATAGAGTCAACTATACATGTGATCGCACACATAGGATATTATTACATGGACTGATGATACAGTTAATGACACTATCGCACATGAGGTTGGTGGTGCTAAACCTACCTCTGACATACAAATACAGTGTGGTGGAGAGATGCGGCTCAAGTGTGGTGGCTGAGAAGCAGCCGGCGGCTAGCGCCATGGCGGTGGTGGGGCATGTCTGGGCGCATGCTGGAGGCGGCCGGCAACCGGTCGGTGTGGTGGAGAAATGGGAGCGTTCGCGAGTGTGGTGGAGAGATGGGAGGGAGAGAGGAAGAGAAAAACGGCGTAGCAGGACGCAGTTTGTCTAACCGTCACCGTAGGCCCGGTCCATCTAATTAGATTAAAATTAATTAACACAGTCATCAGTGCAGCATGGATGTTTTTTGAAATCAAAAGCTAATTTTGTGGTAGGTTTTAGAGAATTTTGAAGAAGTGGTAGTTTTCCAAAACCCTTACCCCAAATATGGTAGTTTTATGCTATTTACTCCAAAATGTTTGAACATTTGAAGGTCTAGTCGATTCATAGTCAACTGCACATCTTAAAAGTAAACTAAGTGTACGTAGATCAAACCTCTTGGCATGTGAGAATTAATTATCTTTTATAACAGTGAATCAGATCGTATCTCATCTATCTATACCTATACTAATTCTAGACTTTCAAAGAAATTCTCACGTAAATTAGATTTTACGAGCCGTTAATCTGGTGAGACCGAATTATTACGGTGTAGATCGACTCATGAATTCCATCATAAAACTTATCTCAACAGCCAAAAAAAACTAAAAGACCAATCTTAGGTATCCATCTCTCACGTCTCTCTTTGGCAAACTCTCACGACTCCTAGAAAAACTAAAAAAACAATTTGTATCCACCTCTCTCTCACGTTTGTCTCTAGCAATCTCTCACGGCTCAAATCTTTCTAAACTTGGACTCTCCTGTTTCTCTCGGAAAGAAGATGCATAGGAGATCTGAACGTCCTCCGCTAACCATCCCAAGTTGTTTTTCTTGGGAAAAAAAGACTTGAGTAATCGTTTTCACCTTGGACTCTCACCGTTTCCTTAAGAAATAAGAAATACAGGAAATCTGAGCGTCCTCTCCCAGCAATCCCAAGTTGTTTCGTTGAAAAAAACATTCATAAGTTGTCGGACGCTAGATCCTACAGGTATTGTCAATCTTTATTCCCCGCACATGGCTCCGGTTCTTCGTCGTTGCATCCGCTGACCATTGTTGTGCATCGGTTCTTCGGTTTCGTTAGCCCTAGCATCTCACTTCTTGCATCTTTCTCCAGGGCAGGTCTGCTGTGTCGCCGCGCCTATCATTGCTGAGGGGTGAGCGCCCTTGCCATCAGGTATCAGGCTACTTTATGTTTATGCCATTGCCACTTGCCAGCGGCCGGATGCCCTCCCCAACTAGATTACGCGCCACTAATTGTACTGCCTCCAGCCACTATGGTGCCGAAGCTCCAGCCCCTTTAATCCGAGGTTTTATCTCTTCTCGACGTACCAAACGCGTCATCTCTATGGTGCTTGGTGATGACACAAATATGGAATCGATGGATAGTAGGATTTATGGATGCATAGTTAGATACTTGATGATGAAAATATGGAATAAAAAGATGCATACAGAGATGATTGGATCCTCAGTACGATTATAGAGAGAAAAATGATCTATTACGACATGCCCATGCAAGGTGCAGAGGCTATCATGCCTCCATGTCCTCAAGGTCATCCCTGAATCAGAGATTGCACATACTCTTGATGATCTCCCTGGTACGGATCGACTAGAGTAATGCAGTTTGTTTGATTTAATTGTCCGTTATTTTCTTATGATCTGCTCATACCAGTGGAAAGATTTAAGCTATTCAAGTGTCACACGTGTTATTTTTCTGCAGCTCATTGCTGGCGAGGAGACATAGGCTCCTGGATACTTAGAGACAGAACGATGCCCATATGACTGCTAGAACATAATGTAAGTATGAAGCTTTTTATGTATGGGAATATTTATAAGCACAAGTCTTTAGTTCACAGATATGGTCAAACATCATGAGCACAGCCCGCAGCAATATGGCGCTCCTTAGCTCATGGTGTTTATATGGTGGAGAGCACTTTAAGCCTATAAAATCGCGCTTAGAGGTTAAAATCATCAGCAAACATTTGGATTTCATCTATGGATATAGAATAAATAGATGCATACAGGGATGATTGGATTCTCGGTATGATTAGATAGAGATAAATGATCTATTGCGACATGCCCAGGCAAGGTGGAGTGGCCGTACATGCCTCCATGCCCTTAAGGTCATCCCTGAATCAGGGATTGCACATACTCTTGCTGATCTCCCTGGTAGTGTTCGACTCGAGTAAGGAAGTTTGTTTCATTTAATTGTACGCTATTTTCTGATCTTCTGCAAATACCAGTGGAAATATTTAAGTTATTCAAATGTACAAATGTTGTTTTTCTGCAGCTCACTGGCGGCAAGGAGACATAGGCTCATCGATACTGGGAAAGAAAGATGCCCATATGACTTCTGGAACATAATGCAAGTATGAAGCTAAGTATGGGAAATTATTTGTAAGTACAAGTCTTTAGCTCACAGATATGATCAAACGTCATGAGTACTGCCAGCAGCAATATGGTGGTCCTTAGGTCATCGTGTTTACGTTGGAGAGCACTTTGAGTCTATAAAATCGCACTTAGATGTTAAAATCATCAGCAAACAACATTTGGATTTTATCTATAGATAGTGTGACGGAACTAAAGAATCACAGTTTTATAATTATTATATGAAATATAGTATTTTCTGTATAGTACATAAAATATGGTAAACAGAACAATGATATAGTTCCGTAATTTGTTTTAGGCTACTGCTCAAATCTTGAAGATGACTATAACACTAAAGTGATGTGAAATATTGTGAAAAAGTTATTTTGGAATATATGCAACATGATTTTTTTTTCTTGATCCTCAATATCAGTGAACAGGTCAATACTTGCAGGAAAAGGTCTCAGACAGTCGGGGTAATGGGGCGTCTGTGAAGGTCACGGTAGGTGTGCGACATCATCAGCGGACTTCATAGAATTTAACATTAATTAGATCTTCCATGGGACAAACTGCGAGGGGTTGTCTTTGAGTTTGCCCATGTTGCCAAAAGTGCCAGTTCTGGGAGAAATTTCTACTTTTTACTTGATCCAATATACGGGCACACTGATAGTTCAGTAGCCTTTGTCGGTTGTCAATATCATCATTGGTCAAGCTTCTCTAGGTGTGAAGATTGTCTGTACTCAATTTCTCGCCCAGTTCTTATAGAGACTTTTTATTCCGTTGGTTCAATCACACTGTTAGGCTATGCAATTCCTAACTAAATACAAACTACATGACAACTAAGATCTAATCTTTCTTTTCAACTAAAGTCTTTGATTTTTCATGGACTAAACGTGTACTAATCTTAAAATCTCCACATTGTAATATGGTTGTTTGTGACCCAAATACTACTGCAAAGTAGACATAAGTGGTTTTGTAGCTTAGAACAAAGAAAATTAGTCACTGAAAAATATGTTAACTGTCCTATGCAACTGGAATTGTCATTTTGACCAGCAAAAGTTTTTACTTAGATGATATTAATTCCAGCTTTGGTACATAGTCATATTTTCGAAGATATTGTCTTCTGATGTCCAATAAAAATCTGTTTTTCATCTCTGTTTCATGAAAGGCACAGGCCAAAAATCATGGACTCACTTTGTAGGTGCCTAATGTATCCTTTTGTCAAGCAGGACCGCATGGTTAAGATTGCAATTTGTCATAAGTTCTTATGCCGTGAAGTTACAAAGCAAGGTGACAGTCATACTTCCAAAAAAATTTTGCTCCTAATTATAAACAACACACAATTTTTTGCATGTTGAAGACAACTAAAATTGTTTCCAAAATTACTATTAGGTTTTCAGTTAAACTATATATGTCTTACAAAAATAATTATATTAATCTTCACCCACATTATTCATCTTCCTTTTTGATATATATATATATATATATATATATATATATATATATATATATAGGGATTGTCTATTCGTCACCCTGGGTGAGGAATAGTTATTCTTCACCCTCTATTTTACCATCAATGCACCGTAATTTTACGTTTACGTAAGTTTTGTCTTATTTTCGACATAAAAAGAGACCGTAAGAAAATATATAATCGTCGTAAAAATATTTTATGTTATGTAAAATTACAAACGTAAAAACATAGTGTAAAATACACATAAACTGCAAATTTTCTTGTCTTATGACCTATATTTTTATTTTCTTATGTCAAATATTACGTAGTGAATGAATATGAATGTAACTAGTTGAATTCCAAACATAATTTAATTATGAAATGATCGTAAGATTACCTCGGGTGAAGAATAAGTTATTCTGCACCTGGGTGATGAATAGCATCACTATATATATATATATATATATATAAATATATATATATATATGACGACCGTTTGGGGCACCCCAGGCTCTTTACCTTTCCACCATTAGATTGCATTTAGATGCGTGCTATTGTGATAGGTATAAAAGGTAACTCACAATCAATTAGTAATTGCCTATTGTGAAACAATTAAAGTTGGAAAAAATTATTATGTGTATCATTTAATGGATGTCATTAAACACGTCATGCATGGTAACATATCTTCAGAAGAAAAAAAAACACTACACATTAGGTTTATGGATATTTAATTCATATATGTACGAATTAAGTATGTATGAATTCATTTCATTAGTATGTACCCATTAGATTTTATACGTATGTACCCATAATATTTAGTACATAAGCATTGTATTTTTTGTCTATGTATATACCCAGAATATTTAGTACGTAATGCATTATATTTTTGGTGTACGTATATACCCAGAATATTTAGTACGTAACACATTATATACCCGGAATATTTAGTACATACCCATTAGATTAGGTATGTATTGATTCACTTATTTAGTACGTATCCATTAGATTTTTGTGTATGTATATACCCAGAGTACACAATATTTTTTTTTGTATGTGCATACTCATCGTATTTACATACCTCGACATGAAATTTATGAGTATATACCCCGATATAATAAATACATAGGATCATATGTGGGTATATGTAACATACATTCCTAAATCTAAAAAGAATCGTAGGTGGGTATATGCACGTAGGAAAAAAATCATGTGTGCATATCATATATTCGTACAAGTTAAAAAATAAGTAGGATCACATTTTATATTATTTGGTCACCTTAATTTGTATAGAAATATTAGCCGCTAAAAGTGTGACCTGGCCTTATTTTAAACAAAATACTAGATATCTTGAAAAGTAAAACTTTAGAAAAATGCACAAGAACATCCTTAATATACTCACAAACCTTTGGGATGACGTTTTGTATTATTTGTCATATTTGATACCTTAAAAAATTAGAGTGTATATACATACCGTTATTGTTTTGAAAGGAATTGTATTAGGAAACCAGTAATATATTAATTTGTTGGAAAGCAATCATTGACCTTTGATGGTTATAGTGCATGCATGCAAACGAAATTTGGAAAGTGAGTGTCATGGATTTTCCATCATGCAATACAAAAATGACTTGCTATATTGGGAGCTAGGTGCCTCACATAATTCACCTATATATATATATATATATATATATATATATATATAAACATTTGATTATTTAAGAGCACTAGCACATGATTTGCGAGATTAGAAAAATAAGTAAGTGACTGCTACAAATTCACTCAGGGAAGAGACTTTTATTTAATGATGTATAATCAAGAGATGATATCGGAGGTGTACTGTTGTTGCAAAATTACTCTGATTTTAGGAAAAAAATACAGAATTTTTGATAATTTTTTGGAAAAAACTAATTCGTTGTTTATTGATGTTTACAGTCTACAATCATCGAACAATCCCACTCAAATATTTTAGAGTGATTACACAGGAAGAAACCATATATTTCTCATCGTAACAACATGGCAGAAACTCATGGGATCATAGTTATTTAAGTGTTTGGTAGAATGTCATGATTATACAGATCATGCTTATTTCTATGGTTCAATAATTATGCACTATATTTACGAAAGTTTAAGCAGTTTTATTTTTTAGTTTTTGTATTAAATATCATAATGCTGTTTGTTCCCACAACTGTATTTTCTTTGACAAACATAATTGAATGTATGCTTTAGTTTTTATTTCTGCAGAACATATTTATATATTTGATACACTTGAGGTAGTTAACAAATGGATGAATACTTTTGAAACCTAAGCATTTCAACATTTTTTACATTTGGGAACTCTTTGCAAATATTAAAGAAATAGTTACATTTTCTGTGGGAAGGGAAACAACTATCATGTTCTTATATGTGTACGTTACGTCAATTCAATTTTAAATGTATGATTAAAGAACATACTTTCATGTTTAAAAGAAATTCAATGGCTTAATACAAAGTCTACGAATTCATAGTTATTTCCCTTTTTACGTATATATGACCAATATTTAGGAAATTTTCTACTATGTTATTGTCTCATTAGCTAGCCCGTGCGGCCCGCACGGGTTGACGTCTAGTATATATAATGATTTTTACGTATATATGACCAATATTTAGGAAATTTTCTACTATGTTTCAATTAATGATACTCATCCATTGCACATACTCAGCACAGATCATTGAGATTCTTAAAGCTCTTGCCATGCGAGAATTAATTATTCACTTCCATGACAGTGAATCAGATCGATCAGTAAAGCTCTTGGGCCATGCGAGAATCGATTATTTCTGTTACAGCGATCAGATCGTATCACATATATCATAGTTTTGTGTGTATTTAGCTTGAGATGTGCGCCACTCGCTTAATCACTTTCTGTGCGAATGAGTTTATCAATTCATAGAGTCAACTACACATCTGATGTTGCACGCATATCACATCGACTGATGATACAGTTAATGACACTATTGCACATGAGGTTGGTCGTGCTAAACGTGACGAAGTATATATAAATAGGCCTGGGCTCATCCCAGCCTCAAAGCAGATCGCACACGTCCACCTGCTGCTATCTAACTAAACAGCTAGCGGCCACTTGTGCTTGCCAAGCTAACTGTAGAGAGCATCAATGGCCACCGGTGCAACGCTTAAGAAGGTGGCGGCCATCTGCATGATGGTCTTGTTCGCGGGGCAGCTGCAGGCAATGGTCGCACCGGACGGCGGCAACACCCTGTCCGGCGTCGTCGACGCCGTCGGCAGCCTGCCCGTCGTCGGTGGGCTCGTCAGCGGCGTCACGGGCGTCGGTGGGGACCTGCCCGTCGGCGGCCTCGGCGAGGGCAGCTCGCTTCCTGCTGCGGCCGTGCCCTAGCCGGCCAGTGTGTCCCCCCTCCATGCCGGCGATGTCGCCAAGTGCGAGGAATGCAAGGCTGCGTGTGCCAAAGGTTACCTGCAGGACCCCGGCCGATGGAAGTGAAGAGAAGAGGCACGCGTTCCGTGGCTTGATTTCGTCCGTTGGTGTTTATTTTCAGTCCCTCTCGTCTTCTCTAGCTTAATTTTGCTTCTGCTGCAGCATCAGCCTTTCTTTCGAATAAATTCAAAGACATTTGTGGATGTGTCCCGAACCTATGTTTGTATTATGTACTCCTGTTCTGCTGCATCTGCAGTTCTGCATATGCATCTGCGTTGTGTCAAATTAATGATCAAATACTAGTACCGCTCTCGGTTGCGGTTGTCATGCATGTTTGTCAACTCTATATTAATTAAATTCCACAATTCCAACTTACCATGTCAATGATTAACTGATCTATTAATCCGTACGTACTAATTTCAGTTTCCTCCAGTCAGTTCGTTGGCAATATAGGATCTACATGGAGCGTTCACATACAGCTGAAAAACAGTTGCTACTAAACGAGCAAAAGTGCAACTGTTAGAGTTGTGTCAAATATTATTGTACAAGTTAGGTTATAGTTGGACTTGGAGTCGTACGGTGCGTAGACAGGATATGGAGTCGTGTCCAAGTAGGACACTTGTATCCTAGGTCTTTCATAAATAGCGGGGTAGACGCATGATGTAACCCATGCCAACATAATAGCACGGGCACGCGGGGGAGCCGGCGGCGTGTGCCGACGTCCGGGCAGCCGGGTGCGGTATTGTGATGGTGTCATGGGAGGAGCGCCTGTAGTCATGCCTCGGGAATGTAGCCATATCGGTGAACCTCGTTAACAAATCTCGGTGTCGTGCCTTGTGTGATTGCTTGGTCCTCGGTAGATCGACGGAGTGCCTCGGATTTATTCTAACAACAACAAGGTACTATCAGCAAAGAGCATATATAACGTGACGTGATTTTGCTTGGAAGAGGAGGATGAGCTGATGCATGCCATTTGGATTCTCCATCTTCTCTCCTCCTCGTCCCCTTGCTAACAACTAATGCGAAAACAAGTTTCAATCGCATACGTGTTCAGCCGCATGCATACGTATTGGCTGATGCTTGAAATTTATTTGCCTAAATCCTAATTAAGCACGACAATCTCTTGTGGTTAGCTCTCAAGTTCCAGCGGGCTGCGTCTAGATGTTGACCTGGCCGTGGGTGGATGGTCGATTACTCTGCATGCATCATGACTTTGTACGAGGCACTGCTAGCCTGACGTGGATATGTCCATGTCGCAAGACTGACGAGCGTGAAGATCAACCCGCGACTGTCTGATGAACAAAGAAGGGACTTGCAGAGTCAGCCCGGGCCTGGACGTGTGGGGCCGAGCCTGGACCAGGGGTGCCACGCTCGCCAGGCGTGCAGCGCCCGTCGGTAAGTAGGGTGCAGCGTCTCGTTGTCAGGCGCTATATAAAAGGCAAAAATCACATAATTGATCTGTGGACGGAAGTATTTCACAGGAGAGTCGGTTTATGAAATGAACGAGATGTACATCTGTGGCCATAGAAATTAGCACTAACACTGCACACAGTTTCAGTTCCACTTATCTCAACCATCTCCAGCCATGGCAATCCTCTTTCACATGATCTCAAATCAATTAGCTTCATCTCGAGATATGGTTCGCTTCGCTCCTTGTTAGTACGTACAAAAGATGGAAAGAGGCTTCTTTCCTTCACATGCGACTTTCTCCGACGCCTTCATCCATCTGTTTCTACAGAGTTGGGCTTGTAACATTCTGTGCAGATAAGCAGTTCTTTTTTCTTTTCTTTTTTGCTTAATAAGAAAGAGAAGTAACTGGAAGCTGCAATTTGTTTATTTTCAACTCTCAAGGTAATATCAAGTTCATCACTGTTTTTTTTGGTCGAAACTAGGCAGGCTAGCTGATATAGATACACAAGTTCATCACCAAACCTCTCCAGCCAGAACACTGATATAGATACACAAGTTCATCACCAAACCTCTCCAGCCAGAACACTGATATAGATACACAAGTCAACATTGCTGAAATTGTCCTTCACTCCTTCAGTGTGACACTAAAGTAGACCCACGAGTAGTTACATTCATCTTTTCTTTGACTAACAGAGTAACAGGCACCTCTCACAGCTGCGAAAGCGATGTGAAAATGAAACAACACGGGCACACATAATTACAGATAGCACACCTACATTGTCTTGTGGTCAAAGCACATCAAGGGTCGGATTTCCAACAATTTGCCACTCCACTACTAATAGCTTTGTTATACAAGATCCATGCTCGTTTTTACCCCGAAAGAGCATGGAAGAACTTTTTATAGCCACCAAGATAAACAGATCATGGGAACATGCCTTCGAGGAACTCTTCGAAACCTTCATCGTTGTTTCCTGAACTCCTTGAAGAAGCTCCCTTCCGATCTGCAGCATTTTTGCAAGAGTAAGTTTCATGCCGCTGGAATCTATGGCATCCCCAAATCCCCAATGAACAAACACAAGATGCACGCATGAGGGCAGAATAATCGACAAAGCCCAACGCTGTCGCATGTTCTGGTGAACCCAATGCAGGCATATGTTTTTTTTTGACTGAAAAAAGAAACATATGACTGAGCGCAGAGCCATGACATTTGCGTACATCAATAAACACAAGATATGTGTTCCAAATAGGCCTTATTTACAAGGCCCGAGATCAGCCGTGACCTGGGCCCATTCCCAGGTGAAAACCACACACGCAATTACCCTGAGTCAAGTGAACTCAACATTTAGGTGCCAAATATCTTGAAAAGTGCTGTTCGGATTTCAGGAAAAAGGATGGTGCCAATAGGCCACGGGGATGTTATAAAAACCCTGTTTGAGATTTGGCCGCCTGAGGAGTACATGATGACCAATATAAAAGGCGTATCCAATCAGCTGTACCTTTTTTCTTTCTTCTATCTTTCTTGGCCTCATCCTCAGAGGTATCATCACTTTCTTCATGCTCTCTGCAGTTTGAACAGAGTCAAAGAATGTAGTGTAACAAAATAATGGGGTTGGACAAGAACAAGAACTTAAGATACCTCTTTCTCTTGTCCCCGTCATTCAACTCAATTTCCTTTTCACCGTAGGGATCCTCCTCCTCTTTCTCTGTCTCCTTCGGCCTCTTATAAGCAAGCTTTTCTGCACATCTTTCATAATGTACTACAATCAGGCTAAACTAATCAACTGGGCACTTGCTTGAACAAAATGAAAGCACAAAAGACGAAGCAAGATTCAGTGGTCCAAGGAAAAGTTAAAGAAATATAACTATCATGGTAAGAAAGAGCAGTGCCAAATCTGGTTCAAACAAATCCTATTATGGAATAGTGGATTCACTAACCCCTTGCAAGCTACCAGCTTCACTAGTGCTTGTTTCTGCTCCCCTGCTTCAGCATAAGAAAAATTCACCTGAAAATGATAAGAGAAAAATGTAAGTGCTACAAATACAGCTGAAACAGTTCTTTATAAAATGTGCTTTGTGTTTTACACATTTTAGCATGAGCAATAGGATTTTAGTCAACAACATACCTCATAACTACCTAGCCCATGTTTTTCATCACAATGCCTACTGCCACAGATAAATTGCCCTGCAAAAGAGCATATTCTGACCATTGCTAAAGATTTTGTTGTATTGATTCTGAACATGAAATATCTGATCCTGTTTAAACAAATATACAATTCTCAGAAAAAAATTCTTTATTTTCTACCACCTTAGTATAATTAGAACAGAAAACTACAATGATGGCTTCCAAAATCTAGAGATTCAGCTATGATTTGTTTTTGAGTTTGGTGGTAATTTGGTGCAAGCACCCCAACTGCACTCAGACATACAGCTAAATAAAAGAAAAGTATGCCTAATAGTGTAAAGAAATAAAGCTTTAAGCTCAGTAACCTTTAATTACAATTTCTTTAAATACCCTTTTAAGTTCTAGACTTACATTTGAATGGTCTGTTACTAGCAACAGAATACTCATACAATTTAAGTTCAGTCATACTTTTCAGAGAAATTATTTTAGATGGAAATTAATAGACAGGATTGCTTAAGAATACCTTTGCCAGATATCACTTCCTTCTCTGTTCTCCATCTCAATCCAATCTGCAGGAGAATATACCCTTGTAAGATGGGATTCATATCCAAAACTACAGATGATTTTAGAAGGGAAAAAAACTACTGGTTGGGCATCCATTCATCATCCTGCCACTGAAAATGCACGACTGCCATATCATTAATAGTTGTTCACTTCTGTGTTACAAGGATAATCAGTGTTTGTGCGTGCCTGCCAGAACATAATATGAAAAATGGCCAGGTTGGCAAACATGGTTCTTGCAATATGCACTATGATGTAAATCCACAACCAAAAAAATTAATTTTCTAGTTATTCCTGCCTGTGCATTAATTTTATGAAATATGAATTCATCAAGGTCACAAGAGTCACAATTGGAAGGACACTATTGTTGCCTTTAGATGTCCCTCCAAAAGTCATGCCATGCATTCTTCCTTTTGTATATCATTCAAGACTAAAGGAGAAACTACATGTTTACATCAAGAAACATTATTCATTGACATTGGGTTAAAGCACCATACCTTGCCTTTTTTATACTGGGTCATGTCAGCAATGCAATACCTGCCTCAAGTTAAGGACCATAAGCACACTATAATTAAGTCTTACAAAATCACAAAGAACGGCACACACATCAAATACAGCTCCCATTTATACAAGCAATGATCAATACTGGTTGACAGAAAGCACAAGTTCATGAGGCACTGAGGTGAAACCATGAAGCACTTAAGTCTTAATGCAGAAGAGTATACGAATACAGAGGACATCAAGAGATATATGCCCTTTACAGGTTTAAGATACATTCACATGCCTTATGCCTATTTGCATTACCAAACTATTAAATAACTATATGTAATGACACTAGCATCAGCACACATGAACTTGTTATTTCACCAAATTATCTAAAAAATATGTCATGTACTGACATGTCCTCATAGAAAGAACAATGCAATATAAAATATACTAAAAATGGATACTCTTTAAAAAGCTTGTCATAGTAACGCTTGACCAGCCTCTTCTCCCAAGTTGAATCCATTTCATCTTCCTCAGAAAGAATGAACCTTTCAAATGATTGAAGAAGAAAAGTGAGGCATTTATGAAATTATGAGTTTCCTAAAACCACAGGCATATGTTAATAGGACGTGGTTCAGACCTGTATCCTTCTCTCAATGTATCCTTATCAGTTTTGATGGGCAGACTGTTATCCACATTATTCTCATGGCCATAAAACTGAACTGTTGAAAGGTAAAGACATATATCAGTGGAACACAGAAAATGAATGATGGATATCATGTACGCTAAGGTTAAAAGAACTGTAAGGTTGAGTGTCTGATCTCCAATTCTTTCTACAACGAAGGGGTCTATTCTTTCATTCCACTATTTTGTGAGATTGGGGTGCATTAAAAACAAAGTTTGGCAATGAAGTGATGACCTATCTATGTGTTGACATTTGGCAAAAAAAAATGCACCATGGCAGAGGACTGTTTATCAATATATTGGAGAGTAGGACATAAATCCTATATTAAAAATGCATATTAGAATGTTATCTATATTAAGCTAGATAACAAGTTATAGTAGAAATACACAATCCATGTATGGATGAAGGTAGCCCCCAATTATTCCTTAAGTAGAGGGGACTGTTCATCATTCAGTTTCTTTGGGAAACCAAGGCTGGGCAAATAAATAGCTCATTATATGCCATTGCCCCATTTTGCATTTCACTATGAAAGGGCAACTCAATCATCTATCCACACATTTACATCGGGACAAGGTAACGATATATCACAATTAAAGGCACTACTGAAGCAGGCTCACCAGCATACTGAATGATTGTAATCAAATACAATGGCAGAAGCCTACACAGGTAACCAGATTCTAGTATGATGGTTGCTCAATTCCACACAGAATTCAGCATTTGAGATAACTAGCAATAACAGGAGCACGAGAAGGCTGCGGGGTCAATTTTGGAGAATCGATGGCTATGTTTGTATGTGGAGTTACAGCAGAAATGCAACTGTTTTTTGCATACTTGAAAGTTACAACTTACACGTGTCCCCTTTTTTTGAGCACTATTAGTGCTACCAATTATAATTTGGCTTGCCTAACTCATGATTCATTACCATGTCATTTTATTCCCAAACCATTTTGCTCAACCACAAATAAATACCTTAACCAACACAATTCCAGAATCAATGAGCAAAAAGGGGGGTCATTATGTGACCTGTCTATGGGTTGACATTGGGCAAAAAACATAAATCCCATATTAAAAATCCACATTAGAATGTTGTATGTATTAAGCTAGGTGACAAGTTAGTAAGTTACACATAGAAATACAAAATCCATGTATGGATGAAGGTAGCCCCCAATTATTCCTTAAGTAGAGGGGACTGTTCAACATTCAGTTCCTTTTGGAAACCAAGACCAAGCAAATAAATGACTCATTACATGCCACTGCCCCAGTTTCCTTTTCACCATTGAGACAAGGTACAAATATATTAGACTTAAAGCTACTCTAAAGCAGGCTCACCAGCACAATGAATGGTTGTGAACAATTACAAAGCCAGAAGCATATATAGTAGTTGTGGTGTGTTGGATGCTGAATTCCATACAGAGGTCAGCACCTGAGCTAATTTTAGTAATAACACAAGCACAAGAAGTTTGCCGGGTCAATTTTGTATGCGTAGTTACATCGGAAACACAAGTTTTTAGTGGACTTGCGCGAGTTACAAATTTTGCCTGTTCTTTGAACCCCCACCACCCAGTACAATTTGGTTTACCTAACTCGTGATTTCGTTACCATGCTATTTTATCAAAAATCCATTTTCATCAACCATAACCAACACAAATCCAGAGTCAATCAGAAAAAATTGAGGCAAAGATAATAACAGCATGCTTTTGCAGGAAACAGCAGCAGCAGCAGATCATACCGTAATCCTTCATGAACTTGTTATGGCGATCGTACGCGTTGAGCCCCCGGATGTGCGACTGGTACTGCCTGCATCCATCAATCCAACACCCAGAGCAGCCTATGAACCACAAGCAAACTAACCAAGAGATCGACCCAAAGGCCGAAAACCATTGCCTTCGATTAGCACGCTAGGCTACTCTAACTTGTACAAGGCAATTATGGGCCAAGAAGTAAACTACAGTTCGCGGACACGATTATTTTGCATATCAACAAAATAAAAAAGAGAGTAGTGAACCGTGCAGAACATTGTAAAACACAGCATTTCTCGTTAACAGTCTTAACAACAAGGAATTTGGAATTAAAAAAAAAGCTAGGGTTTTTACAGCCGATTCGAGCAGAAAAAAATCAGATTAAATTGACGAGTAATAAATCGAAGAAGGTAAAGAGAGGGAGGCGACGAGATCCTTACATCCTCCTCTCCTCCCTGTCGAAGATGGCGGACTTGAGCCGCCCCAGCGACGCCATCGCGCTCTCTCGCCCGCTCCGCCTCGCCTCGGCTGAGCCCCTCAGCAGCCGCGGCCGGCGCACGAGCACCAGCCCACGGGCAGGATGCCGCGCCGGGGTTTGGGGGAGGATGGCAAGCGAGCGCCTGCTGCGGCGGCGGCGGCCGAGCAGGGGCGCACCACCGGGGTGCTGGAGGCTGGAGACTTGAGGTGGCAGAAGGGAACCACGATGTAGACCGCGGGCCGCTATTGGACCAACTTGCCGCGTCCGCTAGAGCCCATGTCACGGGCCGGCCTTTTTAGCAGCGGAGCACAAAGGGCCCCTATACAAAGGGCCAGCCCACCTCACGGGTTGATGAAAGATGATGATGATTCATGGATGAGTCAGTCGTCGGTGGGAAGTGGAAGTCGGAGTGTTGAGCTTTTGTCAATCCAAGAAGGTCAGTTTGATTTGGTGTTCGTCCAGTCACGGCGCTCGCGGCGGTGCAGGCCGGCAAGCTTCGGTTCTAACTCGGCCCTTCCTGTGCGCTGCATGCGGTGCGGATCCTCGCCCAGTTTTGCGCACAGAGACTGAGGACGGCCAGATCTGGTGTGGCGCCCAGGCCTGCGTGCGGCGGGGCGGCCCAGTCAGGTTGGCTCGTTTTCGCCGAGTTTCTGCGTGCGGCGGTGACATGTCCGTCCTGGTAGTGTGTGCATGGCCTTTTCTGCCCGGTGGCGCTGGTAGGCCTCGGATCCATGTTTGTTGGCGGAAGACTCAGCTTCGGATGAAAATCCTGCACTGTTCTTGTCAGTGCCGGCGGTAACGGCGTCTACGGATGTCGTCCTCCTCCTTGGAGGTACCGCTGTGGAGCCTGCTTTTGCTCTTCGTGCCTCATGGCTTGTGGACTCCGGGTGAAAACCTAAGATTTGGCTAGTCCAGATCGGGGTGACGGTGTTGTCCTTGATATCACTCCCTCCTTGGAGGCGTTCCCTGGGAGGCCCAGCGATGGTTCCCGATGGTGTGCATGGCTTGTTGGTGTAGCTTGGGTTTGTGGTGGTGCCGCCTTTTTTTCTTTCTTTTCTTTTTGCACTAGCCTTTTGCGGTGCTTTTCTTTTCGGAGGGTCTTTGTAACGCTTCTTCTGATCAATGAATTTGGTAGCTCTACTGCCAACGTTCAAAAAAACAAAAACAAAAAAGAATTTTACCATCTGGGGTTGGGCAAGTTCTTCCCTTGGGTGACGGCTAGCGTAATTGTTGGAGAGCCGATCGCGAGGGCGGTCAGATCTCGCCCACGTTCCACCGCCCGCCACCAAGTGATCTCGCTGGCGGCGCCTTGGCCTGAGTTTTGTGCACCTCTGACCCCCCCCCCCCCCCTACTCCATACTTTCCCATCCACATAGGCCTTCTGTGCTGTTCTTGGGCGCACGGTCGTATACCACTTGTAAACCCTAGTTTGGTTCTCTTGGCAGGAGTGACGGGGCATGGAGGCAGTAGAGGGGATGATGAAGGGCTTGAAACTGTCAGCGGTGGAGAGGAAGGGTTTGAAGAAAGGAGGAAAGGAGAAAGATAGGGCACCAGATTGGGCATCGGATGATCCGCGGGCAGTGGGAAAGCTTTTTTCTGAGAAGCCAGCACATGCAGGTGTAGTTGGTAATATGTTGGGGAAAATATGGTGCCCAATCAAGGGGCTAGGCTGCAAGGAATTAGTAGAGAACATCTTTCTCTTCACCTTCAGGCAGGCGACAGGTTGGAGAAGAGCCCTGGAGGACGGACCCTGGTGGTTCCACAAGGAGCTTCTGGTAACGGAGAACTATGATCCAAACAAAACTGTCGAGGAGTACGAGTTCAACTTGATCCCAATAGGGATACGTGTGTTTGGGCTACTACTGGGTTCTATGAACAGATCCATGGGAGAATTGATAGGAAGTGATTTTGTGGAGGTCTTGGACGTAGGTGTTGGACATGATGGTAAAGCGGTTGGTAAATTTCTCCGGGTTAAAGTGAAGCTTGACATCAATGAACCACTCATGAGGGGTTTCATGCTGGACAGAAATGAGGAAGAACCCAAGGGAGTGGAGACAAACGAGTCAGATCCAAAAAAAGAAGAAGAAAAAGCTTATTTGGTGTAGCTTTGAGTACGAACATATGCCGGATTTCTGCTACACTTGTGGCATCATTGGCCATAGTGAAAAAGAGTGCAGCCCAAAACCTTCAAATGAAGAAGTGTCACAGTTTGGACCGTGGATGAGGGCAGAGGAAGAAAATAAGAGGGGGGGGTTGTTGAGGTAGAGGGAGATGGACGGACAGTAAGAGCAGCGGAGGGAGTAGGAGTAGGAGTGGGGGAAGAAACAACTCGGGTTCACATGACCTGACTCTTGGAGACCGAAGGCAGTACAGTTTTGGAAGAGGCGGTGCAAACTCTGGAAGTGATAGGCCATTGTGGAGGAAGAATGCGAATGGATCTTTCGTCAGCAGTAAGAGCAGTGATGGGGGGGGAGAAGGAGGTCGCCAGTCCGCTGAAAACTCGTGATGCTGGCAGAGGAAAGGTCGGTCATGCAACAACAAAACAACTAGCCTTCAAGGATGATGCAGGAGATGACCCGAGCAAGAATAAGGACAATAACTCCATGTTGGTAGACATGCTAGTAGATGAAGAAGATATGAGCGGAAAAGGAGAGAGACACGCTAGTGGAAAGGAGGGAAACAAGAATCAAAAAGCAAAGGAGAAACAGTCTGACAATAATTCAAAAAATAAGGTGTTGGGTAATAGCATGGAAAAAAGAAGGAAATCAGAGGGCAGAAAAGGGGAGAAATTTAGAAGGAAGCAAAGGGAGGAGAAGGGAGTTAACCAGGAGAGCCTGGAATTGTGATAGGGAACAGAAGTGGAGAGCACATGGAGGTGGATGACGTGAACACACCCAAGAAGAGTAGGATGGAAGATGGAGAAAGGGAGGGTGGAAGATCATCGATTTTGCAAAATAAAAAAATCATTTTTAAGAGAAAAAATCATGAAATTGAAAAGGTTCATTATTTTGAAAAAATATATGTATTTTGGAAAAAAAATCACACATTTGAAAACTTTCACCATTTTCTTAAAAAGTTCCTGAATTTGAAAACATATCATGGAATCTGAAAAAAAATATGACTTTGAAAAAACGTTCACGGATTTTGGGGAAAAGTTTATACAAATTAAAAAGAGTTCATGAATTTGAAAAAAGTTCATGGATTCAAAAAAGTTCACCTGTTTTGTAAAATGGTTCAAAATTTCAAAAGAAAGTTTCAAATTCAAAAAGTTTCATGCATTTGAAAAAAGGGATAAGACAAAGTTAAAAAGGTAAAAAAAAGAACATAAGAAAACCTTCCTAAAACCGCGGAAGAGAAATTCGTTTGGTGCTTTAAGATGGGCCGGCCCATTAAGATAAAGAGAAGAGAAGAGGGTGCGATGTGTACCAATTAGCCCATAATAGGTGCATTAGGGTTAAGATGGACAGTGGCGGAGCTTGCAATAAATAGTTGGGCGGGTCAGGTGGGCTAGGTTGAAGGAAATAGTTGTTGGGCTGACCTTCCACTCCCCTAGGCTTACATCGTGGTGGTGGTGGAGGATTGTTCCTGTGTTGGGCGAGCCATTGTCTACTATTGCCCTGTGAAGGAGAATTAATGAAATGTTTAAATGATATATTTTCTAAAGTATAACTTTTGTAACATATAATTTGTATTACATTAATTAAATTAATGGTACAAAGATACCAGTAGGTCCTTTAAACTAGAAAAAAAGAGAGATACACCAATTCTTGATTCTTACGGGGAATGGGGGCATGCGGCACCTTTGCAATGGTAGCCGTCCGATTCGATCCTCTCTGTTGACGTGTCCTCACCCTAGCCTTCCATGCTTGCACGTTCTCTCTCGCTGCTTTGCTCGTCTTGTTGACTCCGGTCACTTTCAGCTGGGCCTAGGTTTGGTTCAACGGGACACTCTCTTCTCCGTGCGTGAGTTTATCAGTCATTCTCTCATTCGCGTCGGAGAGAGGCTCAATGGGGGTCGCCTTGTCCCGGGCAGGTGGATCGTTCGTCATCGGGTACATGGTGTGCCCCGCCATGTGGGTTTGTCCGCCTATGATTGGGATTGTGAGATGGCGATGGAGACGGGAAGATGTACTCCAGTAAACTGGGAGTGTAGTGGGAGGGGAACATTTGGTACATGGGGGAACATGAACCTGCTTTTTTAATAGTAATTTAAAAATGGTCGGAAAATCATAAAATTTGTTGGCAACAACTTCACTTATTGTCCTACTCGTAGAAAAAAATTGGGGCCGAAATGACTTTCATGGTATTGTCCATGACAAAGTCAAAATCGACACTATATTAGGTGTACTATTCACTCCATATCGTGAGGGACAATTTTTTTTATTCTCCGGTTTATTACGACAGTTTTTGGTTGCCAACCTAGGAATTTTTTTATAGGGTTCATCTACCTCCAGGTTCACAGGGGTATTTTGAAAAACAATATAGTCTCCATATTACAGAGTACTTGGTTTCATTTGTGTGCCATTGAAATTGTACAAGTTGTTCATTATTTTACTGTTACATGTCTCTTTTAAATAATTTTATTACTATTTCATTCTGGATTTCATTGTTGTTTCATGTGTGTTTCATCATAATTTTACATGTTTCTTTATTATTTTTAGTACATGTTTTCATTAATTTTTCATTTTGAATTCAATGTTGTTTCATTTTAGATTTCATATAAGTTTCATAATTTGAATTCAAAACTTTAAAAAATATGTTTAAGATTGATCTTGTTCTAAAGATCTAACAGTAGGAACACTAATATCCAAACGGAACATAAATGAGATCTATAGTTTAAAAGATATGAATGACACACACTTTAAAATCTAACTAAAAATATGGGTGTAAACTCCCCAATAAAATAATAGAAGTAATAAAAATTTGTCCCCAAATAATTGGTGGGTCTCAGCTATGAAATGAATAATAAGGAAAATAAATCATATACACACAAGGATTCATCATGATTTATGACCCTATTTTAATATACACAAAAGGGCATAATATTGAATATTATATAGCTCAAGCCGCAAAATTGGTTCGGGCCGCAAAATTGGTTCAGGCCACGAGAACTTATGATAGAAAAATAAGTATCACATTTCATAATGTTAATCTCTTTTCTAGGAGGACACTAATATTTGGGTTATTCCATATAATTGAATGTCATAGATTTGTCATGTCCGAGTTGATAAATATTGTTAAGTAATGAAGGATATCAACTCTTTTAAGACTCACACTATCGCATATGGAAATCAACATGCGTCGGGTGACCAACATAAAACCACAAATTCCTAAATGGAAAAATTGAAAATCTGGTTACAAAATAATTTATTTATACTAAATATGTTTACTTCTTTACAACTCATTATCGCACAATTTTACTAGTACTTTATTATGTTCAACAATTTTTTACCACATATCAGCATTAGTAATATTTATAAAACTTAAACATCGCAAGCATTAAACTTCTATCTTAAAAAATGCAACAATTAAAGTAGAAAACATTTATCATGGGAAATTATGTTATCTTCACAAAATTTAGTTCGAAGTAATTTTTGGAAATTAATTGGAAAATTATGTTATGTTCACAAACTTCTATCACTATTTAAGTATCTAAACAAAGCACACAATAGAGAAAATCGCACGCATCAATCCATGGCTTAATTTGTTCTATTCGTTTAGAGATAACAAAGGTGAGCCATATGTAGAATCTAATTTGGATTTCCTACGGATGTAGTGTGGTTGACATTTTATATGTATTATGTCGCCTTTTATACGTGTCTGTGTCCATTTTATCTATAAATATCTTGATAGATATTCTGCGTGTGCAAAACTGGCTTGCACCTGTTGTATGCGAACGTAGAGTTTATCACACCCGATCATCACGTGGAGTCTCGGCACGCATTTAACTTTTGCAACGGTGCATACTGTGGAGAACACTTGTACCTTGAAATTTAGTGAGAGGTCATCTTATAATGCTACCGTTAACTAAGCAAAATAAGATGCATAAAGGATAAACATCACATGCAATCAATATAAGTGATATGATATGGCCATCATCATCTTGTGCCTTTGATCTCCATCTCCAAAGCACTATCATGATCAGCATCGTCACCGGCGCGACACCTTGATCTCCATCATAGCATCGTTGTCGTCTCGCCAACTATTGTTTCTACGACTATCGCTACCGCTTAGTGATAAAGTAAAAACAATTACAGGGCGATTGCATTGGATACAACAAAGCGACAACCATATGGCTTCTGCCAGTTGCCGATAACTCTGTTACAAAACATGATCATCCCATACAATAAAATTTAGCATCATGTGTTGACCATATCACATCACAACATGCCCTGCAAAAACAAGTTAGACGTCTCTACTTTGTTGTTGCAAGTTTTACGTGGCTGCTACGGGCTAAGCAAGAACCGTTCTTACCTACGCATCAAAACCACAACGATCTTTCGTCAAGTGTGTTGTTTTAACCTTCAACAAAGACTGGGCGTAGTCACACTCGATTCAACTAAAATTGGAGAAACTGACACCCGCCAGCCACCTGTGTGCAAAGCACGTCGGTAGAACCAGTCTCGCGTAAGCGTACGCGTAATGTCGGTCCGGGCCACTTCATCCAACAATACCGCCGAATCAAAGTATGACATGCTGGTAAGCAGTATGACTATTATCTTCCACAACTCTTTGTGTTCTACTCATGCATATAACATCTACGCATAGACCTGGCTCGGATGCCACTGTTGGGGAACGCAGTAATTTCAAAAAAAATCCTACGCACACGCAAGATCCATCTAGGTGATGCATAGCAACGAGAGGGGAGAGTGTAGTCCACGTACCCTCGTAGACCGAAAGCGGAAGCGTTATGACAACGCGGTTGATGTAGTCGTACGTCTTCACGATCCGATCGATCCTAGTACCGAAAGTACGATACCTCCGCGATCTGCACACGTTCAGCTCGGTAACGTCCCACAAACTCTAGATCCAGCTGAGGTCAAGGGAGAGTTTCGTCAGCACGACGGCGTGATGTCGGTGATGATGAAGTTACTGATGCAGGGCTTCGCCTAAGCACTGCAACGATATGACCGAGGTGGAAATCTGTGGAGGGGGGCACTGCACACGGCTGAACAATCAACTTGTGTGTCTATGGGGTGCCCCCCTCCCCCGTATATAAAGGATTGGAGGAGGGGAGGGCCGGCCCTCTCATGAGGCGCCTGGGGAGTCCTACTCCTGGGAGTAGGATTCCCTTTCCTAGTTGGAGTAGGAGAAGAAGGAAGAGGGAGAGGAGAGAAGGAAAGGGGGCTGGCCCCTCCCACCCGGATTGGTCTTGGGGGCGCCCCCACCTTGGCCGCCTCCTCTCACCCCTTAAGGCCCATTAAGGCCCAATGACTCCCCGGGGGGTTCCGGTAACCCCCCGGTACTCCGGTAAATGCCCGAACTCACCCGGAACCATTCCGATGTCCAAACATAGCCTTCCAATATATCGATCTTTATGTCTCGACCATTTCGAGACTCCTCGTCATGTCCGTGATCACATCCGGGACTCCGAACAATCTTCCTACATATTCTACGAAGATCTTTATCGGTCAAACCGCATAACAATATACGTTGTTCCCTTTGTCATCGGTATGTACTTGCCCGAGATTCGATCGTCGGTATCTCAATGCCTAGTTCAATCTCGTTACCGGCTAGTCTCTTTTCTCGTTCCGTAATGCATCATCCCGCAACTAACTCATTAGTCACATTGCTTGCAAGGCTTATAGTGATGTGCATTACCGAGAGAGCCCAGAGATATCTCTCCGACAATCGGAGTGACAAATCCTAATCTCGATCTATGCCAACTCAACAAATACCATCGGTGACACCTGTAGAGCATCTTTATAATCACCCAGTTAGGTTGTGACGTTTGATAGCACACTAAGTGTTCCTCCGGTATTCGGGAGTTGCATAATCTCATAGTCATAGGAACATGTATAAGTCATGAAGAAAGCAATAGCAACAAACTAAACGATCATTGTGCTAAGCTAACGGATGGGTCAAGTCAATCACATCATTCTCTAATGATGCGATCCCGTTAATAAAATGACAACTCATGTCTATGGCTAGGAAACTTAACCATCTTTGATTCAACGAGCTAGTCAAGTAGAGGCATACTAGTGACACTCTGTTTGTCTATGTATTCACACATGTACTAAGTTTTGTAAGTGCATCTAGTGCCCCTTAGTGATTTTGGTGTATTGAAGACTTATAGGTTAAGGGACTAATGTGTTTATGAGTGTACACAGGTCTATAAGTCTATGAGGAGTTTGATATTTACAGAGAAAGTCAACCCCTAAAAATGAAGTTCTTTGACTGAAGACTTTGATATTCTGAAGACTTTGTGAAGACTTTGAAAGTGAAGAAATTGGTGTGACCTTGAAGACTTGATATTCATTTGAGGAACATGAAGCGTGAAGACTTTTGTTTTCGTAGTTTCGCTTTCTCTTTCTTGAGTCATAGGAAACACCGCTTTGTTAAAGGGGGTCGAGGAAATACTAAGGAAAATTTTCCATGTGATGCTCAACTCAAAATCCTACACCTACCAATCCCTTCGAGTGAAGCCTTTGGAAATCTCATACTGATTCACCACTTTCTTGATGTAGACGAAGTTCTTCCGTCACGAGGAATTTGTTCCGACCGAGGAGTTAGGAATTCGCCATGGCGGATTGCCTACACAGTGAGGAACATGATAGCCCTGAGGAATTTGAAAGTCAAATTTCCGACCGTTGTTGTGCTGCGCGCCAGTTGTCCCAAAATATCTTATCCATCTAACGGTCATATCATTGAAGGGCATTTATGTCTTATCATGTCGAGCTGCTCCCTAGGCTATAAATAGCCGCCCCCTACAACCACTAGCTGGTTGGATGCTCCAAGAGAACTTGACACTTGTCATTTGAGAGCAACCCATCCTCCGAGGACTTTGAGCGAAAATCATCGAGTGAGGAAAAACCCAAAAACCAAACCCCTACAAACCCAAAGTGATTGAGCATCACTGAAGAGATTGATCCTGCGTGGATCCGACGCTTGTTACCTTTGAAGACTGTGCTTCTTCCAGACAGTTAGGCGTCATGGTCTAGAGCATCCAAGAGGAATTGTGGATCACCGAGTGACCAAGTCTGTGAAGGTTTGGAAGTCATCAAGACTTACCATGAGTGATTGGACGAGGTCTGTGTGACCTTAGTTCAAGGAGAATACGGTGAGGACTTGGTGTCCCGAGCTGCGTGCTCGCCGATCGGGTGTCCGGACTGTGTGTCCTCGAGTTTAAATACTCACCGCTCCAACCAGACGCATAACCGAGACAACAGTTGGAACTGGTCTACCAAATCATTGTCTTCACCAACCTAATCGGTTCTATTTCCTCAACCCTTTCATTTCCTCATTACTGTGTTGAGTGTTTGTTCATATCTGTGTTTGAAGACTTTGATTGAAGACTTTCTCAATTTCCTCGTTCAATTTCTTCACCGCTTTGTCTTCATCTTGTGTTATCCTGTGTTTACGCTTTTCGTACTCATTGATTGTCTTCATTTCATCATGATGACCATGCCCGCATTCTCTTATGCTTACTTCGAGTACTTATTCCGCTGCAAGTAGTTCTTCACTTAGGAATTTCCTCACCAAAGAAATTCCTCATTGAAGATTTCATAAAATCGCCTATTCACCCCCTCTAGTCGATATAACGCACTTTCAATTGGTATCAGAGCAAGGTACTCCCTTGTTCTGTGTGATTTTGGTTTAACCACCTGGAGTTTTAGTTATGTCGACCACAGGTATGATCAAGGTCTCAGCTGGGTGTCCTACCTTTGATGGGACGGACTACCCCTACTGGAAGAACAAGATGCGAATGCATCTTGAGGCAATTGACAACGATCTCTGGTATGTTGTGGAAAATGGTGTTCCCTCCACACACCTTCTACGAATGCTGCCGATGTGAAGAGATTCAAGCAACTCGATTCTCAAGCGAAGAATATCATATGTGGCCATCTGAGCAAAGGACAATATGGAAGAGTGAGTGCTTTGGAAACTGCTAAGCTCATCTGGTACAGGCTGTCCAAAGTAAATGAAGGAGTCTCAACTCGGCGTGACTCTCGAGTTGATGTTCTTTGCAATCTCTTCAACCGCTTCAAAAGACTCGACAACGAAAACGTTCAACAAACCTTCGATCGCCTCACTGACATCTCAAATTAGCTTCAAGCGCTTGGTGCCACTGACATCACCGACCATGAGGTGGTGAATAAATTGTTGAGATCGCTTGATTCCTCATTTGATACTATGGCACTGATGATTCAAGAGCGTGCTGACTACAAGTCACTTGATCCAAATTGATATCCTCGAGAGGCTAAATACTCATGAGTTCCAGCTTGTCAAAAGAGAGATCTCTATGGTTCTAGCTATGGAAAATCACGTGCCCTGAAGGCCAAGGCTGTGTCTGAATCTGATTGTGAAGACTCTGGTAGTAGCCTTGGAGATCCTGAAGAATTGAGCCAGGAGCTAGCACTGCTCGTGAAGAAATTCCAGAAGTTCTCAAGACGTGGTTGAAGGAAATATGCCCTAGAGGCAATAATAAAGTTATTATTTATTTCCTTATATCATGATAAATGTTTATTATTCATGCTAGAATTGTACATAGACAAACAGAGTGTCACTAGTATGCCTCTACTTGACTAGCTCGTTAATCAAAGATGGTTATGTTTCCTAACCATAGACATGAGTTGTCATTTGATTAACGGGATCACATCATTAGGAGAATGATCTGATTGACATGACCCATTCCGTTAGCCTAGCACTTGATCGCTTAGTATGTTGCTATTGCTTTCTTCATGACTTATACATGTTCTCGTAACTATGAGATTATGCAACTCCCGTTTACGGAGGAACACTTTGGTGCTACCAAACGTCACAACGAATCGGGTGATTATAAAGGAGTACTACAGGTGTCTCCAAAGGTACATGTTGGGTTGGCGATTTCGAGATTAGGTTTTGTCACTCCGATTGCTCGGAGAGGTATCTTCGGCCCTCTCGGTAATGCACATCATTATAAGCCTTGCAAGCAATGTGACCAATGAGTTGGTTACGGGATGAAGCATTACAGAACGAGTAAAGAGACTTGCCAGTAAAGAGATTGAACTAGGTATTGGATACCGACGATCGAATCTCGGGCAAGTAACATACCGATGACAAAGGGAACAACGTATGTTGTTATGCGGTTTGACCGATAAAGATCTTCGTAGAATATGTAGGAGCCAATATGGGCATCCAGGTCCCGCTATTGGTTATTGACCGAGAATAGTTCTAGGTCATGTCTACATAGTTCTCGAACCCGTAGGGTCCGCACGCTTAAGGTTTCGGCGATGCTTATATTATGAGTTTACATGTTTTGATGTACCGAAGGAGTTCGAGTCCCGGATGAGATCGGGACATGACGAGGAGTCTCGAAATGGTCGAGACGTAAAGATTCATATATTGGATGATATGTTTAGGCTAAGGGGTCAAGCCCATGAGGCTTTAGGTTGGTGCAAAAGGAGTTTTATGGAGGCTGTGGGGCCAAACGCCGGAGACCTCGGCGTCTGCCCTGGGCTAGACGCCGAGGCCCATGGCGTCTGGGCGACGCCAAGGAGTGTGGCGTTTGGTCCTGGAGTCCGAGTGGGACTCTTGCCTTTCGGGCAAAACCGACTTTGAGGAGGCTTTTGCTCCAAGTTTCGACCCCAGGGCTCAACATATAAATAGAGGGGCAAGGCTAGCACCAAAAAAACAACAATTGATCCCTTGGATCTCTTAGCCGCAGCGGTGCCCCTCCACTATAGTCCACCTCGATAATATCGTAGCGGTGCTTAGGCGAAGCCCTGCAACGGTAGAACATCAAGATCGTTACCACGCGCCGTCATCTTGTGGAACTCTCCCTCGACACTCGGCTGGATCGGAGTTCGAGGGACGTCATCGAGCTGAACGTGTGCTAGAACTCGGAGGTGCCGTAGTTTCGGTGCTTGATCGGTCGGACCGTGAAGACGTACGACTACATCAACCGCGTTGTCATAACGCTTCCGCTTACGGTCTACGAGGGTACGTGGACATACACTCTCCCCTCTCGTTGCTATGCCATCACCATGATCTTGCGTAGCGTAGGGAAATTTTTGAAATTACTACGTTCCCCAACAAAGTGGCATCCGAGCCTAGGTTTTATGCGCGTTGATGTTATATGCACGAGTAGAACACAAGTGAGTTGTGGACGGTATAAGTCATACTACCTACCGCATGTCATACTTTGGTTCAGCGGTATTGTTGGATGAAGCGGCCCGGACCGACATTACGCCAGACGCTTACGCCGAGACTGGTTCTACCGACGCGTTTTGCACATGTGGCTGGCGGGTGTCGGTTTCTCCAACTTTAGTTGAACCGAGTGTGACTACGCCCGGTCCTTGAGAAGGTTAAACGGAGTCTAATTGACGAAGTATCGTTGTGGTCTTGATGCGTAGGTGAGATTGGTTCTTACTTAAGCCCATAGCAGCCACGTAAAATTTGCAACAACAAAGTAGAGGACGTCTAACTTGTTTTTGCAGGGCATGTTGCGATGTGATATGGTCAAGACGTGATGAGATATAAGTTGTTGTATAAGATGATCATGTTTTGTTTGAAGTTATCGGCAATCGCGTAAGCCCTATGGTTGTCTCTTTGTTGCATAAGATGCAAGTGCCAAATAATTGCTTTACTTTATCGCTATGCGATAGCAATAGTTGCAAGAGCAATAGTTGGCGAGACAACCATGTGATGACACATTGATATAGATCAAGATGATGAAGATCATGGTGTCGCCGGTGACGATAAAGATCATGACAGTACTTTTAGAGATGGAGATCAAAAGCGCCAAGATGATCATGGCCATATCATGTCACATATTTTGATTGCATATGATGTTTATCTATTATACATCTTATTTTGCTTTGATTGACGGTAGCATTTTAAGATGATCTCTCACTAAAATTATCAAGTAGTGTTCTCCCTGAGTATGCACCGTTGCCAAAGTTCGTCGTGCCGAGACACCAAGTGATGATCGGGTGTGATAAGCTCTAAGTCCATCTACAACGGGTGCAAGCCAGTTTTGCACACGCAGAATACTCAGGTTATACTTGACGAGCCTAGCATATGCAGATATGGCCTCGGAACACGGAGACCGAAAGGTCGAGCGTGAATCATATAGTAGATATGATCAACATAAGATGTTCACCATTGAAAACTACTCCATCTCACGTGATGATCGGTTATGGTTTAGTTGATTTGGATCACGTGATCACTTAGATGACTAGAGAGATGTCTATCTAAGTGGGAGTTCTTAAGTAATATGATTAATTGAACTTTAATTTATCATGAACTTAGTCCTGGTAGTATTTTGCAAATTATGTTCTAGATCAATAGCTCGCGTTGTTGCTTCACTATGTTTTTATATGTGTTCCTAGAGAAAATTGTATTGAAAAATGTTAGTAGCAATGATGCGGATTGGATCCGTGATCTGAGGTTTATCCTCATTGCTGCACAGAAGAATTATGTCCTTAATGCACCGCTAGGTGACAGACCTATTGCAGGAGCAAATGTAGACGTTATTCACGTTTGGCTAGCTCAATATGATGACTACTTGATAGTTTAGTGCACCATACTTAACAGCTTAGAATCGGGACTTCAAAGACGTTTTGAACGTCATGGACCATATGAGATGTTCCAGGAATTGAAGTTAATATTTCAAGCAAATACCGAGTTGAGAGATATGAAATCTCCAACAAGTTCTATAGCTAAAAGATGGAAGAGAATCGCTCAACTAGTGAGCATGTTCTCAGATTGTCCGGGTACTTCAATCGCTTGAATCAAGTGGGAGTTAATCTTCCGGATAAGATAGTGATTGACAGAATTCTCTAGTCACCAACACTAAGTTACTAGAACTTCGTGATGAACTATAGTATGCAAGGGATGACGAAAACGATTCCCGAGCTCTTCGTGATGTTGAAATCAACGAAGGTAGAAATCAAGAAAGAGCATCAAGTGTTGATGATTGACAAGACCACTAGTCTCAAGGAAAAGGGCAAAGGGAAGAAGGGGAACTTCAAGAATAACGACAAGCAAGTTGCTGCTCGAGTGAAGAAGCCCAAGTCTGGACCTAAGCCTGAGACTAAGTGCTTTTGCTGCAATGGAACTGGTCACTAGAAGCGGAACTACCCCAAGTATTTGGCGGATAAGAAGGATGGCAAAGTGAACAAAGGTATATTTGATATACAGATTATTGATGTGTATTTTACTAGTGTTCAGAGTAAACCCTCGGTATTTGATACGGGTTCAGTTGCTAAGAGTAGTAACTTGAAACGGCAGTTGCAGAATGAACAGAAACTAGTTGAAGGGGAAGTGACGATGAGTGTTGGAAGTAGTTCCAAGATTGATATGATCATCATCGCACACTCCCTATACTTTTGGGATTAGTGTGGAACCTAAATAAGTGTTATTTGGTGTTAAGCATAAATATGATTTGATCATGTTTATTGCAATACGGTTATTCATTTAAGTAAGAGAATAAATTGTTGTTCTGCTTACATGAATAAAACCTTATATGGTTACACACCCAATGAAAATGATTCATTGGATCTCGATCATAGTGATACACATATTCATAATATTGAAACCAAAAGATGCAAAGTTAATAATGATAGTGCAACTTATTTGTGGCACCGCCGTTTAGGTCATATTGGTGTAAAGCGCATGAAGAAAACTCCATGCTGATGGACTTTTGGAATCACTTGATTATGAATCATTTGATGCTTAAGTAACCGTGCCGCTTTGGGCAAGATGACTAAAACTCCGTTCTCCGGAACAATGGAACAAGCTCTTGACTTATTGGAAATAATACATACCGATGTATGCGATCCAATGAGTGTTGATGCTCGTGGCAAGTATCGTTATTTTCTGACTTTCACAAGATGATTTGAGCAGATATGGGTATATCTACTTGATGAAACATAAGTCTGAAATAGTTGAAAGGTTCAAAGAATTTCAGAGTGAAGTGGAAAAATCATCGTAACAAGAAAATAAAAGTTTCTACGATATGATCGCAGATGTAAAATATTTGAGTTACGAGTTTGGTCTTCAATTAAAATAATGTGAAATAGTTTCACAAATTCATGCCACCGAACACCACAGCATAATGGTGTGTCCGAACATCATAACTGCATTTTTTATTGGATATAGTGCAACTATGATGTTTCTTACCGATTTACCGTTATAGTTTTGGGGCTATGCATTAGAGACAGCTGCATTCACGTTAAAAAGGGCACCATCTAAATCCGTTGAGACGACACCGTATGAACTGTGGTTTGGCAAGAAACCAAAGTTGTTGTTTCTTGAAGTTTGGAGTTGTGATGCTTATGTGAAAAAGTTTTCACCAGATAAGCTCAAACCCAAATCGGAGAAGTGCGTCTTCATAGAATACCCAAAGGTAACTATTGGGTACACCTTCTATCACAGATCCGAAGGCAAGTTTTTCGTTGCTAAGATGGATCCTTTCTAGAGAAGAAGTTTCTCTCGAAAGAAGTGAGTGGGAGGAAAGTAGAACTTGATGAGGTAATTATACCTTCTCCCTTATTGGAAAGTAGTTCATCACAGAAATCAGTTCCAGTGATTCCTACACCAATTAGTGAGGAAGTTAATGATGATGATCATGAAACTTCAGATCAAGTTGCTACCAAACCTCGTAGGGTCTTCCAGAGTAAGATCCGCACTTGAGTAGTACGGTAATCATGTTCGGAAGTCATGTTACTAGACCATGATGAACCTACGAACTATGAGGAAGCGATGATGAGCCCAGATTCCGCGAAATGGCTTGAGGCCATAAAATCTGAGATATGATCCATGTATGAGAACAAAAGTATGAACTTTGATTGACTTGCTCGATGATCAGCAAGCCATGTTAAATAAATGGATCTTCAAGAGGAAGACAGACACTGATAGTAGTGTTACTATCTACAAAGCTCGACTTGTCACAAAAGGGTTTTCGACAAGTTCAAGGTGTTGACTACAATGAGATTTTCTCAACTGTAGCGATGCTTAAGTCTGTCCGAATCATGTTAGCAATTGCCACATTTTATGAAATCTGGCAAATGGATGTCAAAACTACATTCTTTAATGGATTTATTAAAGAAGAGTTGTATATGATGCAACCAGAAGGTTTTGTCAATCCTAAAGGAGCTAACAAAATGTGCAAGCTCCAGCGATCCATCTATGGACTGGTGCAAGCATCTCGGAGTTGGAATAAACGCTTTGATAGTGTGATCAAAGCATATAGTTTTATACAGACTTGCGGTGAAGAAAGTAATTACTCGAAAGTGATTGGGAGCACTACAGCATTTCTTATAAGTATATGTGAATGACATATTGTAGATCGGAAATAATGTAGAATTATTCTGCAAAGCATAAAGGAGTGTTTGAAAGGAGTTTTTCAAAGAAAGACCTCGGTGAAGCTGCTTACATATTGAGCATCAAGATCTATAGAGATAGATCAAGACGCTTGATAAGTTTTTTCAATGAGTACATACCTTGACAAGATTTTGAAGTAGTTCAAAATGGAACAGTCAAAGAAAGAGTTCTTGCCTGTGTTACAAGGTGTGAAATTGAGTAAGACTCAAAACCCGACCACGGCAGAAGATAGAAAGAGAATGAAAGTCATTCCCTATGCCTTGGCCATAGGTTCTATAAAGTATGCCATGCTGTGTACCAGATCTATTGTATACCCTACATCGAAGTTTGGCAAGGGAGTACAATAGTGATCTAGGAGATCACTGGACAGCGGTCAAAATTATCCTTAGTGGAATAAGGATATGTTTCTCGATTATGGAAGTGACAAAAGGTTCGTCGTAAAGGGTTACGTCGATGCAAGTTTTGACACCGATCTGGATGACTCTAAGTCTCGATCTAGATACATATTGAAAATGGGAGCAATTAGCTAGAGTAGCTCCGCAAGAGCATTGTAGACATAGAAAATTGCAAAATACATAACGGATCTGAATATGAAAGACCCGTTGACTAAGATTCTCTCACAAGCAAAACATGATCACACCTTAGTACTCTTTGGGTGTTAATCACATAGCGATGTGAACTAGATTACTGAATCTAGTAAACCCTTTGGGTGTTGGTCACATGGCGATGTGAACTATGGGTGTTAATCACATGATGATGTGAACTATCGATGTTAATCACATGGTGTTGTGATCTAGATTATTGACTCTAGTGCAAGTGGGAGACTGAAGGAAATATGCCCTAGAGGCAATAATAAAGTTATTATTTATTTCCTTATATCATGATAAATGTTTATTATTCATGCTAGAATTGTATTAACCGGAAACATAATACATGTGTGAATACATAGACAAACAGAGTGTCACTAGTATGCCTCTACTTGACTAGCTCGTTAATCAAAGATGGTTATGTTTCCTAACCATAGACATGAGTTGTCATTTGATTAACGGGATCACATCATTAGGAGAATGATCTGATTGACATGACCCATTCCGTTAGCCTAGCACTTGATCGGTTAGTATGTTGCTATTGCTTTCTTCATGACTTATACATGTTCATTTAACTATGAGATTATGCAACTCCCATTTACCGGAGGAACACTTTGGGTGCTACCAAACGTCACAACGTAATCGGGTGATTATAAAGGAGTACTACAAGTGTCTCCAAAGGTACATGTTGGGTTGGCGATTTCGAGATTAGGTTTTGTCACTCCGATTGTCGGAGAGGTATCTCTCGGCCCTCTCGGTAATGCACATCATTATAAGCCTTGCAAGCAATGTGACCAATGAGTTGGTTACGGGATGAAGCATTACTGAGCGAGTAAAGAGACTTGCCAAGAAAGAGATTGAACTAGGTATTGGATACCGACGATCGAATCTCGGGCAAGTAACATACCGATGACAAAGGGAACAACGTATGTTGTTATGCGGTTTGACCGATAAAGATCTTCAGAGAATATGTAGGAGCCAATATGGGCATCCAGGTCCCGCTATTGGTTATTGACCGAGAATAGTTCTAGGTCATGTCTACATAGTTCTCGAACCCGTAGGGTCCGCACGCTTAAGGTTTCAAGGCGATGCTTATATTATGAGTTTACATGTTTTGATGTACCAAGGAGTTCGGAGTCCCGGATGAGATCGGGGACATGACGAGGAGTCTCGAAATGGTCGAGACGTAAAGATTCATATATTGGATGATATGTTTAGGCTAAGGGTCAAGCCCATGAGGCTTTAGGTTGGTGCAAAAGGAGTTTTATGGAGGTTGGGGGCCAAACGCCGGAGACCTGGCCTGCCCCGGGCTAGACGCCGAGGCCCATGGCGTTCGGGCCAGACGCCAAGGATTGTGGCGTTTGGTCCTGGAGTCCGAGTGGGACTCTTGCCTTCGGGCAAAACCGACTTTGAGGAGGCTTTTGCTCCAAGTTTCGACCCCGGGCTCAACATATAAATAGAGGGCAAGGCTAGCACCAAAGACACAACAATTGATCTCTTGGATCTCTTAGCCGCAGCGGTGCCCCCTCCACTATAGTCCACCTCGATAATATCGTAGCGGTGCTTAGGCGAAGCCCTGCAACGGTAGAACATCAAGATCGTCACCACGCCGTCATGCTGACGGAACTCTCCCTCGACACTCGGCTGGATCGGAGTTCGAGGGACGTCATCGAGCTGAACGTGTGCTAGAACTCGGAGGTGCCGTAGTTTCGGTGCTTGATCGGTCGGACCGTGAAGACGTACGACTACATCAACCGCGTTGTTATAACGCCTGGCCACGGTCTCACGAGGGTACGTGGACATACACTCTCCCCTCTCGTTGCTATGCCATCACCATGATCTTGCGTGTGCGTAGGAAATTTTTTGAAATTACTACGTTCCCCAACAGTGGTCGCTTTGGAAAATCCTCGAGGAGCAGTGATTCCTCATCCAGTGACTATAAGAGAAGACTATGCCACAAATGCAAGAAACCTGGTCACTACATTCAAGATTGTCCTCAGTGGGAAAAGGAATTAAAGAAGAAGAAATACAAGGATTACAGTTCTGATGACGCTAAGAAGAAGAAGAAATCGTCAAAATCTTCATCATCAAAATCCTCAAAGTCTTCTTCTCACAAGAAGAGCAGCTCCAAGAAGGCTCGGGCATTCATTGGCAAGGAAATGGACTCTGAAGCTGAATCTGAGGAACATGAGGAAGAGGAGGCATCAGAAGAATCTGAGTCTAGTGTGGTAGTCTAGCTTCGCCATCGCTTTCACAAGAAGTCCATCTTCAACTCAAGAAAATGACCTCACCAACAAAGCTGATGAAGATAGTGATGACTATGCTCCCACCTATTGCTTCATGGCAAAGGGTGCCAAGGTACTCAAATATACCTCCTCTGAATCTAGTGAAATGAATCTGATGAAGATCTAAAGCCCAACTACTCAAAACTTGCTAAAATTGTTGTAAAACAACAAAGGGCTTTTGAAAAGGTTCAAAAAATGCTAGATAAAAGTGATGATATGTTAGGTGAAGAAATGGATCGCACTAAAGCCCTGACTGGAAATCTTCAGAGACTTCGGTCTAGGTTTGACATGAAGGAAATATGCCCTAGAGGCAATAATAAAGTTATTATTTATTTCCTTATATCATGATAAATGTTTATTATTCATGCTAGAATTGTATTAACCGGAAACATAATACATGTGTGAATACATAAACCTACAGAGTGTCACTAGTATGCCTCTAATTGACTAGCTCGTTAATCAAAAGATGGTTATGTTTCCTAACCATGAACAAGGAGTTGTTATTTGATTAACGGGATCACATCATTGGTTGAATGATCTGATTGACATGACCCATTCCATTAGCATAGCACCTGATCGTATAGTTTGTTGCTAGTGCTTTTCTTCATGACTTATACATGTTCCTATGACTATGAGATTATGCAACTCCTGCTTGCTCGAGGAACACTTTGGTGCTACCAAACGTCACAACGTAATCGGGTGATTATAAAGGTACATTACAGGTGTCTCGAAGGTACATGTTGGGTTGGCATATTTCGAGATTAGGATTTGTCACTCCGATTGCTCGGAGAGGTATCTCTGGGCCCTCTCGGTAATGCACATCACATAAGCCTTGCAAGCATTGCAACTAATGTGTTAGTTGTGAGATGATGTATTACGAACGAGTAAAGAGACTTGCCGTAACGAGATTGAACTAGGTATTGGATACCGACGATCGAATCTCGGCAAGTAACATACCGATGACAAAGGGAACAACGATGTTGTTATGCGGTCTGACCGATAAAGATCTTCGTAGAATATGTAGGAGCCAATATGGGCATCCAGGTCCCGCTATTGGTTATTGACCGAGAATAGTTCTAGGTCATGTCTACATAGTTCTCGAACCCGTAGGGTCCGCACGCTTAACGTTTCGATGACAGTTCATAATGAGTTTAAAAGTATTGATGCACCGAAGGTTGTTCGGAGTCCCGGATGTGATCACGGACATGACGAGGAGTCTCGAAATGGTCGAGACATAAAGATTGATATATTGGAAGCCTATATTTGGACATCGGAAGGGTTCCGAGTGAAATCGGAATTTATCGAGTACCGGAGGTTACCGGAACCCCCGGGAACTACATGGGCCATAGTGGGCCTTAGTGGAAAGGAGAAAGGGCCAGCCCTAGGTGGCTGCGCCCCCCCCCCCGTTCCCGAGTCCGATTAGGTCTAGGAAAGGTGGGCCGGCCCCTCTCTCTCTTTCCTCCGGGAATCCTAATCCAACTAGGATTGAGGGGGAATCCTACTCCTGAGGGAGTAGGACTCCTTGCGCGCCCCCCTTGGGCCGGCCACCTCCCCTTGGCTCCTTTATATACGGGGCAGGGAGCACCCCAAGACACACAAGTTGATCTACGGATCTTTCCTTAGCCGCAGCGGTGCCCCTTCCACCATATTCCACCTCGGTCATATCGTCATGGAGCTTAGGCGAAGCCTCGCACGGAGAAGTTATATCGTCATGGAGCTTAGGCGAAGCCCCGCGCCGGTGGAGCATCAACATCGCCACCACGCCGTCAGGTTGACGAAACTCATCCCCGACACTTTGCTGGATCGGAGTCCGGGATCGCCATCGAGCTGAACGTGCAGAACTCGGAGGTGCCGACGCTCGGTACTTGGATCGGTTGGATCGTGAAGAAGTACGACTACTTCCTCTACGTTGCGTCAACGCTTCCGTTGCTGGTCTACGAGGGTACGTAGACAACACTCTCATCTCGTTGCTAAGCATCACCATGATCTTGCGTGATCGTAGGAAAATTTTTGAAATTACTGCGTTCCCCAACATGACAGCCTTCAAGGTCATCATAACACTCTCTCATCTGATCATGAGAAACTTTCTTATGAATTTCTTCAAAGAAAGCAAGATCTTGAGAAGCTAAGAGTGAGTTATGAAGATCTTCAGAAGGAGCGCGATTCATTACTTGCTCAACAAATCAGCGCTTCTCGGGAATAATTTGTTCCTCCATGCTTAAAGTGCATTGAACGTGAATCTGCTAATTCTTCACCTGAATGTTCAAATGCTTCAACTGTTACAAATTCTTCACCTGCCTCTGCTATCACTAATTCCTCATCCGAGGACTTTGCTAGTATCACCGACGATGCAGGGTTGAAGGAATTGTACATGACAGCATGTACAAAAGCCTCAAAGGGCATCGACTTTTGTGATGTGCTTAAAAGCAGATCCTCAACAGGAACCCTAGGAAAGAGGGTATTGCCTTTGAGAGGAAACTCAATGCTGATGGAACACATTGAAGCCCGAGCAAGACCCCAAAACCTCATGGGTTGCCGCAAAGGGACCTCCAGTTGATCCATCTAACTTATCTGGCTTTACATCCGAATCTCCTCATTCTTCTGATGAGTCATTTGACTCCAACTATAAACTGTTCAAAAATCAGAATGGTGAAGTATTTGCTAGATATGTTGGCACTAACTGCAGGAACGGTTCCCCTATGAAGAAAATCTGGGTTCCCAAGAAGTGCCTTGAAAGTCTTCAGTGAATGTCCTCATGACACCACCGTGAAGAATAGGAACCCCAGATCAAACTCTTCATATGGACCAAATTCTTCATATGGATCCAAGTCCTCATACGGACCAAATTCCTCACGTGGATCAAATTCCTCAAAAGGATCAAGTCCTCATATGATTATCATCGTGCTAACAACTCTGCTTTCGCAGGTAGAGCTAAGGGCAACGAATATGTGCATTATTCTTCAAACCAATATGTTCATAAGTCCTCAAAGAATTTCTCTGCTTATTCATATGCTTACCCTAACCCCTCTTATGTGAAACGAAATGGATTGGCCTCTATGCCACCATTCTCATATGGAGCTCACAGAGTGATGAACTCTTTGCCACCCCTTCAGATGTGGGTGGTGAAGAAAAAGAACTAATCTCTTCTACAGGGTCAGGTCTCCAGACGTGTTTTAATGTCTGAAGAATTTGCTGGGACTCGACAACACCGCTGAAAGGACGCAGCTAATCATGAAGAAATGAACTTTCATTTTACACGTCCTCATACTACTTATCCGTTATACTGCCTGATGAAATTCATCTGATGAACTTGATATCATATTCTTCACTGATGAAGTATATGAGATCGTAAGTTGCACTAATTCATCTGCAGGATGCTCAACCCAAAGCCAATTAGTGGGTCCTCGATAGTGGATGTACAAATCACATGACTGGTGACAAGAATCTATTGATGGATACTCCCTTATCACCATCACATCTCAAGCATATCATCTTTGCACGAGAAAGGCAAAAGTCGGTATTGGGTCTTGGTAAGGTTGCGATCTCTAAGGACATACACATGGACAAAGTCATGCTTGTTGAGTCCTTAGGATACAACCGCATGTCTATCTCAATGCTTTGCGATCTTGATATGGTTGTTGTCTTTGGCAAGTATCGTTGTGTTGTGATCATGGAAGCTGACAATTCCAAAGTCTTCGAAGGCTTTAGGAGAGGAGACTTGTATATTGTTGATTTCTCTACAGGACCACATCCAGCCGTGTGTCTACTTGCAAAAGCTTCAGAAGGTTGGCTATGGCATCGGCGACTTGGTCACGCAGAGGCATGAGGAATTTGCACACGCCATGCGAAGAAGAAGCATGTCATTGGCATTGAAAATGTCGATTCCTCAAGGATCACTTGTGTGGAGCCCGTGAAGCTGGAAAAATGACCAAGGCCAAGCATCCAAATGAAGACTATCATGACCACTACTCGTCCATTCGAATTGCTTCACATGGCCCTCTTTGGTCCTAATCATTACTCGTGAGTCACTAATGATGCATCTCTATATGGCTTTGTTATTGTTGATGATTACTCTCGTTATACATGGGTACACATTGTTACTTACAAAAATGAAGTGCAGGAAGTCTTCAAACGATTTTCCTCGAGGGCTTCAACTAACTTTGGTGTGAAGATCAGACACATCAGGAGTGACAATGGAACTGAGTTCAAGAATTCGGTCTTGATGCCTATCTTGATGAACTTGGTATTACTCATGAGTTATCTGCTCCCTATACTCCTCAAAGAAATGGCGTCGTGGAGCGCAAGAACAGAACTCTTGTTGAGATGGCTTGCACTATGCTTGATGAATACAAAACGCCTAGACGTTTTTGGATTGATGCAATTGATACCGCGTGCCACATCATCAACAGAGTATATCTTCACAAATTCTTCAAGAAGACTGCCTATGAACTCCTCACTGACAAGAAATCCAATGTGAGTTATTTCAAAGTCTTCGGTGCTAAATGCTGGATTAGAGATCCTCATCACAATTCTAAATTTGCACCGAAAGCACATGAAGGTTTTATGCTTGGTTACGGAAAGGACTCGCACACCTACAGAGTCTTCAACATCGCTCTTCACAAGATTGTTGATACTGTAGATGTGCGATTCGATGAAACTAATGGCTCGCAAAGAGAGCACCTACCTTCTGTGTTAGATGAACCAGCTCCTGAGGAATCTATCAAGTTCAAGGCAACTGAGGATGTCATTCCTACTGAAGAATCTGCTGAAGAATTCATTCCTCAGATTGAAGAACGCCGGCTGATGCACCAAGATAATGTCAAGACAATGGTGCCGAGGAAAATGCTGATCAAATTCCTCGACGGCAACCAGCTCATCCTCGCGTTGCAAAAAGAAGTGCAAGTTGACAAGATCATCGATGACATTGAAGCGCCAGGTCCTCTCACCCGCTCAAAAGCTTCACATTTATCTAACTTTTGTGGGCACTATGCTTTTGTCTCTATCACAGAGCCCACTAAGGTAGATGAAGAATTTCTGGAGCCTGAGTGGATTCAGGCCATGCAAGAAGAATTACATCAGTTCGAGCTCAACAATGTCCGGGAACTGGTCAAACGTCCAGATCCTCGCAAGCATAATATCATTGGCACAAAGTGGATCTACCGCAACAAGCAAGATGAAAATGGCCTTGTGGTGAGGAATAAGGCACGACTTGTAGCTCAAGGCTACACACAGGTTGAAGGAATTGATTTCGATGAGACTTCTGCACCTGTTGCTAGACTTGAGGCTATTCGCATACTACTTGCTTATGCTAACCATCATAATATCAGTTTATATCAAATGGATGTGAAAAGTGCATTCCTCAATGGTAAGCTTGAGGAAGAAGTATATGTTGCTCAACCCCTGTGTTTTGAAGATCCAAAGAATCCCGACAAAGTCTTCGAGACTCAACAAGGTCCTCTATGGTCTCAAACAGGTTCTACCAGGCGTGGTATGATACATTGAAGGAATTCTTCGTGAAGAATGGCTTCACACCCGGTTCACTCGACCCTACTCTCTTTACTAAATCATATGATGGTGAACTGTTTGTGTGCCAAATATATGTTGATGATATTATCTTTGGCTGTATCTTGACCAACGTTATAGTGATGAATTTGCCTATATGATGAGTGAAGAATATCAAATGTCTATGATGTGAGAATTGAAATTCTTATTAGGTATTCAAATTCGTCAACAACACAATGGCATATTCATATCTCAGGAGAAATACCTCAAAGAAGTCCTGAAGAAATTCGGCATGCAAGATTGCAAAGGTGTCAAATTTCCTATGCCCACAAATGGCCATCTATGCACTGATGAAAATGGTATTGACTTCGATCACAAGGTATACCGCTCAATGATTGGTTCTTTATTGTACTTATGTGCATCTAGGCCAGATATAATGCTTAGTGTTTGCATATGTGCCCGATTTCAAGCTACACCGAAGGAATCACACCATAAGGCTGTGAAGCATATTCTTTGATATCTATCTCACACACCAACACTAGGATTATGGTACCCCAAGGGCTCAACTTTTGATCTCATTGGATATTCCGACTGACTATCTTTGGTGATCGTAGACCGCAAGTCAACATCTGGTACTTGTCATTTCCTCGGACGATCTTTGGTCTGTTGGTCCTCGAAGAAACAGAACTGCATATCACTGTCTACTGCGGAAGCTGAATACATTGCTGCTGGCTCTTGTTGTGCTCAAATGCTGTGGATGAAGCAAACTCTCAAGGACTACAACATCAACGTGAAGAATGTGCCTCTCTAATGTGACAATGAGAGTGCCATCAAGATTGCTCACAACCCAGTTCAGCACTCGAAGACAAAGCACATTCAAATTCGTCATCATTTTCTTCGTGATCATGTGTTGAAGGGCGACATCTCCATCGAGCATGTGAAGACCAAGAACAACTAGCCGATATCTTCACAAAGCCCTTGGATGAGAAGAGATTTAGCAAGTTGCGTGTGAGCTAAATATCTTAGAATCTTCGATTGTTCTTTGAAAAGGACACACATCCCGACACTTATGCAAAATTGATGACTTAGATGTGCAACACATGAAGAAACGCTTTTTCTTTAATCAATGAAGAATAACACTCTAAGTGTGAAGAAATTAATGAAGAATTTGATTCTCGTAACCCTACGACAATTGTACGCGGTGTCTGAAATCATCATTCTTATACGGTGGGTCACGCCACCACCAAAGTTGAAAATCTCCAATTTGAGTTTTTCCTCAGTTTTGAAATTCTTCAGTTTTTCAAATTCTTCAACTTTGCAAAATCTTCACTGTTTCCGTCGTTTTTCTTCATTGGCTATATATATATATATATGGGTTTATGTCCTATACAACATTCACTTATGGCTATTTCTTCAAGTTGCTTTTTCTGCTAAGTGAATGTGATCGGACCCTTCCCCCTCTATGCTATACTCAACCCAAACTATTCACAAATTCTTCATGTGCGTTCTATTTGAAACTCGTTCAAAATCTTCACTGGGTCCTTGTCAGCTGAAGAAATTGCGAACGAAACTTTTAACTTATCTTATCCAAATTTTCGGCTTTGCCGCTCAAACCGTTCCGCATCCCACGATAAACTTATCTATTCACCCACGATCTAACACAATCTCCACTTTTCAGTACGTGGGTGACACATGTCAAGCGAATGAGAAGGGTCAGGGGCACGTTCGTCCAAAATCATCGGACGATCGGTTTTTCACCGTGGCTATATATAGCCCCTCTCCCTTCCTCACTTCCTTTACTCCGCCGACCGCCTTCTCTCTCGCTCGAGCTTCTCAAACCCTAGCGCCGCCGCTACTCCATCATCGCCGGTGAGGAAGAGCTTCACTGCCTCGACCTCGTCGCCGACGTACTCGCGCCGACCGCGGAAATCTTCACTCCGCCGCCGCCGTAGCTGTCTTCCTCCGCCAAGTTAGGGTGTGGAAGATCTAACCTGACGAACTTCCCATCTGTTCTTCTCAGTTCGTCGTGTTCTTCACTTCGGGTAATTAAAAGTTACTTTTATTACTCGCTTTGATTCTCAAGCCTTCCTGAAAATCTTCAAAGGTGTTTATTCTTCAAATCTTCACACATATGAACACCTCAAACAAAACATGCTCTTGATTCGTTTCTCTAAGCAATGATTTTCTTCAAGATTCCTCGATTGTGTGGATCCTCGATCTATACAACTCGAACCTAAGACAAAGATCGCTTAGTGAAATTCTTCAAGGCTCATCTGGTCAAATTCCTCAAACTAGTTCTTTTTGAAAACCTTCTCGAGAACGCATATGACCTCTCCAAATTCCTCGCAACTATACTCTGCTCACGTGTACTCATGTCCACCGCTGAATCACTAGGTTCTCATCAACTTAACTCATTTGCAGCGTTCCTCGAAGAAAAGTTGCATACTTCTTCAGAGAATTCGATTGTTCAAATTCCTCACCAAGAATATGGCGTAAGGAAAGAAGCCACGTAAAGGAGGTAAGAGGCCCGAGGTCATGACTGCGTTTGAGATTCCTGAGAAAATATATGCTGATTATTGCACACCTGATGAAGCCGAGTTCGGCAAAGAGAACAAAAATCAGCGCAAGGTGCACATTCAAAGGATTGAACGGAGATGGGCAAAGGAATGGAGGGAGTACAGATATGTTACTCCAAAGTACATGAAGAAATTCGCTCTCAATCCTCCATGCCCAAGAGCTCCATTGGCACCTGGTCAAGAAGTCGACCCCACCAAAGATCAAGCGTGGTGAGGACTTTCCTCAAGAATGGGCCAAGCGCCAAGCTGTTGGCGAGACAAGCCAACGAGGCGTGAGGAAATTTAATGAGGACTCACATCGCTGCTGCCAATCGAGGCATCTGTCAAGACAAGAAAATCTATGGCAAAGAAGCCCGCACACAAGCCAAGTGCTACACCAACAAAGGCTCCCTCACGGCCAAGTTCTCACCGTGCCCTCACGGCCAATTCCTCATGCTGCTCCAGCTCCTCCCAAATCCTCGGCCTCCTACAAAGTCCTCAAGAGCTCCTCCCAAGTCCTCAACAGTTCCGACAAAGTCCTCAGCACCTGTGCATCTGGCCACGTGCCAAAGGACTGTAGGCATCTCCATTGCCTCTGGTGTTTCAGCAAGTTCCTCAGCTGCACCAAATTCTTCATCTGGCCCGACTCTGCTGAAGACTAAGGCCACAGCTGGACGAGGTCCTCGACCAAGTCCCAAGAAGAAACAGGTCGCCTTCCAAGAGCCACCTGAAGATGATGAGGCTGATGATGATGAACTTGCGGAGATCATCAAAGACCGCCAAGAAAGGGCCGCTAGAGCCAAAGGCACACCTGTGCCGCTACTGTTGGATCCTAGAGCGATCCTAGATTACATTGATCTCTGGCACAAGGACCCAAACACCCCTATGCCTGACTTCAAGTTGACACATGGCCAAAGTCACATGTTGACTCACTTCATCCAAGAGGAGAAATGGAAATTTGAAACGACCAGAGAGATCAAGAAATCGCAGTACAGAAAGGAGAAACTCCTGAAGAAAAACGTTGTCAAGATGACAACTGAAGAACTTATCAAGATGCAAGCTGACATCAAAGCCCTCAGCGACAAATTTGACTCCTACTATGCTGATTGGAAAGGAGCCAAAGTCAGATTCGTCAACCTGACGAAGAAATTCACCAATGTTGCAGCCCCAACGCAACAAGAAATTCCTCAGGCTGGAGCCTCACCAGCCGACCGAAGAACATGCCAAAGACCACCGATGAAGTTCAGCCATCGATGACAATGCTAGTTCCAGGCTGATGACTCCATTCCAAATTACCAAGAAATTGCTGTGGCATCCACTAGTGGTGCGCTTGAAGAAATCGAAGAAATCAGGGCAATCGCATCGGGCCATACCGAGGAAAATCAACCAAATTCCTCAGCTCCTCATGCGCCTACACCAACTCCAATCCTTCCATTTGCATCAGATGTGAAGAAGACCAAGGCTGCAGAACGAGCTGCAGTGAAGAAACGGAAAGCGTCTGCTACTTCAAATTCTTCAGCCCCGAAGAAGATGAAGACAATGACCAGCTCATTTGAAAATCCTAGTGATGCTGTTCCAATTTCCTCCATGCCATCAAAGGACCTTGTTCCTTTTGGTGAAGATTATGAGATCACAAGCGGATCTGATGAAGAAGATCATTCTGCTGCTTCACGAGCAGATTGATGAAGAAATTGAAGTGGAAGCTATCCCTTCAACCCCAATCATTTCCTCGCCTATGCCTCAGTTCACACCAAGAGGCCGGTGTTGAGGAAATTGAAGAAGATGTGGATATTGGAAGCACAAGCCGTTGATGAACGATGACTTTGGGAAAGTCAGCATCCAAACTCTCCACTCTTCACCCCAATCCAAAAGATTCCTCACCCCCCGCTCCAACAGTTCAAATGGGCTCAAGAAACTCATCCCACTTCATCTGTCCATGAAGAAATTCCAGCCACTAGCGCCGATGAACCTGTCGCTGATCCTCGATCGCACATGTAGAGGAACAAGAAATTCCTCAGCCTGAAGAACCTGAGATTGCGATTCCAGAGGTCGTGATGCAACTCACTGACACTCCACTGCCAAAGCCAAAGAATCCCTTCTCAGCAAAGCAAAAGTTCAAGGCTGAAGATTTCTTCACAGCACGTATTCTTCATCGACATAATCCATATGATTCTGCTCGCATAAGGAAGAGGCGTTTCTGGACTGCTAGTCAAGCCAATTTCTATTCCTCAGTGTTGTTCAACAAAGACAAAGTCTTCGATCATGCACATATTCCTCATGTGGACATGGAATCTCTGCCAGGCTTCGAGCCAGTCCTCAGTGTTCTTCACGATGCAGGACTTCTAAATTTCTGCACTGACATCTGCGATTGGAATGAGGAACTTATTCTTCAATTCTATGCAACGCTGCACATCACCGGAGACGCTGAAGATGTGAACTCATGGGTGTTAGACCGGATGTCTGAAAACACTCACTACAAGGCACCAGCAACTGAATTGCTTCGTGCCCTACCACTCAGTCCTCCACTTGATGGTGCTCGTTGTATCTACAACGAACCTGAGCTTTCAAATCACTATATGCAAGTGCTGATGAAGCCTTTGAAGCCAGGGCAGGCCCTAAGAACCAAATTCCTCGTCAAGGAATTATTGTATGTGCCTCAGATTGTCTATCGGATTAGACGAAGACAATGAGTCCTATCAAAGGCCACGACTCAAATGATGAAGAAGTCGTTGGCATCATGAAGAATATGCTTTTCAATATCATTCATGGCGCTCCCGCCAACTTCCATGATTTATTCATGAGGACTCGCAAACAGTGCTATGTCACCTTTTGAGCTGAAGCCTTATGCACCTTGGATTATGAGATTCATCAGGACAAGGTCTTCACTCAATTACAAGGTTGATACTCTGAACCACTGCAGCTACTTGCCCCCGATTGAAGTCCTCAAACGGACATTTACCTCAGCTGATGACAAGGGCAAGGCAACTGCTGTAATAAATGAAGGCACTCGTCCATTGGATGGTCGGGCCATAAAGCTGCATCCTACTCCACCAATGATGACTCTGCTACACATGACTCGCCGCCAATACCTCAGCCAAGCAAAGTCCTCAAGCCACAAAGACCTGTGGTGATGACTGATCGTGAGTTACTCCTCAGTCTTCATCAGAAGGTTGTTCGCAATCATAAATGGGTCAAGCGTCAGTTTGGTTCTATTCTTCACAACATGACCTCTACACACAATGTAGTGAAGAAAAACCACTACTACCTCCATGAAACCTTCAAACGCACCTGCGCTGTTCTTTCTAATGTCTACAGCGCGGAAGAACTGAGGACAATGGGTCTCAAGGAAGAATTTGACTGGTCTGCACCTCCTCCGAAGAAATACAAGAAGGTCAAAGTTCCTTCCTTGGTGGCCAGCTCCTATTCTTCATCGCGAGACACTGATGAAAATGAAGACTTGGACGACACTGCGACAGGCCCTACTACGACAACCGACCCCAACAACGCTAGCGCTCCTTCATCAACTTGAAATTCTTCAAGGGGCGTTAGTCCTCAGTTTCGACCCTTTTGGTCATTCGATGACAAAGGGGGAGAAATATGAGTTAGTCTTCAAGCGGGTCTATTATATGGGCAATTTTTTGTTAAGTTACAACTCTCGTTCTTCTGAAACTTTTATTGGATCGAGTTGTAATCTTAAACCCGATGGTGCTCGATACTTTTGATGCAATCGTGTTCGACACTCTTGATGCATTATTTTGCATGCTTGTTCCTCATTAATGTTATTGCACGCATGCTGAATTTCATCAAGCACCATATTTCATCATGCATTTCAAATTCTTCATATTATATGTCAAATGCGTGTATGAATTACAAGATATAGGGGGATATCTCCATGATTCAACTCTTCAAATGTGCGTTGCCTCAAAAGTCAAATAGCCCTGAGGAATTTGAAAGTCAAATTTCCGACCGTTGCTGTGCTGCGTGCCAGTTGTCCCAAAATATCTTATCCACCTAACGGTCATATCATTGAAGGGAATTTATCTCTTATCATGTCGGGCTGCTCCCTAGGCTATAAATAGCCGCCCCCTACAACCACTAGCTGGTTGGCTGCTCCAAGAGAACTTGACACTTGTCATTTGAGAGCAACCCATCCTCCGAGGACTTTGAGCGAAAATCATCGAGTGAGTAAAACCCAAAAACCAAACCCTACAAACCCAAAGTGATTGAGCATCATCAAGAGATTGATCCTGCGTGGATCCGACGCTTGTTACCTTTGAAGACTGTGCTTCTTCCAGACGGTTAGGCGTCATGGTCTAGAGCATCCAAGAGGAATTGTGGATTGCCGAGTGACCAAGTCTGTGAAGGTTTGGAAGTCGCCTGAAGACTTACCACGAGTGATTGGACGAGGTCTGTGTGACCTTAGTTCAACGAGAATACGGTGAGGACTTGGTGTCCTGAGCTGCGTGCTCAGCGACTGGGTGTCCGGGACTGTGTGTCCTCGAGTTTAAATACTCAGCCGCTCCAACCAGACGTACAACTGAGACAGTAGTTGGAACTGGTCTACCAAATCATTGTCTTCACCAACCTAACTGGTTCTATTTCCTCAACCCTTTCATTTCCTCATTATTGTGTTGAGTGTTCGTTCATATCTGTGTTTGAAGACTTTGACTGAAGACTTTCTCAATTTCCTCAGTTTAATTTCTTCAGTCTGTTTGTCTTCATCTTGTGTTATCCTGTGTTTACGCCTTTTGTACTCATTGATTGTCTTCATTTCATCATGATGACCATGCCCGCATTCTCTTATGCTTACTTCTGAGTACTTATTCCGCTGCAAGTAGTCCTTCACTTAGGAATTTCCTCACCAGCAAATTCCTCATTGAAGATTTCATAAAAATCGCCTATTCACCCCCCCTAGTCGATATAACGCACTTTCAAGTTTGCAATAATACAATTCTAGCATGAATAATAAACATTTATCATGATATAAGGAAACATAATAACAACTTTACTATTGCCTCTAGGGCATCTTTCCTTCACTTGCACTAGTGAAAGTAAGAACCCTAGGCCTTGTTTTCAAGCATTACAATACCGTTTTTGCTCACTTTTATTACTAGTTACCTTTATGTTTTTATTTATTCAGATTACAAAAACCTATATCTACCATCCATATTACGCTTATATCACCATCTCTTCGCCGAACTAGTGCACCTGTACAATTTACCATTGTATTGGGTATGTTGGGGACATAAGAGACTCTTTGTTATTTGGTTGTAGGGCTGTTTGAGAGAGACCATCTTCATCCTACGCCTCCCACGGATTGATAAACCTTAGGTCATCCACTTGAGAGAAATTTGCTACTGTCCTACAAAACTCTGCACTTGAAGGCCCAACAACGTCTACATGGGTAAAGTTGTGTAGTAGACATCAAGCTCTTTTCTGGCGGCATTGCCGGGGAGGTGAGTGCTTGAAGGTATATCTTTAGATCTTGCAATCGAATCTTTTAGTTTCTTGTTTTCACTAGTTTAGTCTATAGAAGAAAAAAATGAAAATGAGGTTGCCTCATATGCTTCATCTTTTTAATGTCTTTCATGAAAATGATGGACAGGAAAATTATGTTCAAGTGCTAGAAGAAGAAGTCTATAAAATGTTTGGCATAAAATCTTTGTATGATGAGCATGATTGCAATGTTGTTAGTATGAATTCATTGAATATCCATAATGCTAATGATATGCAAAGCCACAAGCTTGGGGATGTTATGTTTGATGAAGATGATATTTTTTGTCCCCCAAGTTTTGATGAGCAAATTTATTATGATGATAGCATACCTCCTATTTATGATGATTATATTGATGAAAGTGGGTTTGGAAGAGTGTCAACTCTAGGTAGTATTGATCCCACTATTTTGGAGGGTGTTGAATCTTTTCACAATATTGATAAAAGTGGATTTGAAGAGGTCATGACTTTATTTAGTGATGAATCCACTATTTCGGAAGTGGTTCCAATTGATTATGAGAACAAAGTTGCTATCTATGATGATTATTGTGATGACATGTATGCTATAAAGAATAATGATAACCATGAAACTTGTCATCATGATTTTAATTTTCAATTGGATTATGCCTCACATGATAGTTATTTTGTTGAGTTTGCTCCCATTATTTCGAATGAGAAGAATTTTGCTTATGTGGAGAGTAGTAAAGTTTCTATGCTTCTGGATCATGAAAAGAATGCTTTGTGTGATAGCTGAATTCATTCATGATGCTACTGAAAATTATTATGAGGGAGGAATATATGCTTGTAGGAATTGCAATAATATCAAGTTTCCTCTCTATGTGTTGAAAATCTTAAATTTATGCTTGTTTTGTCTTCCTATGCCAGTTGATTCTTGTTCCCATAACTTGTTTGCTCACAAAATCACTATCCCAAAATGGACTTCGCCTCCAGCTGGTGTACTGAAGATAAACACGGATGGTGCTTTCCATGTGGAAAACTTATCAGGAGGATGGGGTTTCACCATCAAAAATGAAGAAGGAATGCTAATTGTTGCTGGAGCAGGGAGCTTGGAGAGCGTGTTACTGATGCATTGCACTCGGACGCTTTGGTGATGCTTCATGCTATAAATGCAGCTATTCAGATGGGGTGCCAACAAGTTATAGTTGAACTGACTCCTTGACGTCGTTGAAACAAGCTGTCACCTCTGATGCTTATGATTTCTCCCAATTAGGTGTTGTCTTCACAAACATTAAGTTTCAGTTTAGAGTTGGTTTCATGAATGTTTGTGTTAAACATTGTCTAAGAATGTGTAATCAAGCTCCACAGGGCACAATCATGAGTGTAGGTACCTGTGAAATTTGGCTTGGCCAGTTTTCAAGTCTTGTATCAGACTGTGTAGCTGGTGATCTATCCAGCCAAGCTATCTAATGCAATGCAGTTTTGTGTTCCTTTTAAAAAAGCATGGCTGCCATATGTAAAGGCATGGGTTCATATGCATAGTATTCCCTGCGCCACTCTTCGTATACGAATGCATGGGACGCTCTCTCTCCTCTACCCTCTCACGTGCGCATGCCATGAAGGAAACAAATCCATGCTTTTATTTTTTTCTTTCAAAATTTTAACCATTGGTATCTAGTAAACTATAATTTTATTTTAGAAATAATTTATATATTTGAATTTCTGGGGTCAAGAACTTTAGAGCAAGATCAATCTTGAATATATGACAAACATGTTTTAATTTCGACGAGGGAAATGTGTTTTATGAAACTAGTGAAATGAGTTAAATCTATTACTTTCTCTGTAAAGAAATATAAGTGCGTTTAGATTACTACTTTGGTGATCTAAACGTTCTTATATTTCTTTACGGAGGGAGTATTTGTAAACGAGTAAAATGTGTGAATCATGTTAGTCTAATATATTTTCTGAAATGAGTGAAATTTATCATTTATAGACGAGTGAAATGTATGAAACATGTTAGTGTAATGTGTTTTCTTAAATAAGTGAAATGATTGATTTAATGCAGTTTATTTTGTGTAAATGAATGCATGTGTTTTCTAAAATGAGTAAAATATATATTTCCTTTCGTTCTTCGTTTCTCAATCATTATTGAGATTAGTTGTGTTTCGAACAGATGTGTCTTATTTTGGGATTGTCACATAGTGTCGTAACGCCGGTTAATGCAGTTTCCGTCGACGCATCTAATTTCTTTCCGTTGAATTGTTCATACACAATTAATCTGGATCTCGCTTGCCTATAGTGTGCTTGTTCATACACAATTAACGTAGGTAATATGTTATGCTTTCAAATTATAGTTCAGTGTTGAAATAAATCCAATATTCTAAATCTAAACAAAGCAAAAAAAAAACAGGACAAAATAACATGCATCTATCTATGGAGCAATCTGTTCCATTTATTTAGATACAACAAAATCGAGCGATACGTTCGATCTAGTAGGGATGGCCTACACATGCGACGTGTTTGCCATTTATATGTATTATATCACATTTATATGTTTTTGTGCCTATTTTCTCTGTAAATTTTTTTTTTGCGGGAGATATCTGAAAATATCTTGATAGAGGATTCTACATTGCACGAGTCTAGGAAATTTAAGTATTAATGAGCTTAGATTATCTTCCCTTATACTATTGATCTGAGATGATAAGTGATATCTCATCGATATTTGGTTGCATTCAGTTCTATACAACATAATAATGTAATATCGAAGTCCTCAACACATTTGCCACGTAAACAGAAGTTATTATCCTTACATACCAGATGATGTAATGGCTACATTATTGAACAAAACTGATCTTCTCACAAACGGAATAATCCTTCTGCAAAGTAGATATTTGACAGGGAATTATTTTAGGACTCTACTATAAATTTGACGTCAATTTTTTTTATCATGGCAAATTATGTTCTTCAAAGTTGGCAAGTTTAGTTGGCGAGCATGGAAATCCGGCTTAGTTATTTTTGTCAGAAAATTGCCATGCTTACACGCTAAATTTGCGAACATCACGCCAGTTGTCATGAAAAACCTCAGATTTGCTATGCCTAAAAATCGGAGGTGATTTTTAGAGCTTCCGTTCTTTTATGTACAAGAACAAAATTCGCATAGGTACGCAGCAACCATATAATGATTTCAAATTTCAGAGTTTCTATAGATGCTACCATAGGGGATAATTTGAGGTAGTCCCGTTGAATCCAAAGCATTTCAAATAGAGCGTGTAACACACAAAACATGTAGCAAAAACCAGGTGGTATCTTCAACCCCTTCGCGGAGTAGTAGTATAAGTAAAGATGGAAAATGCTGGTCCTATGAAATCTTATAACAAGAATAAAAAGGAAAAGAAAAGCAAACAGAGCAAAAGCCTTGCATATATTCGGATTCACCACTCTATTTTTTAGAAAAGGAATTCACCACTCTATTTACTTCCACTAATCTAATTAAGTCTGATGTACATACATATGTATTCTTCATTTCTTCTTTCTTGGTATATGGATTTTGCTCTGGAGACCAACTCCATTGGAGTCCAAACCCAAATAAACCAAAGCTCAAACCAGGAACTAATCCCCTTCCATGGGGATCGTCTGGTGATAGTCTCTCCTGACGAGGGGCTATCGGAAAATATTTCGATGCCTCTCCGCCAATGGGCCTCCTTGGCCAGGCCCTTGCCGTGCTCTCACCGGTTGAGCTTGTTTTTCATAAAAGCCCAACCGGAAGCGAGATATTCGGGAACCTCTCCTCAGGATCCCGCAAGAATAGTCGCCCAACATATATGCAAACAGCACCCTGAACGAGCTTGCTCTTGGCCAATCACCAGTTCACGACGCCGGGAGCGGCATGGGCAGGAGGGCGGGACTCAGAGACGCCGACGCCGGCGGGAGGAGCGGCGCCCGGCATAGCGGGCAGGTGCGGTGTCCGTGGGCGGCCCAGCGGTCGAGGCATCCGCGGTGGAACACGTGCCGGCACCCGCGCGGCCGGCGCACCCGGGCGGCGCCGTGGAAGTCGCCGAGGCACACCGCGCAGCCCTCCGGCAGCAGCGGCGTGCCGTCGTCGCCGTCGGAAGAAGTGGAGAGCGCGTCGAAGCGCACGGCCGGGGAGTGCTCCTCCAGCTCCTCCAGGCCGTGGTCGTGGTGTTCCTGGTGGTGCTGGTGGTGGTCGGCGAAGTAGGCGAAGTCGGAGGCGTCCGAATAGTCGAAGCAGAGGTCGTCGTCGACGCCGGCGCCGACGAGGCGGAGCAGCCAGGAGGAGAGGCGGCGCAGGTGGCCGAGCAGGAAGAGCAGGTTCAGCAGCAGCCTGGGCATCTCCGAGTAAACCGCCGGGAACCCCATTATATCTCCCCCTCTCTCTCTATCTGGATAGATCGGCCGAATCAAGAAGCTGAGCAGAGCTCGAAAGCTAGGGAGATAGGAGGAGGAGGGGTCTCACATGGCACACAATGGTCCGGCCTTTATAGCTAGAGGTAGCAGCTATGGAGGTAGGAGAGTGACACGACGAGGAGGAGAGATCGAGAAATGAATTAGCTACAGGATGGGGGTTGCAGGATGGCGACGGAGATGTACAGTGGGCAGAGAGTGTAGGTGCGCTCCCAATTAATTAACTGTTGAGGCGTGACAAGGTTGTGTGTCGACGGTCGATGGAGATTAATGGCGAATGATTGATTAAGCGGGTGGGGTGGCTCCATCGATCGACGGATGGATGGATGGAGGAGCGTGCTAGCTGCGTGCATGTGCCGGTGTGTCCGGCGGGAGGGACAGGCCGGACGGGGTCAGGTGCGCTGTCGACTGGCCGGCAGGTGAGCTGCACGCCTCCGCGGGGATGAAAAGCTTTTTGTAATGCCCATGGTGCGCACATGTGTAGAGTGCTGTGACTCGGTGGAGCTAATCTGCGACCGATCGGCCGTAGTGTTATGAGGCGAACGCCATGCAGGAAAGATATATATAGCGGCGACATGGGGGCGAAGAAGGGATGTCGTCAGCACCACACAGCCACACGGACATAGAAGAGATGGCCCCGGCCCGTCACGACACCGGACACTTGTCTCGACACGTGCATGCATGATGAGTCGTCGAGAGAGGCATGCACAAAGGGGGTGAAACAGAGGAGGGCTTGAGGCGGGGGGTAACCCGACTACACCTCACGTCCGACCTTTCGGCCGTTAGTGTTATCCGGCGAACTGTCGCGCGAGAAAGATATATAAGAGTATGTACGACGTGAGGGTGAGGATGGGATACCGTCGCCACCACACACTTCTTGGACTTTGTCGAGACATCGACCCCCCACCGAATGCTAGCACCATAAGCGATTGGGAAAAACGTGCGTCAAATCGGTGAAATCAAGGAGGGCAGACCTACATGATCCACCGGTTAGATGAGCAAAAGAGAGAATGATGGTGCAAGGCTTTGTGGGAAGAAGATGGCCATTCGCTCGATATGCCAACAAACCGAACGTTCGCGCTCCAGGCCATGAAGGCGACGGCATGGGCATGGACATGGACAAGAGGGAGGCAGACATGCCATGTGGACGCAGTCACAAGCGTACTAATGTCACACCTGCTTCCTACTACCGGCCAGATTAAATTAGCTGGGACGGGCGCGTCAGGGCATAATCTCATGTCGGAGACATGCTGCCGCGCCACGACAAGGCGAGCTACATGCATGCACGGCGACGCGTGCGTTGATTCGTCCGCCCGTCCGTCGACCGGGACGGATGCGTTGGGCGGCCACGTAGCGACGTTCATACGCGAGCTGTCCTCGTCCGTGGCATGGCCGGGCCGGCACACCATGTGTGCATGTTTGTGTGTGGATCGAGCGACCGAGGTATCATCTCAGAAAAATTGGCAACGATGCATTCACATTCACATATACGTATTTCGCGCGGTTGGATGAAGATCTAACGATCAAGAAAATAGACCGACGCTGAATTGTTTTTCATCGCCTAATGCATAGGCTGCTCCTTTTATATTTCTGTTAAATAGGGTTTGGTCTTTTGAATTCGTTGTGGGATGGTCTTTTGACTGCGTGACTACTCTGACTTTGCAAGTGAAACAAATGCCGATGCGCGTCGAATTTATCCGAAGTTTAGGTCGTATTCGGTTGCGAGGTTTTCATAGAATATTGTTGTATTTCGAAAAACCACGAGTGCATTTTGGAATCCTATGTTAGAGTTGTGTCGAACATTGTGTATAAGATAGGTTACACTTATATCCTAGGCCTCTCATATATAGCAAGGATAGATCACGATGTAACCCATGCCAACATAATAATTGGAGCGAGGGGATGCGGCGTAATGTGTCGGCGTCAGGCGACCGAATCTTGATATTATGGCGGTGTCATGGGAAGGAGCGCCCATAGTCATGCCCCAGGGATGTAGCCATATCGGTGAACCTCGTTAATAAATCTCGATCGTGCTCGTGTGATTGTTTGGTCCTCGGATGTCCATGATGTGCCTCGAATTAATTCTAATACCAAGCTATTTTATAGACAAAGTAGACAGAGAGAAAAGGAGGTTACTAGCCAAATACTCCATCCGTCCCATAATATAAGAACGTTCTTGACATTAGTGTAGTGTCAAGAACGTTCTTATATTATGGGACGGAGGGAGTACTTGCCAAACACACCGCTGTTTTCACAATACTTTAAAAAACACACGTTTTCATAAGCTGCAATAATATCAATTGTCCTGGGCACCCAGTTTCAAAAAAAAAAGTCTTGGGCATGCATAATTAAAAGACCTGGATTTTCTTTTTCCTTTAAAGAAAAACACATTGCTTCCTGCAGGGGGCAGCCTGGATGAGTTTTTGGGACAGCTCGCTCACCACGACAAGACGCGAGGGGGGTTCACCGCGCTACAGTAGTTTCAGCGTTGGACATGCAATCACATGCATGCATGATTAATTACCGGCCTGCCTGCCTGCCGGGACAAATTAGCTACGCTCCGATCCAGCTAGCTGGGCAGCTGGGAATGGGATGCGATCGACCGACGCGCATCAGATCAGATCAGACCGGAGCATAATCTCATGTCGGAGACACGCGTGCTAGCGCGTGCCACGACAACATATAACGACCCCGCCACACAAAAAAAGGACAACATATACACGAGGTACACGTAGACACGATCAATGGAGCAAGTCGCTATATTCGTCGGATGCATGCATAGGACGATTGTACTCCCTCCGTCCAAAAATACTTGTCGGAGAAATAAATAAAAATAGATGTATCTTAGAACTAAAATATGTATAGATACATCCATTCTTTCGACAAGTATTTTCGGACGGAGGGAGTACGTACGATCTTCTCCTCCGTGGCCGGCACGCCATGTGTGGTGGGTCGATCCGTGGATGCTTCAACCGGGGCGGCCGGCCGGATCATTACAAGTTCACACTATTTTTTTTTTGAAGTTCAAGTTCACACTAATTAAGCTAGCTACCTATAGGCCATGCGCAAGGCAAAATAATTAACGACATCAGAAAATAAATTATTAAGGCTATGTTTGGTAGCAAAATATTAGAAAAATCGAAGTATTAAAAACCACAGTATTTTTGTCAATGGGTACAAGATACTGCAGTTTTGATATACCAAAATATCTTGAAGTATTGAGATTACTGTGACCTGTTTGGTTGTTGCCGCAAAACATATATTGTTGGCTAGCCGTTGCGTACAAGCACTCAGCTCCCTAGCCATTAGCGGTGGAAGGACATGCAGCTTGCCGGCCGTTTGAATAATTCTGTTGAGCTTTTGTAGCTAGCTAGCTGGATATCCTAGGATTTGGCTTGCCTGCTTCTTCTCCATGCTCCCATCCGTGCTCCCATTTTATTCTACGGCTATTCTTTTCTCTTTTCTCTTTTCTAATCTAATCATCTCCCCCCTGATTTTCAGGGATGGGGCCGGGTCTTATTTTCTTTCAATTAAATCAAGCCACGTATGCAGGAGCACGGATGGGAGCATGGGAAGGGAGCAGGCAAGTCTTGTCCGATATCCTAACCATCAGCGTGCATGACAACCCAACGGGTGGCTTATGTATATAAAAAAAGATCATCCATGGCACGGCATCTCCTATGAATCACCTGGTGGTGAAGATATACATAGACGGATCTGCAGACCCTTCTTCGCGTCACCATCGAGGCGCGGCGGAGCTACGCGTGGAGGTGGCGACCGAACACGCCATGTAGTTGGCCAGTCATCTGTGTCACTGCCGAGGGGCACGAAGAGCTGCGCCAGGATTGGAATCGCGCCGAGCCACGCTCAGCGCATTCACTTGATATTTGCATCGTCTCTATCCTCTGTAAGTCCTCCTAGTTGCTCCATCAATGTAGGGGGATTTTTTGAAGCGTAAACACCGAGAAGATGATGAGTTGGCCATCATTGAAGCCGTATACAAAGGCGAGAGAGGTTCAAGCAATCGCCAACTTTGGGAGGAGGTTGAATTCAAGGCTCTAGGCCTGCATCTCCAGTAGTATCTCATTTGTTCATTGCGTATACAAGTTCATGACTGGACTTATCAGATACAATGGTAGTGAACAACATAATACTAATAGAAGAAACAATCTGCGTTCAAGAATTTGTTCATTGCATTTTACAAAAGACGAATGCGTCTTCATTATGTATACAGGTGCATGTAAATCTCCAATCAGTCGGTTAAAAAAGGGACTGATCCAAAGCAAATATTCAGCTTACCAGCAACCAGCAAAAAACATATTCTGTACAAAGTCGAACAGTGAACCTATCTGATTGTAAAGACATGTATACAAGTCCTGGATTAAGAATGCTAGCAGACTAGACGAACAGCTCGAGCAGTCCTCAATTAACAAGCACTGAGATCCAGCTAGCAGTCTAGACGAACAGTTCGAGCGGAGCTGGGCGACATGCATAGTTAGGAAAGGCACAACCATGCAGAGGAAGGGGCCGGCGATCAGCATGGAGAGGCGGGAGGAGTGAATCGAGGGAGGGAAGGCAGAGTCTACTCACCTTTGGTCTCTCCATCCTCGTCCCTTTTCTTCCCCATGGCTGCAGAGGGAGATATCTCCAAAGGCGGCGGCTGCGGTGGCGGCGGCGTGGGAGCGATGCTTCTGTTTTAGATTGAGCGAAGAAGATGACGACATCCCGTCCTTTCTTTGCGGCTCCTCTGTTTTTTAAAAAGAGGTCTCAGGTTTTTTTTTATGCAGAGAAAAAACTACAGTTTAGCAAATACTGCAGTTTTAAAACCATAATTGTTAGAGGCAATCAAACAACTCATTGTATATAAAACTATGGTAATCATAAAAACTGTAGTATTCTCAAAATACTTAGAAAATACTTTGTTATCAAACAGGGCCTAATGCACTATGGCCCGACACCACATACGTACGTACATCGATAGTCGATACATGTACAGGCATGCGCTTGCGGAGCTACAACAAGTCAGCAAGGCTACATGGCCATGGCCAGCCCAGCTTTGAAGCATTCACATCTATTACTGCCAGCCTATGAACCGAGGAAAGCCCAATTACCTGTAGTTTAGCCTACCCAGTATATTGTTGCAAGCTCCGCCAATGCACACATGTATACTCCCTCTATCCTTGAAAGAGTGTACTTTCAACTATCTCAAAGTTTGATCGAGTTTGTGCAAAAATATATCAATGCTTATGACACCAAATAGGTATATGACGAAAATATATTTTATCATCATGAATCTAATGCTACTAATTTGATAGCATAAACGTTGGTCTATTATTGTAAATACGGTTAAATTTTAAAAAGTTTAACTTTTCAACAAAATTGAAAATACACTTTTCAAGGACGGAGGAAGTACTTAGCTCTGTCGTGCTAGAAAACTACAAGCGTACTACATAATACGGGCAGTAAATATTCCTTCCTTTGATCTAAAGTAAGTGTCGTTGTTTCTGTTCAAATTACGGATGGAATAATTTAATACGACTCACATGCATGATGCATCGCATCACATGTAGCCTATCCTTGTCGCGTGCACGATACATACATAGTACATACAGTGCGTGTATCTACGTATGTATTATTGCATGCAGCTACGAAGGCAGCACTGCCAACACAACACAATAGTACAATGCACATACGTATCCAACTACAGTAGTAGTTAATTACTCCCGTGAATTAAACAATGCATACGCACATGCACGCGCTCGTCGATGTCGATGTCGATGTCATGCATGGGCCATATATTAATTAATTAATTAATTAATTGGCCGGGCATCAAATCGAAATCGACGATCCGCACGTAGAAAATGGACAAGGAGGAAACGACGAGGCGGAATATAACGTTGTCGATTGACGCGCGCGCGTGCATGTGTATCTCCTTGGACCGCGACCGCGATTGCAAGCCTTGGCAGCTGTCCATGTGTTGACCCTGTCTGGTCTGGTAAGTGGTAACGGCAGGGAGGGAGGGAGAGGACCAAGCCAAGGGAGCTTCACCGGCCGGAGCCGGAGAGGCCCATGCCGGCGGCAGGGTCCACCTGTCAGCGCCGGCGAGACGGGCACGCCGTCGGCGAGCTAGCACAGCGACGCGACGCTAGGTCCATCGCATCTGGCGCATACGCCAACCCTCGTCGGTCTGCAGTGCACAAATGGAGATCCACAGCGGCATGGCGTGATTGGCGAAGGTTCGAACGTGACGTGGCCAGCCCTAGATGGGCCTGTACCGACGGCTTGCCGGCAGGGCGGCAGACAGACTGGGACGGCCCGTGGGCCCCAAACCCTCCTGTCCCGGGGGGCCCGTGTTGTCCCCATCGCCCGCCCGCGCCCGCGCTACTGCCTAATGTGTGGTGGTCACGCCCCACTACAACCGGATGGCACGTCTCGCTCACCTCCCATGCTGCGTGCATCTCTTTTTCTTTTCTTTCTGTATCTCCAAAATAACAAGACAAATCGACTTTCTGCCGGATGTATTTATGTTCTGGTTTAAATTGGTTAGTATATGCTACTCCAACCAATCCATTATTAATTGTCGCGGCTTTAGTACAACTTTAGAGAAGCACCGCCGTTTTGAATTACAAGATTTTTTCTGGATATTTCGATGTGAGCTACATACGAACTTAAATGGATGAACAAACACACTAATACACGTCTATATACATCTGATTTACAAAAATGTTTACTCCCTCCAATCCATATTTATTGTTGATTTAGTACAACTTTGGGCAATTAATATGGATCGAAGGGAGTACAACATCTTATTAATTCAGAATGGAGGGAGTACCTTTCAAAGAAAAAAAGGTTAGTACATGTTTGGTAGACTGCTTGCTAAGAATATGAGGCAAGAGAAAAGGAGAAAAATATCTCTCATGCACACTCAATGATAGTGAAATGGGCCGGTCTCTTGCCACATACAAGAGAGATAGGGCTTATTGTAAGGATATTTTTATATTATGCCCCCTCCCTCCCCCCTCCCCCCCCCCCCCCCCACACACACACACACAAATAAAGTATACTCTCCACAGAAAATTCAGTATATATTGGTAGACTACTTGCTAAGAGTCCGAGGAAAGATAAAAAACAAAATAATATCTCCCTCCCTTCACACACAAAGACGGTCATTGAGAACATGGGCCAGTCTATTGCTACCCATAAGAAATATAACTCATGAAAATCTTCCTATTCCCCGCCTTTAAGTGAGAGGTGACATAGACTCAAAAAAGTGAGAGGTAACTCGATTTATGAAAAACATTCAGCTACCGTCGCAGTTGTAACCTAGTCATTGCTGTCATTGGGGACAAGCTCCGTGTTTCTACTCATGTTCATCGATTTTTCTCACATCTGACGAGCTCTTGGGCATCAAGTGATCGTGGGAGAATGCACATGTCAATGTGTTGTCTAGTGCAATTTTACTTTCGATTTGTATTAGGGCTTATTTGTCCTTGGCCACTCCCCTTGAAAGTAAGTCACATGGAATAAAAGTCATGCTGCTCTATCTTCGTCTTGCATTGGGTTGACGCAATTGCCAACAAAGAGTCTGTGGTACTTCGGTCGCATGGCCCGATGGGTTCTGAGCTCTTGGTGGTGGTGGTGACGAGGATGGTGCCAGGTGAGTATTGGTCAGGCACGACGACTATATCACACATTACTCAAGATAGTAGGATGTCTCCCGAAGCGTCTACAGTTATACACATTTATATTTTTCACATAAGTTTAACATTTTCTAATGCATGGTGAACATCTTTCTATACACATTTAACATTTTTCAAATAAAATTTTAACATTTTTAATACATGGTTAACCACTTTTCTACACATATTTAACATTTCAAGAATACAAGTTTAAAATTTTTTGAATACATGGTTAACATTTTGTCCCATACACATTTACGATTTTTCAAATACAATTTTAACATTCTTTCAATACATGGTCAACATTTTTATGTACACATTTAACATTTTTCAAGTACAAGTTTATCAGTTTTTGAATACATGGTCAACATTTTTTTTCAATTGTTTAGATTAAAACTTTCTAAACTTTTTCACAAATGTTGTATATTTTTCTGTATAAAATTTTCATATACATGAGAAACATACCCTTTATACATTTTTTTTCATTTTTCAAATGCTTGGTCAATTTTTTTCAATGTTTTACGCAAAATATTTTTTGTTATATATTTATTTAGTTTGTTTGTAAGTATAGAGATAAAATAAAAAGTAAAGCAAAAAAACATGATAAAACGAGGGTGTGGCCTCCTGTGCGCCTGGGTTGGCCCATCTCGCTCTCCCCTTCAGCGAGGGTTCCTAGGTCTCGCTAGAAGCGAGGACGTCCTTGGTCGGGAGCATACCTTAATCTTGTTGTCTCCACGTCTTACAAACGGAGAGTAAACACATAGGTCCTCACCTATTTGGATGAGCATTTCTCAAAAGAAAAAAATTATTTGGGTGAGCGACCTAAGCTATTATTCAAAACTTTTAGTGTTAGTCCATAAATGTTTGGTCAACTGTTGTGTATTTTACAAGATCATGGTGGGAAACTAGATGCGGAAAGTAAGCCGCATTAGCACATCTCCGGCCTCTTCTTTGCAGCTTTGTGGACCAGCCCATCAACGTTGTGTGGCTGGAGTTCCTAATATTTGCACTTTGTAGACTTTTTATGAATAATAAAATGTATCCTACAAGACGAGAGCAACTAGTCGACAAGTGCTCGTCCGGGAGCCTTACAACGATCAGCGCCACTTGGCATGCTCTTAGCCTCCTCCACGTGCCGTGCTATGGGCACTCCCTCTGGATTTTTTTTATTTTCACACGCGTTTTCGGCTTTTTAACAGTTTTTTTTCAACCTTTTGGTTTTCCGTCGGTCTTCCTTAGCTTTCGGACAAAAAAATCTGATTTTTTTTGCGCGAAAAAAAACATGTTTTTTTACTTCCACGAGAGGCAAGATTTTGCTCCTGAACGGAAAAACGGTTTTTGCGCGAAAATAATAATAAGAGAAGTAAAAGGAGGGAAGCAAGAATCGATTCCTGATCTCCTAGAAGATGGCATGTTCTGCTAACCATTGCACATGAGTACTGTACATGATAAGTACTCGGCGTGCGACTTACTTCTGGTGAATCCAGCCGGTTTTTCCATTGTCTTTTTGGAATTTTTTCTATTTATTTTTTACGGGTTTGTCTTCTTTTTCCCTATTTTACTGGTTATTTATTTTTCTTCTTATTTTTCTTTCTTTTTCTCTGGCCTTCCTTTTCACAGCTCTCATTGTTTCTTTTCTTCTCTTTCTTTTTTCGTTCTACTTCGGTTTTGATTGCCTTTTTCTCATTTTCATTGGCTTTTCATGTTTTTCTTGGGTTTCAGTGGTTTTACATACATATTTTTGATATATATCTAATGCAATTTCTAAATACATATTTAACATTTTCCAAATTAATCATAAAAAAATTTCAAATACTAGATTAACATTTTTATTACATGGTTAACATTTTCTCTATAGACATTTGCCCTTTTTTCAAATACTTTATTTTTCGAATAAAAGATTGACTTTTTTTAATATGTAATCCACATTTTTCTATACATATTTAACATTTTTTAATACATAGTCAACTTTTTTTCTATACACAATCAACATTTTGAAAATAAAATATTGCATAATTTGAAAACATGGTCATATTTTTTTCTATACACATTTAACATTTTTCAACTACATGTTTAACATTTTTTTAATAAATGATCAACACTTTCTCTATACACATTTAGTATTCTTCAAATAAAAGTTTAATATTTTTTTAATACATGGTTGACTATTTTTCTATACACATTTAACATTTCAAAAATTCAGTTCAACATTTTTTGAACACATGTTCAACATTTTTTCTATAGAAATTTAAGTTTATCAAATACAAGTTTAATATGTTTTCAATACAAGGTCAAAATTTCTGCCATACACATTTAAGATTTTTCAAATATAAGTTTAACATTTTTTTAATACATGGTCAACATTTTTCTATCCACATTTAATATTTTTGAAATACAATTTTATCATTTTTTGAATACATGGTCAGCATTGTTTTTCAAATGTTTAGATTATCATTTTTTAAATAGATGATCATATTTTTTCACACACGTTGTATATTTTTTGTATACATTTTCTACATTTTTCTAATGCTTGGTGAACATTTTTCAATTTTTTACGCAAAGTTTTTTAGTATATTTGGAAGTATAGACAAAAAAAATTAAAGCAATTGTTTAAAAAAAATGAGGCGGTGGCCTCCTGCGCTGGCCAGCTTGCTCTCCCCTTTGACGAGGGTTCCTAGGTCTCACTAGAAGTGAGGGCGCCCTTGGTCAGAAGCATATCTTAACATTGTGGTCTCCAGGTTTTCTACATGAATAGTAAACACGGGAAAGTATCGGGTGCTCCCAGGCTTGGGGTACTCCCGGTGGTCCAATATCAAAAAAAGTAATTTTAATTGTTTTAATAAATTCCGGATAAAAATGTGAATTTTCACAAGGAATGTCACGACATCCCCTAAAAATTTCAAGTCCAAACTCGAAATGCACATTGAGAAACAAAAAAGAGAAATTCAGATGTAAATAGTGTCAATGTTGCTTTTCTCTTTTTTACACAATTCATGCAAGATTCACATTTTTGTTTCTCAATGTGTGTTTCGAGTTTGCTTTTGAAATTTTTAGAGGTTGTAGTCACATTTCTTGTGAAGATTCACATTTTTTCTGAATTTTTTTGAAACATTTAAAAAATTTCTTTTACATTGGAGCACTGGGAGTACCCCAAGCCCGGGAGCACCCGATACTTTTCCATAGTAAACACATAGGTCCTCACCTATTTAGGTTAGCATTCCTTAAAAGAAAAAAAAACATATTCGGGTGAGCGACCTAAACTATTTTTCATAACCTTTGGTGCTAGTCCATAAATTTTTGGTCATCTGTTGTGTTTTTTACCGGGTCATGGTGGGAAACTAGATATGGAAAGTGAAGCCACATTAGCACATCTCCGGCCTCTTCTTTGCAGTTTTGTGGACAAAATCAGCGCTGGGCTGGACTTCCTAATATTTGCACTTTGTACATATTTTATGAATAAAAAAATGTATCCTATAAGACATGTTCTTAGAACAGAATCACATTTATTGGATTTTCCTTGAAGATACGCTTTTCACAATGGTGTGGTCTGAGCAATGGGCCAGGGTGGTCCAACCTCAAAATATTCATTTATATATTTTGGGAATTCTAGGTTGGCCCCTGGACCACCTGATCCACCTCCTAGCTACACCCCTGTTTTCATCCCATAATGAAATATATTTTTCACATAAAATAAAAAATTCACACAACTTCTAAAAAATCATCATAAAAATATGGCCTATTTAATTATTATTTTTCAAATATAATGGAAATATTCTTCTACGTTGATAAATTTTTTATGTATGCCAAATAAAAATTTCATGGTCCTTTTCAAGATTTTTTTGACATGTAAAAATGTTCCATACTAATATATATGATAAATAACTCTATAACGTTTAACTTTATTATATTAGTAAATGACACCGTTTACTATACAAACATGTGAGCTAGCAATAAGATACAGATTAGAAAGCACTGAATGAAACGCAAGGTATAAAAAATAAACAAGAAAATTAAGGAAGAGCAAAAGGGAAATAGAAACGAAACCTAGAGATAAAAGTAAAAAAGTATTACTGGGCCGCTAGCCCATGGTGATGACCAGTTAGCGGAGTGTCGTTCGATCCAGCAGTTCAGGCAGGGTACCCCTATTTCACGCTTACTGTGTCCAACTGTGGGCCTGTGACACAGGTGTGTGCTCGGGTGGGCCAACACATGTTTCAAGGCACTATGGCGAGCACTATCTCTGGTTAATTTGGTTTTCTATTTTCCTCACATTATCGGTTTCCATTTTGATTTTCTAGGGAAGCAGTTTTTAATGAACATATTAAAAAAATAGAAAAGTTTTCTATCATTAATAATTTTAAAAATTGAGACCATTAAATAATTCCAAGAACATTAAATAATTCCAAACGATATCTTAAGACATTAGACCTTCTTTAAAAACATGTACATTTTCTGACTTTTTGGAAAACTTGAAAATGAAAATATAAGAAAAAACTTTAAAAACAGAAAAAAGAAATAAAATCGGACTGGAGCTTGACATAATGAGCGTCAATTAGGAATTTCCCTTAAGAAAGGAATTCAGAATCATATTTAAGTGCCGGCCACCCATTTACATATAACAGTAGGCCCAAGAAATCCAATAACATGGCATATGAGGAACCGCCTCCACATGGCTCATTTGGTCCAAATCATGACAGCAGAAGCTGGTCTCCTTTCTTTGTGGCTTTAGATGGGAAAAACAATGTTGGTTAGTGCTTTGCTATTTTCTGAGTCTAGCTTCCCAATACAAAAAGACCAGAAGATCTTCTAAAAATGATAATTTAATCAGCGAATTTTGTTAGCATCTGATTAAGGCTAGCGATGAGACCGACATGCACTAGGCTCTCAGATGTTAAGGTTAGCATCCGATCTGCGCTAGATTGCAGCGGGCATTAGTCTAATCATACCAGTTAGTTAAAGTTCTCTTTCTACAAGATGCTCTGATACACACAATCATTATATTTCTTCTTTTCTCAAAACAATTATATTTCCTTCTTCTAAAAAAAAGGCAAATCTCTCCCTTTTTTGACAAAACTTCTTTTTACAAGATGCACTGATAAATGCAAACATTTTATTCTCGCAAAATGCAAATGACAAGTTTCTCCTTGTCTTTTTTTGACACACAGCCCTTTTTTGTGTCAGGTTAAAGGCAGCTTTTTATCAGCATGGAGGAGAGTCAGCACTTTTCTCAGCCATAGGCCTATGGCAAAAGCCAGTGCCTTCTCTTTTCTTTGCTTCTTAAGTTGCTTTTGCTTAGGGCATGTACTGTGATTGGGACAACACCCTACTGTTCCCCATCTAACTGTCCTTGCAGGCAGCTAAAGCCTAGTAGGATAGGGCTGCAGATGTGGCTTAGATTGTGATCTGCATGCAAATCAGTTGATAAAGGTTCATTTTGCTTTGCACTCTCATGAATCACCATCCTAATTCCTGAACAATGTTGATTTGCTTTTATATGTGATCCAGTAAGTTACCTGAACAAGGATGCTAATATGCTATTCTTCAGGTGTGCATAATTCAGCAGCTTGTCTGGATCCAGTACCCCTGCGGTAGGAACAGGCGGCGGTAACATCGTTACCGCTGAAAGCGACGAGTGGGCGGGTGCTCGCTGCACAATGTGTGCAGGCAAAAACCTTGGGGGAATTAGTTTTGTGTCACAGCACCGGTCTGGATCTACTAGCGGTTGTCGGCGACGAAGATTTTTCTTATTGCTGCGTCTAGGAGCTAGCCTGGCATTGCTGGCCGTTTCCTGATCAAGAAGTAATATGCAGTTGCAGCAAAGTGTAGTTCCGCCATGTGCGCCAATGCCGCATCATACCGACAACCCGCTTTCGCCGTTCCTCTTCGCAACTGGGAGCTGCTCGTCTCTCGGCCTCGCCAACTCCCATTATCAAGGGAGATGGATGAGGCAGGGAGCTTTCATACTAGGTGATCACCCCACTAACAACTCACCATCCTGCTTTCCTTTGGATTCGGTCGGACGGGACAGCACCGCCTTTTCTGCGCAACTGAATAGCTCTGCATCGCCCTTACCATGATAAGAATAGGGTCAATTTTGTAGCCCAAACAAGAGCTTGCCAAACCCACCAAAGCGTGCAAACAGTGGAGTCTTTTCCACAGTCACCGCCAACTCAGCAACGGAGGAGATGCTTCCACCAAAATCAAAATGTTTTTGTGATTCGTGTCAGTAGCTTCTCATGGCACTGGAGGAAAAGGAACATGTCGAGATGGACCGTTTCATTGCAATAAGTAATCGCATTATGTGTTATCGCTACCACCTTTTCTTGGAGGGTAAAAGGGTCATTGCTGCGTATCCTCCGTGACATCTCTTTAATTTTCAGAAGGATCTCCGTCTGGTAAAATATGCCTATAAGTAGTCCATGACAAGGGCATCATCATGGCAATACAAGTGAAGGAAGGTGTGTCAAAGATTCATTCAGCAGCGCAATGTGGGGGGTGGCGCGCATCGATGAGTGGAAACCGGTGATCGCAATGCTGGTCTTCGACCTCATCTCTGCCGTGACAACGGCCCTGATCAAGGCGGCGCTTGAAGACGGGCTCGACCGTCTAGTGCTCATCACGCTGCGTCAACTGGTGGCCACGGTCTTCCTTTCTCCGGTCGCATTTTTCAAAGAACGGTACTGCATAAATTTTGATTTGCAGAAGATAACCAGCAGAGTTCAGAACTTGTCCTAGAATATGATGCTACTGTTGTTTTTTTCTTTCAGGAACACACGGCCTAAGCTCACACTGGAGATCCTCGTGTACCTCTTCTTCAGCGCAGCGTTAGGGTACCGTTGGCAAACATAGCGTCACAACGATCACTTCCAGATATGATTCTGTTTGATTCATCACTGATTTTTCCTCCCATTTTAGCGCCGCGCTCTCTCAGTATACCTTCTTCTACGGGCTGCAGTACACAACAGCAACGTTTGCAATAACTTTCACCAACCTGGCACCTGTGCTGACTTTCCTCATCGCGGTCTTGCTCAGGTGTGTGTGTGTACCAGTTTTCAAATTTACCTGGTGGTACCTTGCTCATGCACCTTGCTCCTGCCAATATCTGAAACCTTCCGTCTGGGAATACTACCCATCATGGATGTAGGGTGGAGTCACTGAACATGAAGAACAAGGCAGGAGCTGCAAAGATCATCGGGACACTCATGTCGTTCGCCGGCGTGATGCTCCTGACCCTCTACAAGGGTGTGGCCTTGACACACCAAGCTGTGCCTCCAGGCCAGCATGCAGAAGCAGCAGCTGCAGAATCTGGCAAGAAGAGCTGGACACTGGGCACTCTAGCATTACTGGCAAACTGCCTGTGCTTCTCCTTCTGGCTCCTGCTGCAGTCCAAGCTCACCAAGAAGTACCCAGCACTCTACTCCAGCACCGCATACATGTTCCTCATCAGCTCCCTGCAGGGCGGGGGTCTGACGGCGGCGATACAGCGGCGGGCATCGGTGTGGGTCCTCACAAAGCCAGTGGAGATTGTTACAGTACTATACACAGTAAGATCTTTTTGTTGCAGTTTACCAAAAAAGAGTGAACTCTGAAGATAATTGGCTGAACCAAAGAACACTTGTTTCGTATGTTCCAGGGAATTTTGGGGTCTGGAGTGGGATATGTACTGATGACATGGTGTGTGGAGAAGCGAGGGCCGGTGTTCACTTCCGCCTTCATCCCTATCATCCAGATCATGGTGGCCATAATTGATTTCTTCTTTCTCCATGAGAACATCTACCTTGGAAGGTAAACCTGACTTGCCTCAGTTATTAAATCAGTACCGTATCATGACCATTCATTCATTTCCCATGTTGAAACAAATAATGCTTAATCTTTTCAGTTTATGAGTTAGTCTATCCACTTCTGCACTTGTAGAACTGCAATGGCTGGTCCAAATGGCATCACCTTTTGTATTTTTGTTTTGGCCTTGCAGTGTGCTGGGATCCATACTGATGATCATGGGCCTCTATATTCTGCTGTGGGGAAAGAGCAGGGATGCCTCGGCGACAGTACCACCTGCCAAAGAGGAAGAGGATAAGGAGAAGCAAATCAAATCATGAGGACCAAAGCTATGCAATTCTTAGGTTGTAAAACTATGGCATATATTCCTCCTTAGTTTCCTACGCCTACGTAGTTTAACCAAGAGGAATGGCATACAGTACTGTTAGTAATGCAGTTGTCGTGTGCGTTTTCGCTCGCACAACGAGACGATATGTCGGGCAAATTTCTGCAGTCATATGCCTAAATGTAGCCCAAATTCTTCAGGTGATAAAGAGCGGCGGGCATAGGTTGCCCATATCTCAGTACGTTAGAAGGTCACATCTGTCACATTGGGCATCAAAAGAAATAAAAGAAAATATTCTCTGCACGATTTTTGTACGACCATCCCACGGTCCTGTGGGGGCGGCTACATCGAATCAATGCTTTGCGATTTGATTTGGACTTAAAGAAACATTTTGCTCATCAAAGAAGAGACAGTGGGCATTGGATCTCAGAACTTTCTCATGGGAAGGCATTCCCCTAAATTGTTCCTTGTAGGTCCTAAAACGGGCTCATGCCAAAATTTTCAGTGCTAAGACAGCATCCAATGCCCTACAGTGTAGAAGAAGGCCATGCAGGAAGGATCACAAGCTATATTTTGCATGCCAGAAACTGGAAAAAAGGGGGGCAGAGCCTTACTTTGTTCCTCCGCACTGTGCAATAAAGAGACAGCTAGCTATTCGATTCAGCCGGGTGCGCAATATGCTCGATACGGCAAATTTTCCACAATTATTCAGACATTAAGAGAACAAGCAATGTCCTCCTCTCCCCCTGGCCATGTTTTAGCTCTCGGTCACGTGTGCGAAAACGAAACCGCGAGTCGGGGACATACCTTCAGATGCCATTTTCGGGACCTTCGCCTGTCACCACCCCTATAAAAACCATGGCATAACCAGAAACAAATTGCCCATCAGATCATCGAGGCGGACGAACAGACTGAGAGAAATGTGGAGTGCAGGATGCGTGGAGCAGTGGATGCCGACGGCGGCGATGGTGGCGACGAACGTCGTGATCGCCGTCATGACCGCGCTGCTCAAGCAGGCGCTGAACCAGGGGATGAACCGGCTGGTCCTCATCACTTTCAGGCAGATGCTGGCCACTGTATTCCTCGGCCCCATTGCCTACTTCAAGGAAAGGTATCATCATTACTATTATCAAAAGCAAAGGCAGAAACAGATCATCATGGTGATAAAAGCAGCTGCTAGTACCAGTACTAGCACCAGTAGTCGTCGTTGGTATTTCACTGTCGCTGATCATGCACATGAACTGGCCTTTTTCTTCTTCTTTCCTCCTTTCAGGAAGACAAGACCAAAGATCACTGCTGAAATCTTTGCGTACCTGTTCCTTAGTGGCATCCTCGGCCCGGTGCTGCTTCAGTACACGCTCTTCGTCGGCTTGGAGTACACGACCGCAACGTTTGCTGCGACCTTCGGCAATCTGCTCCCGGTGGTTACCTTCCTGATATCACTCGCTTTCGGGTGGGTAAATGTTCCTCCTTTGTTTCTGTGCCAGAAAGTCATTTTCTTACATGCAGCTCAAGTGCAAAGTTTCATATCCTACTATGTAGCACTATTATAAGTTTGAATTGATTCTGTTTGAACACCTCTAACATTTTCTTACAATAGCAGCTTGAAATGCACCAAGACCCCAATAGCTAGTTTGATTCTGTGCTACTACTTTTTAAATCTGTTTTCATCAAATCTAGCACATAATAGCATCTTGAACTGAACCAACAGCAAAGGAATAAGACTTCGGCTTTACGGACCACATCAATAACTTCACCTATGAACAGAAATTTAACACATGATTTCCTAAACCATGTGAATCAGAATCAAACACTTTTTTTCATAAGCTAATAAGTTGCATTGCACACCCATGAGCCATAATTTGTAAAAAAAATACTAGAACACCAAACAAATTAATTTAAATTTCATCCATAATTTGTGCTACTGCTAGGTATGAGGCGCTGGAGGTTCGGAGCAAGTCCGGGAGCGCCAAGATCTCCGGCACGCTGCTGTCCCTCACGGGGGCCATGATGCTCACCTTCTACAAGGGCGCGTCCCTCACCCACCACCACCTCCACCACCACCTGCCTCCGTCGGTGGCGGCCGGCGGCGAGGAGGAGCAGCACCGGAGCGCGGCGCGGTGGGTGCTGGGGTCGGCGTCGATGCTGGCGAACGTGGTGGGGTTCGCGGGGTGGCTGCTGCTGCAGCGGCGGCTGACGCGGCTGTACCCGGCCGTGTACTCGGCCACGGCGCTCATGTCGCTGCTCAGCTTCGCGCAGGCGGCGGCGCTGGCGCTGTCCACGCAGTGGGGCGCCGGCGCCGCCGCCTGGCGGCTCCGGGGCACCGTCGAGATCGCCGCCGTCGTCTACTGCGTACGTGCGCACGCGAGATCTGTGAATCAAAGATAGAATTTCTTCTGACGTAAAGATGCAAGATTTTGATTGGGGGTTGATTTGGATTTGGCAGGGGGTGGTGGCGTCCGGGGTCGGGTACCTGCTGCTGACCTACTGCGTGGAGAAGCGGGGGCCGGTGTTCACCGCCGCATTCAGCCCGCTGGCGCAGATGTTCGTCGCCGGCATCGACCTCTGCGTCCTCCACGAGCCGCTCTACCTCGGCAGGTCCGTCCGCCATTAAACTGAAACCACACCCACTCTCTGAACACTGTTGTTTTTCGTCAGAGTGCTCTTCATCAGACAGTGAGCTCATTCAGTGTTGAACTTGAATTGTAGATTGATCTGATGTTGACATGATATTTGCAGCGTGCTGGGGTCGGTGCTGGTGATCCTGGGCCTCTACCTCGTGCTGTGGGGCAAGAGGGAGGAAGCCGCCGTCGCGCTCGCCGCCGCCGCTCCGGCGAAGACGGTGGAAGCAGCAGCTGCCGGCCACGGAAACGTGGCAGAGCAGCAGGAGCGAGTGTGACTCTGAACCGAAGCCTGAACTGCAGCAAGGCACGCGCATTTGAAATTTTGAACTAGAGAGAATATGATGGACTGAAACTACTAATCAACACTGTACCGTAGGAAATTCGGATGAGAAGAGTTGTGATCTTCACATGAGATGCTGTGGTGAAGATGGGGATGAACTATGAGATGTTGAATGATGGTGTCACTCAAATCCATCTATAACTAGTTAAGTGCCCGTGCGTTGCTACGGGGCAAATCAACAATTATAGATGCATCTAAAAAACAATTATCGACGCGTTGATAACAAATTATATTGTCATTTTTAGTTGAGTGGAACACCATTATGATTTTGCTCGACAACAAATTGTATTGTATATTTTTTAGGTCAAGTGGAACACCATTATGGTGGTTTTTGAATTAAGCATCTCGCCCAAATTTTATATGGTGCTCAATTAATTAAGCTTCTGTTTGCCCAATTGCACTATACTACTTCATGTTCTATGTATAGAAGGACAAATTATATTATGTGCGCATAGACATAATCTTAATGTCCTTTCTAGTGAAATTTAGGCATGCAAGACCAGTTTTACCAACTTCTCATATGTTTCAAGGGTAAAATTTCAGCAAACCAGCAACTCATGTATAAAGATGTGTGCTATTCTTTAGTATACTTGCATCGTGAAAATTTCATGTTTTAGAAGTGAGAACCTTAGTATATTAATGCAACATATTGATGTTTTAGATGTGTGCTATTCTTTAGTATACTTGCATCGTGAAAATATCATGTTTTAGAAGTGAGAAATATCATGTTTCTGTTGTAAGAACTTGGTGCACATAGTTGCATGAAATATAATATATCCAGATCAGTTATTAGCTTCAGTCACATTAGCATCACATGACTACATCACGTAGATAACTTGACAACCCTTCATGCCACCACTTAAAATTAAATATGAAATAAAATTAGCTTTGACGCACACCTTAGCTTCACGATTACATCAATGTGATTCTATGACAGATTATCGGTGCACATTGATGCTGCCAAAATATATGGATAGTCTCAAATCGCATTGTTGTTCTTCACCATTAGGCCTGTCACAACAACAACAACAAAAAACAAAAATGAATCAACTCTCTCTCAAACTCTCACACAACAGCTAATGGTAGCAGCAGGGTACGATGAACAATATGAACTCATCTCTCTCTCTCTCTCTTCTTCCCTCTCTCTCCACTACACAACAATAGCGAATAGCAGCAGCAACAGCAGCGTACCATAAACAATATCAACTACTCTCTCTCTCTCTCTCTCCCTCCCTCTCTCTCTCTATCTCTAACGCGGCGTCGCCCCGCCTACCATTGCCCTTCTCGGATCAAGCGCTGCACCACCTTTATCCCCTCAGCTCCCTGCCGCCTCGGTTCGAGCAAGGACGTACGTACATCGGTGCCGCAGCAACACCCTCGACGAGCCGTATCGCCGCTGCCGTGCGCCATTTCAATGAGATGGCCGATATGAGAGAGATGACATATGCTCAGGGAGAGAGGATGAATGGATACCTCACGTCCAGCCCCTGATCGATGTCACCATAAGCACGTCGCCACAGGAGAATAAACGAGATGGGGAAGGGATTAGGCTTTCTCTGGTTTGCTCGGGGGACTGGTTGCGTAGCGAGACGATCGGGTATTGGATGGATTCATCATGGGCAAAAGGAAAAAGAACTACCCGTATTTTTGGATATATAGAGATTGATTACCGTCAGTCGATCGTGATTGATTCCTTCCATGAATGTAGGTAGTAGAGATAAACGAGGAAGGAGACTGATTTGGTAGAGATAAACAAGGAAGGAGACCGATTCGGTGGGACCACACGCAACTTGAGATAATCGGCGTCTATTAATTGCGAGATCGGAGAAAATCAGGGATCCTATCGATCGATGGGAGGGGAGCAACGAACGAACGAACGAACGACGTACGGAGTAGAGATTAGGAGCCCTGATTTATAGGCATTCACTCTGTTCGTTCGTTCGTTCGTGTCAAAAATTAGTAATGGTCGATCTCCGGCTAGCTGAGCCGTTCAACCTGTCCGTCTTGGGCATGGCCGACACCTCACACCTGTGTCGTCCTCCATTAACGGGCCCTCACCCCCACTTACGAGCTCATAAGTGATAAATAGACATGGCGCAGAACCACGCTCCTGCACGATCGAGGCAGCATGGCGAAGAAACAAGGAGAACGCGGCGGCCGCACCACGGCCATGGCGGTGCTCGCCGTGGCCGTGGCGGTCCTCTTCCTGGCCGGGGCGCCGCGCACGGCGCAGGCGGCGGTGATGGCGGCGTCGGCGGGGATCGAGGAGGCGTGCCGGGGCGCGGCGAGCCGGGACGCGGCGGTGGACTACGAGCACTGCGTGTCCTCCCTGTCCTCCGACGCGGAGGGCCGGGACGCGGCGGACATGCACGCGCTGGCGGCGGCGGCGACGCGGATGGCGGTGGAGCACGCGGCGGCCACGGAGGCGCGGATGGAGGGGCTGGGCGAGGCGGAGGGCAGCCCGCGCGCGCGCGCCAGGCTGGGGCGCTGCACGGAGCTCTACGGCGCCGCGGCCGACGTGCTCCGGGACGCGCTGGACAACATCCGGGCGCGCGTGTACGGGCGCGCCGTGGAGCAGATCGCGGCCGCGCTGGGCGCCGCCGAGCGGTGCGAGGACGCGTGGAAGGGCGAGGAGGAGGCGCGGGGAGGCCGCGGCGGCGGCGGCGTGCCCGTCGCCGGGCACGACAAGGAGTACGGCCGCCTCGCCGTGGTCGCGCTCGGGATCACCAGCGGCATCGCCTGACCGTCGGTCGGCCGCTTTGCCACGTACCACGTAGAAGACATGCGTGCCCGACCGACGTGATAAATAAAACGAATTGGGATTAATAATGTACGAATAAACCCTATTTTTTCAACATGGCTGCATAAGATAGTTTGATGGTATGTGCAATGTTTTTACATTGAGTGGTATCAATGGGAGACGAGTGTGATAATAAAATGTAGCCGTGTGGTCTTCAAGAAAAATCGATATGATCCATACAACTAGCGAATCTAAGACACCTTAAGTGTCATACTAAGTCTTATATTATCTCGTGCAAAAACGTCTTACATTATGATACCGAGTGGATGTTTTTTCTTTTGCAAAAATAAAGGCCTGATATTCATTAAAAGAACTGAATACAACCCTACAAGGAGCATATTACAGCAAACACATGCCACCCAACCATGCAGGGAGAGGACACGTGGAGGGCCACGAGTAACAAACATTGGGACAGCCGATCGACGCTGCTCCACCTTGAAGCATTGCCGCCGACAATCGCTATCAAGCAGAACATGTAGCCGGACACCGGTAATGAAGATGATGACCAACAACCTAAAGGAGGACAAAGATGACTTCATCAAGCGGCCTTTTGAGACACATGATTAGTAGATCGTCAACACCAAGGATCATGTCTAGCATCATGTGCCGGAGAGGAATAAGCCCCTTGGATGGGCTATCACCTCCCTGTGGAAGCTGAAGCAACGTTGAAGACCTGCTTACCGAGGATCTGTGTCCAAAGACCACGAAGTGCGCCTGCAGTTAAGGAGCTTGAGATGTAGTATGATAGAATCTCCAAGTCAAGTGAAAAGAATCGTTGCCCATCGATGGTTATCCCTCACTTTGGTGCTTGCTTTGACATGTCGTCATCCAACAGTTCCTCTGGCTTCAGCATCGATGGGGCTGAGTATAACCATCAAGATCAGGAAGAAACGACGCAGCTTCACCCTGATGATCTTGGTCAACTGGAAGATGAGGAAGAACCGCACCGAGATCGTTATGTTGGTGAGGGATCCGCACCATAGTGTAAGAAACTAAAGATGCATAGTCATAACTTGCCTATTCAATTCCCATCCATGCTTTTCACAAACCACTTTGATAACCTAATCTGACGTCATGAGGTGCAAAACATCCCTCGTGCACATGTCCCCTCAGACTGGGATATCCAGCGTGACACGGGGTCAAATTCAGAGAGGAAAGACAGCTGGGGTACCAGCAACTATGAGATTCTACACGCACAACAACATACTAGCATGTTGGTGCAGACTTTGATTAACCAAATAATCAGTTGACGAAGATGGTCGTGAGGCATATCCAAGCATGCGACAAGAAGCCACCACCACTTTTAAAGGACCAAGCATGAGGAGGTCTACAGTGTTATTTATATATCTTAGTATGTTAGTTGTTTCATTGCCCCTTAAGAGCATTTGTCAATGTAATCGTTCGGAGTCAAATAATGAAGGGTTATTAATTTGCTTGTTTTCTCTTATTTATGCTCGATGACAATGTGATTTTTAGTTTTCTTTTATTTATCCCAGCAAACATTCTATTGTCATTTCTTTTATCACTACACGTTGAGAAGAACAGAAGATTGTCTTAAGTTGCATGTTTGTTCTTAGCTCCATGCCATGTTTTAGCAATGGCAGCAACGATACAAGTGCTTACTCGCAAACTATTTAGATAGCAAAAATAGACATGGTACTGTTCCAAGATAAACATATAACATATTATTATTTTTCAGACATATTTTTTCCAGACATAGTAGGTAGCAAGAAGCTCTCTCCACGACGTTCTCTCGCGTTCTCTTTAGAAAAATAAGAGGTTGGACCTCTTTTTTTAGATACAACAAAAATATCACAATTTTGGAAATACTACGGTTTATAAAACTTCAGTCTTTTTGGACATCAAACACGTGAAAGTTAAAACTGTGGGTCTCTAGAAAACTAGAATATTCTCCGAAAACTCCAAAAAATTCTTTGCTGCCAAGCGTAACCTTAGTACTGCATACTTTCAAGTTTTTGGCTTAAAAAATAATGTTGTCTAAGTTACTGTGGTATATATCATACTGAAGTTTTGCCGCAGTACTTACAAAAACGGACGCCGTCAGTTTTTTCTAAAAGTCGACCACCAAAAATCATTTTGGATAGATTACTTTCTGACGTCTCGATCCAAGCTAGCCTCGTTAAATAATTGGTCATTCGAGATGTGCACATAATATAAATGAGAAAAATGGAAATAACTTAATGAGAATATTAGTAAGGTTAATATCCTCAAAGAAGAAAGTCAATTTCCCCTAATTAATATATTACGACAAGAATTTGAGATTGTATACACATGTGATAAATCAGTTACGTTTTGATAAGGCAAGTGATCATAAATCAAAAATTTGCATTAATTAAATATATTGTGAATCACAAATCACAAATCAGTTGGGTTGATCACAGACCGATTTTGAGGTGTCTGTTTCCTTGATAAATACACAATTTTCAATAGGTTGCCGAATATTAAATATCCGATTATTGACCATTTTTCATTTTTCATTTTCCCGCCGCCCGCCTGAAAACAAATTTTCTTAGCCATTTTTCATTTTCCAGCCGCCCACTATGCTTATAAAAAAGCCCCACAGCACCATCTTTGTCTCCATCTTTCTGCAGCACCATGTTTGTCTCCATCTTTCTACAGAGGAAAAGCCATCTCCTCCACGACCATGGTAAACTCATACAGATCGATCACCTCTAAGAGGGTGATGGCATCGCCGCCGGTTCCTATCGTTAGTCAGCCCATCATCCCTCCGATGAACATGCAAGATAGTATAATCACATTGTATGGTGGTTTGCCATCACCGCTCAGTAATTTACCTCATCCGTTCTTTCTATTCTACGCACAAGAACTTTCATCGTGTTCAAATGGAGCATATATATATATATATATATATATATATATATATATATATATATATATATATATATATATATATATATATATAAATTGCTGGATCATTCATGCTATGGTCCTGTGGAAGGCTCAAATCAAGGAGAATGGCATGGAAACTTGTACCTTCAGTGCATACTACTCGATCAGCATGTAAGTCATTAATCATCACTACTTGATAGCCCGCATTTTTATAGCCCACATTTTTAAAATACATGTTTAATAAACAGTTTTGTTTCCTCATTATTGTTATGATTCATAAAAAATTATTAGGGAACAAAGATGGAAGCGATTGCGTACAACAACCAAGCAATTCGCTTCAACAGCATGCTACAGACCGGTATGACCCCTGATTTCAATCTCGTCGGGTTCAACCCTATGTAAATACCCGATGGCCATTTCTCGTATCTAGCCATGGACTTTGTCGTCACACTACATGTTAGGATCGAGGTTATGATGTTGGCGCAACGGATAACGTCGACAATTTGCCCCCTGTGCTTCCCACGGTTTGAAGTCATATTCTCGCTACGGGACAAAAGCATCACTGGTGCATAAACTTTAACTTTGGTCTTGCATTTTACTCCGTAAAACTCAGTGCCTCATTATGATTGTATTTTTGGAGATGTGGTTTCTATTCTTGCCTATGTTGGTAGGATACAATATCAGTGGGATTCAATATATAAACGCCACGTCCCTTACCTCGAGATTGGTCTCATGAACTTTCAGTAAGCGTCATTTACAATTTGCACGTTCCATATGCTTCTTTTTGTAGTTTTATTGCTGCAAGCATATACTAACATTTTTATTTGGTTGTAGACGGCAGATAATTTTCTTACGTGTACGTGAAGAGCATGTTGGTCGTCACTTCTACCATTTGCAATGCACTGATAATCTATTCGAGAAGCTTGTTGTTACTTACATACAGGTAAACCAGAGGCAACAATTCTTGCAAACTATGAGGGAGAGCACATTCTTCTTCTCTCCTAACATTAATGATGATGATCATCATCTACAAGGTAGGGGCTGCGTTCTATTTTAAATTTGTTGTCAATGTATTTTTTCTGTAATACTATGTCACTAAAACACTGATTTTTATCGTAGATATCCAAGAAGCCAGCCTCATGACACTTGATGAAACGCGTGCATACATCAAGGATATTGTTCAAGCTAGGAACAATGGACGCTAGAATATCTGTGTACACAAGTGTGCAGTTTGTCTTAGATATACAAATGTATGAACGCTTTGCATGCAACATTCCGTTGCCAATTGTCATATTTTGAGGCGTCTTAGATATACAAATGTATGAACGCTTATGTCTTGTTGGTTTAATAATATGTCATATTCAACAAAAAATCTATTTAAAACTGTCGTCACATTTCGTCGCCATATACTGTGAAGTCCTGAACTATATATTTGACTAATATATATTTGATGATCAAACTGTCTAAAATGGACTTCAAATGGTAACGTGTCTACTATCATTCTCTCTACACATATGAATCTCTTTTAGTGTAGGTTCAAATATTTTTAACATACAGTGTAGCGCAAAAAGGAAAAGACGTTGACCTTGACAGATGTCATCGCATGCTATCAGGAATTTTGGCATTCCAAGGAAAATATAATTAATTTTGTACACGGAATCAAGAAGTGCCATATGCATCAGCCAGATGGTCGTGTTGAGTAGGACAAAAACAGAAAAAAAAACGTTGTGTTTCTTTCTATATCTCGGACGCCCGTGTTTGACCTAGAATAGGAAATATATGTGGTGTTTCTTTCTATATCTCTGGAGGTGAAGTTTGGAAAGGAGACACAGATTAGGAAATATATAATCCGGCGTTGATTCATTTGCCTGGTGGAGCATGCAACCAAAATAAAATTATGGCATATTATCCTATGGTTTTTGTTATGGAAACTTGTAATAATGGAAGGATATGGGGCACCTTCCGAGTACATGCCCCACAATTCCTCCCGGCCCTCATCTTATACTCAATATTTACTTTTCTGTTGTATTCACAAAATAAGTGGGCTGAAATATAATGGGATTGGGAAGATATTATCTAATACTGGGAGAAAGATCTGATCCGTCCACAATTGAAAATAATTTCTACAAGAAAATGAATAACGGCTTTAATTAAACGACGTTCATCTTTTGGAAGGTAATATTAACTCTCCAAAAAATTAGATGTCACAAGAACAAAATGATCAACTCCATCCGCGTCCTATTTCACCACCCACCCAAGTTCACAGATACCCATCAGCAATTTCCGATCAAGAATGAATTTTCTATCCCATGGAGGCGATCATTGGGAGTGCTGCGCACACACCCCAAGAGGGTGCGCCCGCGCCCCAGGAGGATGTTCCCGCGCCCTAGGAGGATGTGCCCGCGCCCATGGATCTTCTGCCCCAACCAATGCATGTCGTGGAAGATGCACTCCAATACATATTTGACTTTATCATTGGCGTTCGAGACGAAGATACATTAAAGTAAGTTGTCTTATTATACATTCTTTTGCTATATACAAATCATGTTGGAACACTCTGGTACACAGCAAACTAAGATAGCTAGACTGGCAATCCTAAAACATTCATATGTACATGTATACGTTTTTAGTTGAATCCTTGTACATAAACAATGTCTTGCAAAGGCCATGAATTCAGGTTCTAGATTTGATACGTGTAGATACATCTAGGTGAGGACAATCTGACCTCGTGCAATGTCATGCAATCTAACCATGAATTCGGTTTATAGGTTAGTATTGCTTGGTCTCGTCCAAATTGTAGGGAGAAAGTTAAACTAGAAGAGAACCATTGATATTTGCAACCAGTACTAAGGATTTAATCTATATTGATAGATGTCTTTTGCTAAATGTTGTTGTGCATTTTTTTGTGCAGCTCAATATGGATAAGAAGCGCACAACCGTACCATATCGAAATCAGCCTCCGAATGATCCAGGACACCCTTTTTTTTCATAAAAAACTTCATCCCAAATGCTTCAACCTTGTTGTTCGTAAGCTTGCGAGCGCTAATGTAGAGAGGACCGCAGGCACCAACTGGGTTGGAAGCAAACATTATTTCGACTTGCAGTTTCATGCTCAATCACAGGCCCTGAGGTTCTCCTGGATGACACAAGGAGAGCGCATCACGGAGTCTACATACTGAGGAGGAGGGTTGTCATGATGGATCCATCCTTCAACACGTTTGATCCTGAAGAGAGCACTCATAACATATTGATGAGGAAGGAAATAACATTGCTGAAGGAAGAATTCGACAATGTGTTGCAAACTAGGATCCCTGATTGGAATACCCAAATCATGGATTGGGAACAAGATACCATGTCCTGTGCTGCTCATCGGTAATCTACTAAATTGATCGCATACATAAGATGCAGACCATTATAATGTTTAATATTTATTTTTTGTGTCGCAGCAAACACTCTGGCTTCTTTGTCCTACAGGAGATGGCCCACCAGATTGGTCGTTTGCGTAGCATGGGCTAGATGAACACCAGCGTAAGTACATATATGATGAGTTGATGTGTGCTAATTATTATCCAACCATTTTATTAAATGATTGAGTTTTTGCACCTTTCCTAGGATTCAATACAGCTCAGACACAACTGACGGTCCAGATGCTAAAGGTGAAAGACAATGAAGCCGCTGGAAACATCCCGCAAGAGATTAGAGCGGCCTTGAGGGTTTCAACTTTTCTAGGGATCGAATTCATAATTATCTATTTTTGATATAAATAATTAGATAATAACTTTATGGGGTCTTCTATATACGTACGTTTAAATTTTTTTATGATGTTTTGGTATTATTAAACTATTCAAACTTTATGGTGTTTTGGTATTATTGAAGTTTGGTTTTTCTACCATATTGTTGGATTATTAATTGATTTTGTTGCAACATCATCAACGAATCATTCGTTTGTCTGCCATGAATAAGCAGTGAGCCCCTGTTGAGAAGATGTACATGGCTAATAGGGTTTGACGCAAGATGAGATGAGTCACCAGTGTTTAATGTTTTTCCTAAATTAGGAAAATGCACGTGCGTGCACCGGATATTTACATCGTTTGGCGGCAACATTGTTCCTCCACCTGTTTCTGCACCAACTGTCTTTGCCTTGAAGATGTACAAAACGGAAATCGTCACATCTATCAATGCCCGCATCCAGCTCACAACCCCCTATCACTTCCTCTACCATTGAATTTTAGACACGCTATCATCGTGTAGAACATTCAAAAATATTAAAAAACAATGGGCCGGCACATTAGTAAGTTATTATACTTCTATAATTCCTACAACTCCCACATGAATGCACGAGCAGCCCTAAATAGTAAAGTCCATCCAGGATATGTCAATTAGAACTCTAAATATCCTGAACTACATATTTGATGACTATACATTTGATCAAACTGTCAAACATGGTAACGTGTTTTCTCTCTTTCTCCCTACACACATGAATCTGTTTCCAAGAATCCTTAAAATCCTTTCCTTCCAAAACGTGATAGTATCCAATCTCCCGGTGTGGCCTACCATATGTCTCTCAGCCCCCTGAATTCAATGGGTTGCCCAGTGTGGCCATTAATTTTCCCTTAATCAGATTTGCTTACAAGGAAAGTTAAATTCTGCTTGTTCCGGTCGGGAAAGGAAACGTATATTAGAGATATATAATCCAGTGTTTATTTATTTGCCCAGTGGAGTATGGAATCAAAAGAAATGCTTGTCCTATTATTAGCAAGGTTTTGTAATGGAAACATGCACGGATGGAAGGATAATTAAGGGGCACCTTCCAATCCATACAACATCATAATGCCTCACCGACCTGGTGCCGGACGATTCCCCTCTGACACGCATATATATGGTCCGGCTGTGAGTCCACCATCGTCCACTGCCCCCTCGCTCGCTCATCCTGGTGCTAAGAAGACGTTCTGCCTGCGGCAATGGCTGCAATGGCGAATTTTGATGGAGTGAACGACGTAGTCGACTACATCTAGAACTACATCATGCTTTCCTCAGATGAGGAGCAATTAGAGTTTGTTCTGACATCCCTAATCTACATCTATACTTTTTTTGCACTTGTTAGCTGTAGTTCACTACCATTATAGTTTGCATTATCGACTTCTTATTTTAAACCCGAGTAAAAATCTGTTCTTTCACCTAATCCATGTCGATGAGTTGGTTGTTGGGGAACGTAGTAATTTCAAAAAGTTTCCTACGCACACGCAAGATCATGGTGATGCATAGCAACGAGAGGGGAGAGTGTTGTCCATGTACCCTCGTAGACCGAAAGCGGAAGTGTTATGACAATGCGGTTGATGTAGTCATACGTCTTCAGGATTGACCGATCCTAGTACCGAACGTACCGCACCTCCACGATCTGCACACGTTCAACTCGGCGACGTCCTGCAAACTCACAATCCAGTAGAGCTTCGATGGAGAGCTTCGTCAGCACGACGGCATGATGACGGTGATGATGAAGCTACCGACGCAGGGCTTCGCCTAAGCACTGCTACGATATGACCGATGTGGATTATGGTGGAGGGGGGCACCGCACACGGCTAAGAGATCAATGATCAACTTGTGTGTCTACGGGGTGCCCCCTCCCCTGTATATAGAGGAGTGGAGGAGGGGGGAGGGCCGGCCCTCTATGGCGCGCCCTGGAGGAGTCCTACTCCCACCGGGAGTAGGATTCCCCCCTTCCCTAGTTGGACTAGGAGAGAAGGAAGGGGGAGAGAGGGAGGAAGGAAAGGGGGGCGCCGCCCCCCCTCCTAGTCCAATTCAGACCAAAGGGAGAGGGGGCGCGCGGCCTGCCCTGGTCTCCTCTCTCTCTCTCTCTCCACTATGGCCCAATAAGCCCATACACTTACCAGGGATTCCGGTAACCTCCCGGTACTCCGGTAAAATCCCGATTTCACCCGGAACTATTCCGATCTCCAAATATAGGCTTCCAATATATCGATCTTTATGTCTCGACCATTTCGAGACTCGTCGTCATGTCCGTGATCATAACCGGGACTCCGAACTACCTTCGGTACATCAAAACACATAAACTCATAATACCTATCGTCACCGAACGTTAAGTGTGCGGACCCTACGGGTTCGAGAACTATGTAGACATGACCGAGACACGTCTTCGGTCAATTACCAACAGCGGAACCTGGATGCTCATATTGGCTCCCACATATTCTACAAAGATCTTTATCGGTCAAACCGCATAACAACATACGTTGTTCCCTTTGTCACCGGTATGTTACTTGCCCGAGATTCGATCGTCGGTATCTCAATACCTAGTTCAATCTCATTACTGGAAAGTCTCTTTACTCGCTCCGTAATGCATCATCCCGCAACTAACTCATTAGTTACATTGCTTGCAAGGCTTATAGTGATGTCCATTACCGAGAGGGCCCAGAGATACCTCTCCGACAATCGGAGTGAAAAATCATAATCTTGATCTATGCCAACTCAACAAGTACCATCGGAGACACCTTGTAGAGCACCTTTATAATCACCCAGTTACGTTGTGACGTTTGGTAGCACAGAAAGTGTTCCTCCGGTATTCGGGAGTTGCATAATCTCATAGTCATAGGAACATGTATAAGTCATGAAGAAAGCAATAGCAATATACTAAACGATCAGATGCTAAGCTAATGGAATGGGTCAAGTCAATCACATCATTCTCTAATGATGTGATCTAGATTAATCAAATGACAACTCATATCTATGGTTAGGAAACTCAACCATCTTTGATTCAACGAGCTAGTGAAGTAGAGGCATACTAGTGACACTCTGTTTGTCTATGTATTCACACATATACTAAGTTTCCGGTTAATACAATTCTAGCATGAATAATAAACATTTATCATGATATAAGGAAATATAAATAACAACTTCATTATTGCCTCTAGGGCATATTTCCTTCAGTCCCCCACTTGCACTAGAGTCAGTAATCTAGATTACACAGTAAGGATTCTAACACCCATGGAGTCTTGGTGCTGATCATGTTTTGCTCGTGAGATAGGCTTAGTCAACGGGTGCGCAACATTCAGATCCGTGTGTATCTTGCAAATCTCTATGTCTCCCTCCTTGACTTGATCGCGGATGGAATTGAAGCGTCTCTCGATATGTTTGGTTCTCTTGTGAAATCAGGATTCCTTTGCTAGGGCAATTGCACCAGTATTGTCACAAAAGATTTTTCATTGGACCCGATGCACTAGGTATGACACCTAGATCAGATGTGAACTAGTTCATCCAGACTCCTTCATTTGCTGCTTCCGAAGCAGCTATGTACTCTGCTTCACACGTAGATCCCGCCACGACGCTTTGCTTAGACTTGCACCAACTGACAGCTCCACCGTTCAATATAAACACGTATCCGGTTTGTGACTTAGAGTCATTCGGATCAGTGTCAAAGCTTGCATCGACGTAACCATTTACGACGAGCTCTTTGCCACTTCCATAAACGAGAAACATATCCTTAGTCCTTTTCAGGTATTTCAGGATGTTCTTGACCGCTGTCGATGATCCACTCCTGGATTACTTTGGTACCTCCCTGCTAAACTAATAACAAGGCACACATCAGGTCTGGTACCCAGCATTGCATACATGATAGAGCCTACGGCTGAAGCATAGGGAACACCTTTCATTTTCTCTCTATCTTCTGCAGTGGTCGGGCATTGAGTCTGACTCAACTTCACACCTTGTAATACAGGCAAGAACCCTTTCTTTGCTTGATCCATTTTGAACTTCTTCAAAACTTTATCAAGGTATGTGCTTTGTGAAAGTCCAATTAAGCGTCTTGATCTATCTCTATAGATCTTGATGCCCAATATATAAGCAGCTTCACCGAGGTCTTTCATTGAAAAATTCTTATTCAAGTATCCTTTTATGCTATCCAGAAATTCTATATCATTTCCAATCAACAATATGCCATCCACATATAATATTAGAAATTCTACAGAGATCCCACTCACTTTCTTGTAAATACAGGCTTCTCCAAAAGTCTGTATAAAACCATATGCTTTGATCACACTATCAAAATGTTTATTCCAACTCCGAGATGCTTGCACCAGTCCATAGATGGATCGCTGGAGCTTGCACACTTTGTTAGCATCCTTTGGATCGATAAAACCTTTAGGTTGCATCATATACAACTCTTCTTCCATAAATCCATTCAGGAATGCAGTCTTTACATCCATTTGCCAAATTTCATAATCAGAAAATGCAACAATTGCTAACATGATTACAGACGGACTAAAGCATTGCTACAGGTGAGAAAGTCTCATCGTAGTCAACTCCTTGAACTTGTCGAAAACCTTTCGCAACAAGTCGAGCTTTGTAGACAGTAACATTACCGTCAACGTCTTTCTTCTTCTTGAAGATCCATTTATTCTCGATGGCTTGCCGATCATCGGGCAAGTCAACCAAAGTCCACACTTTGTTCTCATACATGGATCCCATCTCAGATTTCATGGCCTCAAGCCATTTTGCGGAATCTGGGCTCATCATCGCTTCCTCATAGTTCGTAGGTTCGTCATGGTCAAGTAACATGTGTTGGGGAACGTTGCAGAAAATAAAAAATTTCTATGCTTTCACCAAGATCAATCTATGAGTTCATCTAGCAACGAGAGAAAGGAGTGCATCTACATGCCCTTGTAGATCGAGAGCGGAAGCGTTCAAGAGAACGGGGTTGAGGGAGTCGTACTCGACGTGATCCAAATCACCGATGATCCTAGTGCTGAACGGACAGCACCTCCGCTTCAACACACGTACGGTTGAGGAAGACGTCTCCTCCTTCTTGATCCAGCAAGGGGGGAGGAGAGGTTGACCGGGATCCAGCAGCATGACGGCGTGGTGGTGGATGCAGCAGTGATCTCGGCAGAGCTTCGCCGAGCTTCTACGAGAGGGAGATGTGTAGCAAGGGGGAAGGGAGGCGCCAAGAGCATGGGTGCGGCTGCCCTCCCTCCCCCCTCTTTATATAGGCCCCCTAGGGGGGGCGCTGGCCCTAGGAGATGAGATCTCCAAGGGGGGGGGGGGCAAGGGGGAGGCTTGCCCCCCAAGGCAAGTGGAGGCGCCCCCACCCTAGGGTTTCCAACCCTAGGCGCAGGGGGCCCAAAGGGGGGGCGCACCAGCCCACCAGGGGCTGGTTCCCATCCCCACTTCAGCCCACGGGGCCCTCTGGGATAGGTGGGCCCACCCGGTGGACCCCTGGGACCCTTCCGGTGGTCCCGGTACAATACCGGTGACCCCCGAAACTTTCCCGATGGCCGAAACTGCACTTCCTATAGATAATTCTTCACCTCCGGACCATTCCGGAACTCCTCGTGACGTCCGAGATCTCATCCGGGACTCTGAACAACTTTAGGGTTACTGCATACTCATATCTCTATAACCCTAGCATCACCGAACCTTAAGTGTGTAGACCCTACGGGTTCGGGAGACATGCAGACATGACTGAGACGCCTCTCCGGTCAATAACCAACAGCGGGATCTGGATACCCATGATGGCTCCCACATGCTCCTCGATGATTTCATCGGATGAACCACGATGTCGAGGATTCAATCAATCCCGTATACAATTCCCTTTGTCAATCGGTACGTTACTTGCCCGAGACTCGATCGTCGGTATCCCAATACCTCGTTTAGTTACCGGCAAGTCACTTTACTCGTACCGTAATGCATGATCCCGTGACCAGACACTTGGTCACATTGATCTCATTATGATGATGCATTACTGAGTGGGCCCAGAGATACCTCTCCGTCATACGGAGTGACAAATCCCAGTTTCGATTCGTGCCAACCCAACAGACACTTTCGGAGATACCCGTAGTGCACCTTTATAGTCACCCAGTTACGTTGTGACGCTTATACACCAAAGCACTCCTACGGTATCCGGGAGTTGCACAATCTCATGGTCTAAGGAAATGATACTTGACATTTGGAAAAGCTCTAGCTAAACGAACTACACGATCTTTGGGCTATGCTGTGATCCCGTCACATCACATCATTCTCCTAATGATGTGATCCCGTTATCAATGACATCCAATGCCCATAGTCAGGAAACCATGACTATCTGTTGATCAACGAGCTAGTCAACTAGAGGCTTACTAGGGACACGTTGTGGTCTATGTATTCACACGTGTATTACGATTTCCGGATAACACAGTTATAGTATGAATAACAGACAATTATCATGAACAAAGAAATATAATAATAACCATTTTGCCTCTAGGGTATATTTGCAACAGTCTCCCACTTGCACTAGAGTCAATATTCTACTTACATTGTGATGAATCGAACACCCATAGCGTTCTGGTGTTGATCATGTTTTGCTCTAGGGAGAGGTTTAGTCAACGGATCTGCTACCTTCAGATCCGTATGTACTTTACAAATATCTGTGTCTCCATCTTGAACATTTACACGTATGGAGTTGAAGCGATGCTTGATGTGGCTGGTCTTCTTGTGAAACCTGGGCTCCTTGGCAAGTGCAATAGCTCCAATGTTGTCACAGAAGAGTGCGATCGGCCCCGACGCATTGGGTATGACTCCTAGGTCGGTGATGAACTCCTTCACCCAGATTGCTTCATGCGCTGCCTCCGAGGCTGCCATGTACTCCGCTTCACATGTAGATCCCGCCACGACGCTTTGCTTGCAGCTGCACCAGCCATCGCTCCACCTCCATAAACGAGAAACATGTCCTTATTCCTTTTCAGGTACTTCAGGATGTTCTTGACCGCTGTCCAGTGTTCCTTGCTGGGATTACTTTGGTACCTTCCTACCAAACTTACGGCAAGGTTTACATCAGGTCTGGTACACAACATGGCATACATAATAGACCCTATGGCTGAGGCATAGGGGATGCCACCCATCTCTTCTTTATCTTCTGCCGTGGTCGGGCATTGAGCTGAGCTCAATCTTACACCTTGCAATACAGGCAAGAACCCTTTCTTGGACTAATCCATATTGAACTTCTTCAATATCTTATCAAGGTATGTGCTTTGTGAAAGATTTATGAGGCATCTCGATCTATCCCTATAGATCTTGATGCCTAATATGTAAGCAGCTTCTCCAAGGTCCTTCATTGAAAAACACTTATTCAAGTAGGCCTTAATGCTGTCCAAAAGTTCTATATCATTTCCCATCAAAAGTATGTCATCTACATATAATATGAGAAATGCTACAGAGCTCCCACTCACTTTCTTGTAAACGCAGGCTTCTCCATAAGTCTGCATAAACCCAAACGCTTTGATCATCTCATTAAAGCGAATGTTCCAACTCCGATATGCTTGCACCAGCCCATAAATGGATCGCTGGAGCTTGCATACCTTGTTAGCATTCTCGTGGTCGACAAAACCTTCCGCTGCATCATATACAGTTCTTCCTTAAGATGGCCGTTAAGGAATGCCGCTTTTGACGTCCATTTGCCATATCTCATAATCATAGTATGCGGCAATTGCTAACATGATTCGGACGGACTTCAGCTTCGCCACGGGAGAGAAAGTCTCATCGTAGTCAATCCCTTGAACTTGTCGATAACCCTTAGCGACAAGTCGAGCTTTATATATGGTAACATTACCATCCGCGTCCGTCTTCTTCTTAAAGATCCATTTGTTTTCTATTGCTCGCCGATCATCGGGCAAGTCTGTCAAAGTCCATACTTTGTTTTCATACATGGATCCTATCTCGGATTGCATGGCTTCAAGCCATTTGTTGGAATCTGGGCCCGCCATCGCTTCTTCATAGTTCGAAGGTTCACCGTTGTCTAACAACATGATTTCCAAGACAGGGTTGCCGTACCACTCTGGTGCGGAACGTGTCCTTGTGGACCTTCGAAGTTCAGTAGGAGCTTGATCCGAAGTATCTTGATCATCATCATTAACCTCCTCTCTTGTCGGTGCAGGCACCACAGGAACATCTTCCTGAGTTGCGCCACTTACCGTTTCAAGAGGTAGTACTTCATCAAGCTCTACTTTCCTCCCAATTAATTCTTCCGAGAGAAACTCTTTCTCCAGAAAGGACCCGTTCTTGGCAACAAAGATTTTGCCTTCGGATCTTAAGTAGAAGATATACCCAATGGTTTCCTTAGGGTATCCTATGAAGACGCATTTTTCCGACTTGGGTTCGAGCTTTTCAGGTTGGAGTTTCTTGACATAAGCATCGCATCCCCAAACTTTTAGAAACGACAGCTTAGGTTTCTTTCCAAACCATAATTCATACGGTGTCGTCTCAACGGATTTAGACGGTGCCCTATTTAAAGTGAATGTAGCTGTCTCTAGAGCGTATCCCCAAAATGATAGCGGTAAATCGGTAAGAGACATCATAGATCGCACCATATCTAATAAAGTGTGATTACGACGTTCGGACACACCGTTACGCTGAGGTGTTCCAGGCGGCGTGAGTTGTGAAATGATTCCACATTTCCTGAAATGCGTACTCAAATTCGTGACTTAGATATTCTCCCCATGATCTAATCAGAAGAACTTTATCTTTCGGTCACGTTGATTCTCTACCTCATTCTGAAATTCCTTGAACTTTTCAAAGGTCTCAGACTTGTGTTTCATCAAGTAGACATACCCATATCTACTCAAGTCATCAGTGAGAGTGAGAACATAACGATATCCTCCACGAGCCTCAACGCTCATTGGACCGCACACATCAGTATGTATGATTTCCAATAAGTTGGTTGCTCGCTCCATTGTTCCGGAGAACGGAGTCTTGGTCATTTTGCCCATGAGGCATGGTTCGCATGTGTCAAATGATTCATAATCGAGAGACTCTAAAAGTCCATCAGCATGGAGCTTCTTCATGCGCTTGACACCAATGTGACCAAGGCGGCAGTGCCACAAGTATGTGGGACTATCGTTATCAACTTTACATCTTTTGGTATTCACACTATGAATATGTGTAACATCACGTCCGAGATTCATTAAGAATAAACCATTGACCATCGGGCATGACCATAAAACATATCTCTCATATAAATAGAACAACCATTATTCTCGGATTTAAATGAGTAGCCATCTCGTATTAAACGAGATCCAGATACAATGTGCATGCTCAAAGCTGGTACTAAATAACAATTATTGAGGTTTAAAACTAATCCCTTAGGTAAATGTAGAGGTAGCGTGTCGACGGCGATCACATCGACCTTGGAACCATTCCCGACGCGCATCGTCACCTCGTCCTTCGCCAGTCTCCGCTTATTCCGCAGCTCCTGCTTTGAGTTACAAATATGAGCAACCGCACCGGTATCAAATACCCAGGAGCTACTACGAGCACTGGTAAGGTACACATCAATTACATGTATATCAAATATACCTTTGGTTTTGCCGGCCTTCTTGTCCGCTAAATACTTGGGGCAGTTCCGCTTTCAGTGACCACATCCCTTGCAATAAAAGCACTTTCGGTCTCGTGGATTGGGTCCATTGTTTGACTTCTTCCCGGTAACTGGCTTACGGTAGCGGCAGCTCCTTTGCCTTCCTTCTTGAAGTTCCTCTTACCCTTGCGTTTCTTGAACTTAGTCGCTTTTATTCACCATCAACACTTGATGTTCCTTTTGATCTCTACCTCCGCTGATTTCAGCATTGAATATACCTCAGAATGGTCTTTTTCCATCCCCTGCATATTGAAGTTCATCACAAAGCTCTTGTAGCTCGGGTGGAAGCGATCGCAGGATTCTGTCAATGACTGCGTCATCCGGGAGATTAACTCCCAGCCGAGTCAAGCGGTTGTGCAACCTGCACATCTTGAGTATGTGCTCACCGACAGAACTATTTTCCTCCATCTTACAGCTGAAGAACTTGTCGGATACTTCATATCTCTTGACCGGGCATGAGCTTGGAAAACCATTTTCAGCTCTTTGAACATCTCATATGCTCCGTGTTGCTCAAAACGCTTTTGGAGCCCCGGTTCTAAGCTGTAAAGCATGCCGCACTGAACGAGGGAGTAATCATCAGCACGAGACTGCCAAGCGTTCATAACGTCTTGGTTCTCTGGGATTGGTGCTTCACCTAGCGGTGCTTCTAGGACATAATCTTTCTTGGCAGCTATGAGGATGATCCTCAGGTTCCGGACCCAGTCCGTATAGTTGCTGCCATCATCTTTCAGCTTGGTTTTCTAGGAACGCGTTGAAGTTGAGGGTAACATGGGCCATTTGATCTACAAGACATATTGTAAAGATTTTAGACTAAGTTCATGATAATTTAGTTCATCTAATCAAATTATTTAATGAACTCCCACTCAGATTAGACATCCCTCTAGTCATCTAAGTGATACATGATCCGACTCGACTAGCCCGTGTCCGATCATCACGTGAGACGGACTAGTCATCATCGGTGAACATCTCCATGTTGATCGTATCTTCTATACGACTCATGCTCGACCTTTCGGTCCTCCGTGTTCCTAGGTCATGTCTGTACATGCTAGGCTCGTCAAGTCAACCTAAGTGTATTGCGTGTGTAAATCTGGCTTACACCCGTTGTATTCGAACGTTAGGATCTATCACACCCGATCATTACGTGGTGCTTCGAAACAACGAACCTTCGCAACGGTGCACAGTTAGGGGGAACACTTTCTTGAAATTATTATGAGGGATCATCTTATTTACTACCGTCGTTCTAAGTAAACAAGATGAAAAACATGATAAACATCACATGCAATCAAATAATGACATGATATGGCCAATATCATATAGCTCCTTTGATCTCCATCTTCGGGGCTCCATGATCATCTTCACATCGGCATGACACCATGATCTCCATCATCGTGTCTCCATGAAGTTGCTCGCCAACTATTACTTCTACTACTATGGCTAACGCGTTTAGCAATAAAGTAAAGTAATTTACATGGCGCTTTCTCAATGACACGCAGGTCATACAAAAATAAAGACAACTCCTATGGCTCCTGCCGGTTGTCATACTCATCGACATGCAAGTCGTGATTCCTATTACAAGAACATGATCTCATACATCACATATATATCATTCATCATTCATCACAACTTTTGGCCATATCACATCACAAATCATATGCTGCAAAAACAAGTTAGACGTCCTCCAATTGTTGTTGCATGTTTTACGTGGCTGCAAAAGGGTTCTAGCAAGAACGCTTTTCTTACCTACGTAAAAGCCACAACGTGATTTGCCAACTTATATTTACCCTTCATAAGGACCCTTTTCATCAAATCCGCTCCAACTAAAGTGGGAGAGATAGACACCCGCTAGCCACCTTATGCAACTAGTGCATGTCGACCGGTGGAACCTGTCTCACGTAAGAGCACGTAAGGTCGGTCCGGCCGCTTCATCCCACAGTACCACTGAAGCAAAATAAGACTAGTAGTGGCAAGAAAGTTGACAACATCTACGCCCACAACAAATTTGTGTTCTACTCGTGCAAAGAGAACTACGCATAGACCTAGCTCATGATGCCACCGTTGGGGAACGTTGGAGAAAATAAAATTTTTCTACGCTTTCACCAAGATCAGCCTATGAGTTCATCTAGCAATGAGAGAAAGGAGTGCATCTACATACCCTTGTAGATCGCGAGCGGAAGCGTTCAAGAGAACGGGGTTGAGGGAGTCGTACTCGACGTGATCCAAATCACCGATGATCCTAGTGCTGAACGGACAGCACCTCCGCATTCAACACACGTACGGTTGAGGAAGACGTCTCCTCCTTCTTGATCCAGCAAGGGGGAAGGAGAGGTTGATGAAGATCCAGCAGCATGACGGCGTGGTGGTGGATGCAGCAGTGATCTCGGCAGAGCCACGAGCTTCTACGAGAGGGAGAGGTGTAGCAAGGGGAAGGGAGGCGCCAAGAGCATGGGTGCGGCTGCCCTCCCTCCCCTCTTTATATAGGCCCCTAGGGGGCTCCGCCCTAGGAGATGAGATCTCTGTGGGGGCAAGGGGAGGCTTGCCCCCAAGGCAAGTGGAGGCGCCCCACCCTAGGGTTTCCAACCCTAGGCTAGGGGCCCAAAGGGGGGCGCACCAGCCCACCAGGGGCTGGTTCCTCCCCACTTCAGCCCACGGGCCCTAAGGGATAGGTGGCCCCACCCGATGGACCCACGGGACCCTTCCGTGGTCCCAAGCACAATACACTGTGACCCCGAAACTTTCCCGATGGCCGAAACTGCACTTCCTATATATAATTCTTCACCTCCGGACCATTCCGGAACTCCTCGTGACGTCCGGGATCTCATCCGGGACTCTGAACAACTTTCGGGTTACTACATACTCATATCTCTATAACCCTAGCGTCACCGAACCTTAAGTGTGTAGACCCTACGGGTTCGGGAGACATGCAGACATGACTGAGATGCCTCTCCGGTCAATAACCAACATCGGGATCTGGATACCCATGATGTCTCCCACATGCTCCTCGATGATCTCATCAGATGAACCACGATGTCGAGGATTCAATCAATCCTGTATACAATTCCCTTTGTCAATCGGTACATTACTTGCCGGAGACTCGATCGCCGGTATCCCAATACCTCGTTTAATCTCGTTACCGGCAAGTCACTTTACTCGTACCGTAATGCATGATCCCGTGACCAGACACTTGGTCACATTGAGCTCATTATGATGATGCATTACTGAGTGGGCCCAGACATACCTCTCCGTCATACGGAGCAACAAATCCCAGTCTCGATTCGTGCCAACCCAATGACACTTTCGGAGATACCCGTAGTGCACCTTTATAGTCACCCAGTTACGTTGTGACGCTTTGGCACACCCAAAGCATTCCTACGGTATCCGAGAGTTGCACAATCTCATGGTCTAAGGAAATGATACTTGACATTTGGAAAAGCTCTAGCTAAACGAACTACACGATCTTTGAGCTATGCTTAGGATTGGGTCTTGTCCATCACATCATTCTCCTAATGATGTGTTCCCGTTATCAATGACATCCAATGCCCATAGTCAGGAAACCATGACTATCTGTTGATCAACGAGCTAGTCAACTAGAGGCTTACTAGGGACACGTTGTGGTCTATGTATTCACACGTGTATTACGATTTCCGGATAACACAGTTATAGCATGAATAACAGACAATTATCATGAACAAAGAAGTATAATAATAACCATTTTATTATTGCCTCTAGGGCATATTTCCAACAACATGACCTCCAGAACAGGATTACCGTACCACTCTGGTGCGGATCTTACTCTGATTGACCTACGAGGTTCGGTAGTAACTTGATCTGAAGTTACATGATCATCATCATTAGCTTCCTCACTAATTGGTGTAGGAGTCACAGGAACAGATTTCTGTGATAAACTACTTTCCAATAAGGGAGTAGGTACAGTTACCTCATCAAGTTCTACTTTCCTCCCACTCACTTCTTTCGAGAGAAACTCCTTCTCTAGAAAGGATCCATTCTTAGCAACGAATATCTTGCCTTCAGATCTGTGATAGAAGGTGTACCCAACAGTCTCCTTTCGGTATCCTATGAAGACACATTTCTCCGATTTGGGTTCGAGCTTATCAGGTTGAAGCTTTTTCACATAAGCATCACAGCCCCAAACTTTAAGAAACGACAACTTTGGTTTCTTGCCAAACCATAGTTCATAAGGTGTCGTCTCAACGGATTTAGATGGTGCCCTATTTAATGTGAATGAACCGTCTCTAAAGCATAACCCCAAAATGATAACGGTAAATCAGTAAGAGACATCATAGATCGCACCATATCTAGTAAAGTACGATTACGACATTCGGACACACCATTACACTGTGGTGTTCCGGGTGGCGTGAGTTGTGAAACTATTCCGCATTGTTTCAATTGAAGACCAAACTCGTAACTCAAATATTCTCCTCCACGATCAGATCGTAGAAACTTTATTTTCTTGTTACGATGATTTTCCACTTCACTCTGAAATATTTTGAACTTTTCAAATGTTTCAGACTTATGTTTCATTAAGTAGATATACCCATATCTTCTTAAATCATCTGTGAAGGTCAGAATATAACGATACCTGCCGTAAGCATCAACACTCATTGGACCGCATACATCAGTATGTATTATTTCCAATAAGTCAGTTGCACGCCCATAGTTCCGGAGAACGGAGTTTTAGTCATCTTGCCCATGAGCAGGGCCGGCGGGCAAAATCCGGGGCCCCAAAGCGGAACTAAAAAAGGGGCCCTATCTCACTTAAAAGAACTCAGGATCAACACTAATTATCGGATGACACCGGTGGTGCTTCTTTTCTATAACATATCTGTCCATTCCACCTTTATAAGATTTATCAATTAAATTTAATTCTCTTTATTTTCTCTTGCACTTAGAGGAACTAAACTGATGTTTTCCCACGGTGACTCAAAGATGTATTATTGAAACACAAGATACAAAAGATGAATAAAATACAATCTAACAATAGCATATATCAATAAGTTCATGCGTCAATGTTTGGCAATTAGATGAATCATCTAACTCACCTAGTTTTGGGTCCTGTCCGATTGAACTGCTACATTGTGAGTGTGATCTTTAATCGAGGAGGTAAGAACCGATCTCTAATGAAGACACGAAGCAACGATCCCTACCAAAAGTTAATTGAGAAATTGGGAATTAGGAGTAGGAACCGAAAGTAATCGAAAAGTAGGACTCGCTAAGCACCTGAAGGCTGGAGTCAATCACAGATAGATTCGACGAGTCTAAAATTTGGAAGAGGAAACAAACAAGAAAGAAACAATGGTAGCAGCCTGAATCCGATTGGTCCGATGAGGCGAAGGCGATTCGTTTCTTGCAGGATTTGGTTTGGTGTTGCGTGATCGACTGATTTCCTGGACGCCCGGATCGCTGACGCCCGACGGCCCGACACGACTGTAGGGTTTGGTTTGGTGTAGCGTGATCGCCCGGTCACCGAGGGCCCGACACTGACGCGACTGCAGTTATGGACGGTTTCCAAATGGAGACGCTCCCGATTCCTTCTTCCCTTTCGACTGCTGTAGGGCGTAGGCTGCGATCTCGGTTTTTTTTTCATGGAAGATCTTGTTTCCATCGATCGAGCAGTTTAGATCGAGCATCAGGCACGAGCGCTCGATGGCCTCCACTCAGGGCCAGCTCCAGCGCTTAGCGGCCCAGTATGGCTTCGATCTGGATTTTTTAAGTACTAGGCATACATAAAAAAATTGGGGCCCCCCAAAATTATGGGCCCTGTGCGGGCGCACGTCTGGGACAACTATGGGCCCGGCCCTGCCCATGAGGCACGGTTTGCAAGCACCAAGTGATTCATATTAAGTGATTCCAAAAGTCCATCAAGATGGAGTTTCTTCATGCGCTTTACACCGATATGAGCTAAAAGGCAGTGCCACAAATAAGTTGCACTATCATTATCAACTTTGCGTCTTTTGGTTTCGACACTATGAACATGTGTATTATCACGAGCGAGATTCAATAAGTATAGACCACTCATAAGGGGTGCATGACCATAAAAGATCTTACTCATATAAATAGAACAACCATTATTCCCTGATTTAAATGAATAACCGTCTCGCTTCAAACAAGATCCAGATATAATGTTCATTCTTAACGCTGGTACCAAATAACAATTATTCAGGTCTAATACTAATCCCGAAGGTAGATGTAGAGGTAGTGTGCCGACGGTGATCACATCGACTTTGGAACCATTTGCCACGCGCATCGTCACCTCGTCCTTAGCCGATCTTCGTTTAATCCGTAGTCCTTGTTTCGAGTTGCAAATATGAGCAACAGAACCATTATCAAATACCCAGGTGCTACTACGAGTATTAGAAAGGTACACATCAATAACATGTATATCAAATGTACCTTTCACTTTGCCATCCTTCTTATCCACAAATACTTGGGGCAGTTCCGCTTCCAAAGTGACCAGTCCCTTTGTCAGAGAAGCACTCAAGATCAGGCTTAGGTCCAGACTTGGGTTTCTTCTCTTGAGCTGGGGCAGTTCCACTTCCAGTGACCAGTCCCTTTGCCGTAGAAGCACTCAGTATCAGGCTTAGGTCCAGACTTGGGTTTCTTCTCTTGAGCTGCAACTTGTTTGCCGTTCTTCTTGAAGTTCCCCTTCTTCTTCCTTTTACCTTTTTTCTTGAAACTAGTGGTCTTGTTAACCATCAACACTTGATGCTCCTTCTTGATTTCTACCTCCGCAGCTTCAGCATTGCGAAGAGCTCGGGAATTGTCTTATCCATCCCTTGCATATTATAGTTCATCACGAAGCTTTTGTAGCTTGGTGGCAGTGATTGAAGAACTCTGTCAATGACACTATCATCAGGAAGATTAACTCCCAGTTGAGTCAAGTGGTTGTGGTACCCAGACATTCTGAGTATATGTTCACTGACAGAACTATTCTCCTCCATCTTGCAGCTATAGAACTTATTGGAGACTTCATATCTCTCATCGGGCATTTGCTTGAAATATTAACTTCAACTCCTGGAACATCTCATATGCTCCATGACGTTCAAAATGTCGTTGAAGTACCGATTCTAAGCCGTAAAGCATGGCACACTGAACTATCGAGTGGTCACCAACACGCGTCTGCCAGCTAGTCACAATAGCTGCAGTTGCTGGCGCGGGTGGTACACCTAACGGTGCTTCTAGGACGTAATTCTTCTGTGCCCCAATGAGGATAATCCTCAAGTTACGGACCCAGTCCGTAGTTGCCACCATCATCTTTCAACTTAGCTTTCTAGGAACACATTAAAATTCAAAGGTACGGTAGCACGGGCCATTGATCTACAACAACATAGACATGCAAAATACTATCATGTACTAAGTTCATGATATATTAAAGTTCAATTAATCATATTGCTAAAGAACTGCCACTTAGATAGACATCCTCTAGTCATCTAAATGATCACGTGATCTAAATCAACTAAACCATGTCCGATCATCACGTGAGATGGAGTAGTTTTCAATGGTGAACATCACTATGTTGATCATATCTACTATATGATTCACGCTTGATCTTTCGATCTCAGTGTTCCGAGGCCATATCTGCATATGCTAGGCTCGTCAAGTTTAACCTGAGTATTCCGCGTGTGCAAAACTGGGTTGCACCCGTTGTATGTGAACGTAGAGCTTATCACACCCGATCATCACGTGGTGTCTCGGCACGCATTTAACTATAGCAACTATGCATACTCAAGGGAGAACACTTATACCTTGAAATTTATTAAGGGATTATATTATAATGCTACCGTCGTTCTAAGCAAAATAAGATGCATAAAAGGATAAACATCACATGCAATCATAATATGTGACATGATATGGCCATCATCATCTTGTGCTCATGATCTCCATCACCGAAGCATCGTCATGATCTCCATAGTCACCGGCGCGCCACCTTGATCTCCATCGTGGCGTCATTGTCGTCTCGCCAAAGTTGCTTATACGACTACCGCTACCGCTTAGTGATAAAGTAAAGCAATTACATGTCGATTGCATTGCATACAATAAAGCGACAACCATAAGGCTCCTGCCAGTTGCCGGTAACTTTACAAAACATGATCATCTCATACAACAACTTATATCTCATCATGTCTTGACCATATCATATCACAAAGCATACTCTGTAAAAACAAGTTAGACGTACTCTACTTTGTTGTTGCAAGTTTTACGTGGCTGCTACGAGCTTCTAGCAAGAACCGTTCTTACCTACGCATAAGCACAACGATATTTCGTCAAGTGTGCTGTTTTAACCTTCAATAAGGACCGAGCATAGCCACACTCGATTCAACTAAAGCTGGATAAACAGACACCCACCAGCCAACTGTGTGCGAAGCACGCCGGTAGAACCAGTCTCGCCAGAAGCGCACGTGTAATGTCGGTCTGGGCCGCTTCATCCAACAATACCGCGAATTAAGGTATGACATGCTGGTAAGCAATATGACTATTATCGTCCCACAACTCTTTGTGTTCTACTCGTGCATATAACATCTACGGCGTAGACCTAGCTCGGATGCCACTGTTGGGGAACGCAGTAATTTCAAAAATTCCTGCGCACACGCAAGATCTATCTAGAAGATGCACAACATCGAGAGGGAGAGTGTTGTCCACGCACTCGTGAGACCGAAAGCGGAAGCGTTATGACAATGCGGTTGATGTAGTCGTACGTCTTCACGATCCGACCGATCCTAGCACCGAAGGTACGACATCTCCGCGATCTGCACACGTTCAGCTCGGTGACGTCCCACGAACCCTAGATCCAGCTGAGGTCGAGGGAGAGTTTCATCAGCACGACGGCGTGATGACGGTGATGATGAAGTTACCGACGCAGGGCTTCGCCCAAGCACGGCAAAGATATAACCGAGGTGGAAATCTGTGGAGGGGGGCACCGGACACGGCTAAACAATCAACTTGTGTGTCTATGGGGTGCCCCCTCTGTTGGAAATATGCCCTAAAGGCAATAATAAAAAGGTTATTATTTTATTTCCTTGTTCATGCTATAATTGTGTTATCCGGAAATCGTAATACATGTGTGAATACATAGACCACAACATGTCCCTAGTGAGCCTCTAGTTGACTAGCTCGTTGATCAATGGATGGTTACGGTTTCCTATCCATGGACATAGGATGTCATTGATAACGGGATCACATCATTAGGATAATGATGTGATGGACAAGACCAATCCTAAGCATAACACAAGATCGTAGTTCGTCTGCTAAAGCTTTTCTAATGTCAAGTATCGCTTCCTTAGACCATGAGATTGTGCAACTCCCGGATACCGTAAAGGGTACTTTGGTGTGCCAAACGTCACAACGTAGCTGGGTGGCTATAAAGGTACACTCACGGGTATCCCGAAAGTATCTGTTGGGTTGGCATGAATCGAGATCGGGATTTGTCACTCTGTATGATGGAGAGGTATCTCTGGGCCCACTCGGTAGGGAAATCATCATAAAGAGCTCAATGTAATCAGGGAGTTGTTCACGGGATGAAGTGTTATTGGAACGAGTAAAGAGACTTGCCGTAACGAGATTGAACAAGGTATCGGTATACCGACGATCGAATCTCGGGCAAGTATCGTACCGATAAACAAAGGGAATTGTATACGGGATTGATTGAATCCTCGACATCGTGGTTCATCCGATGAGATTATCGTGGAGCATGTGGGAGCCAACATGGGTATCCAGATCCCGCTGTTGGTTATTGACCGGAGAGTTGTCTCGGTCATGTTCACGTGTCTCCGCCTCCTTCTCCGCTTCGCGCGGCGTGCCCGAGCAGCCAGCAGCCTCCTCCTTCTCCACCTCGCCAAGAAGGGCGGAAGAGACCCGCCGCCCGGCTGCTCCGATGCGTCAGAGTCCTTCTCGTCCGCTGCCGTAAGCAAGCACGAAAGAAGACAGCCGCAGCCGCCCGCCTGCTCCAGCGTCTAGCAAGTACAACCAGAGGCGGGAGGCAATACAGATACGGTCCACCTCTCAAGCCTCAAGAGAAGTTACCGTACGAGATGACCATGGAGGAAAACAAGAAGATCGTGTGGACCGAAGTGAAGGACTTCTTTGAAGGGTTGAAAGCGCAGAGACATCCACCTCCGGAGGAGAAGGTAGATCCGGTGAAAGCAAAGCGCACTATCGATGCCCTGAGGAAACCACCAAAGTCTTCGCCGAAAACCAACTATGAGCGCATTACTCAAAAGGCATATCAAGAAGTGCCGTGGTCGGGAACTACTGTCAGTGATCAAAGGTTAAAAGAACGACGAGCAGCTGGGAAAAAAATTGCCCAGCTCGGCGAACAAGCGAACCAATCGTGCCCCCCGCTCAATGTGTCTAGCGACATCGTCGCTAATGCTCCGAGGACGGTGTCCGGTTATAGCAATCTTGCAGATTACCTGCCTGACGATGTACATTTTGATTTCATGGAGGTGGACGAACACAGATACGAGTACGGGAAGCCTCTCGTCAAAGATGAAAAATCTCTAACAATGATGATGCGAAGATTCCATAATTGGTACATGAAAACCTGCAGAGAGTCTGGGGGAACGAATACATTGTATCTGAGAATTAAAGAGGAGCACGACCTCGTTGGAACTGATCTGTTGACTGTTCCATTTGAGGAGTTCTTCGAGTTCTTCAATCAAAAGGCCCTTGATAAATTAACGGTCTTTTGCTACTGTCTGTAAGTACTATTTCTGTCATTAAGTCTGTATATAGCTCAACTCTTTCATTGCATGTATTTACAATTAATTATCCTCACTATATTATGCAGATTGAAGATCGTCGAGTGCAGAAAACAAGAAATGTATGATATTGGGTTCATTAACACAAATATCATAGATGAAATTCAGGTTAAAAAAGCATCGCCAAGAGGCCGAGGCCAACTTGCTACAATCATTGATCAAAAATTAAAACAAAGATACCATACTCTTTCCTTACAACTTCAAGTGAGTGTTACTGTCGTGTGCATATTCGGTTTTCCTTATTACTCGAGCGAGGTTATAGTAATGTAATTGATGAGTTATGCATGTGTGGCAGCTTCCACTATGTTCTTCTGGAGATTAAGCTTGAGCGGGGACTAGTGACCGTGTTAGACTCGAGACGAAAAGATCCAGAAACCTATGCGGACATGACTAAATTGCTCAACAAGTAAGTTCAATCGATCATTATCGCACCATATCGACAACTTTTTGTTCATTTCCTGATATCTCAAGTAATAATAATTATTTTCTTTGTCTTGCAGGGTATGGAAACAGTTCACCGCAGAAGCTCCGGGACTGCCAAGGAGCTGCGATATACATACCCGAAAGTAAGTACTACTAGCTAGCTAGTTGCGCGCATCTCCCGTTGATCCTATAGCTATACTTTCATCAATGCCATTTATAATGCTTCATTATGAGTTTGATTGACCTCTATTTCTCGTAAAGTGCTTGTGGCAGGAAGAAGGGAATAATTTCTATGGATACTACGTAAAGTAGTTCATCTACAACGCGACTTTGAAAAATAAGCGGCCTACTCTAAAAGACAATATGAAGTGCGTAAGCAATAATATTCACAATTTCATTTTATTACACCATCATTTCTGTTGAGTCTCATTCATATATATGTATTAACCCCTTCTTCAAATTAGACGTGGCAGATGCAGAATGAACTCATACCACAAGATTGCATGAAAGCAATTCAAGAGGAATTGGCGGATTCTTTCTTGACCACGTCATCAATAAAGCCGGAGAATACCATGTGGAAGTTGATTTCAAATGCAAGGGGATTGTAAGAGATCTTACATATTGTATATGTATGTAGCCAGTAGCGTCGGATAGATAATACAAAAACTTGTTGTTCGACCAATCTCCCGGAGAAGGAGAGGTCGATCGATCACTTTTCTCGGTATGCATGGCGAACTTCTGTACTTAATGGTTTCCTTGATTTTCTTACTAGCTAGCGTGTCGAGGGCCTCTCTATGTATAGTACGTAGCGTCGACCAAGCACGGACATAAGAGAGGACTTCTCTCTATTAATTAGCTAGCTAACACAATATATGAAACACCTAAATAAACCCCCCAAAACCCCCACCCCCCTTTCAAAAACAAAACAAAAAACACAGCCCCTGAAATGCTGACGAGTGGATGCCTATTGGTCCCCGTTGGTGGCTAAAGGCCCTCCTGCGTGGGCTCGGCGCACCGGCCACGTGAAGGCCCATCTGTCCCGGTTCTGGACTGAACCGAGACTAAAGGGCCAGGGCATTAGTAACGACCCTTTAGTCCCGGTTCAGGAACCGGGACAAAAAGCCCTTACCAACCGGGACTAATGATAGTTTATCTACTAGTGCTAGCGAATCTAAGACACCTTAAGTGTCATACTAAGTCTTACATTATCTCGTATAAAAACGTCTTACATTATGAGACCGAGTGGATGTTTTTTCTTTTGCAAAAATAAAGGCCTGATATTCATTAAAAGAACTGAATACAACCCTACAAGGAGCATATTACAGCAAACACATGCCACCCAACCATGCAGGGAGAGGACACGTGGAGGGCCACGAGTAACAAACATTGGGACAGCCGATCGACGCTGCTCCACCTTGAAGCCTTGCCGCCGACAATCGCTATCAAGCAGAACATGTAGCCGGACACCGGTAATGAATGTTGGCGCCGCCTCCTCGCAGCGCTGCTTCTTCTTCCTCTCCTCTCTTCTTCTTCCTCGAGTTTCCTCTCACAGCTCCCTCTCTTTCTCTGGTTGTTTCTCTCTATCTACTCCTCTCAAGAACACACACTACACGCTCATGGTGAAACTCCACACACACACACGCATACACCAAAGAGAAGACAGCCTCTGCTTTGCCAAGAGGGTCTGCTCCTTGGGTTACACTAGTGCTACATCTTGCCACTGCCCATGTACTCACGCACTAACTTGGGCGCCACAACCGGCCACTAACCCAACTAATCCATGCACTAACTAAACTAGCTACATGCAAGCCCACGTACAACTTATCTCAACGGCCACACGACCTGGCACACTGATTCTTCTCGGCTCCAACGTACTCATCTGTCCAACCAGCCGGTCTCGCTTCAGCCCGTCCACGCGCTTGGCCACTCACACGACTCCGCCACGCGCAGCACCGCAACTTCACGCTGCCGTTGGCATCTCGCCTTTGCTGAGACTTCGCCAGACTGGCTACTTCCTAGACTATGCTACATGCATAACAAAAACAAACTAAATGCTGATACAATAATATCAAGATTAGTTCTAACAATGAAGATGATGACCAACAACCTAAAGGAGGACAAAGATGACTTCATCAAGCGGCCTTTTGAGACACATGATTAGTAGATCGTCAACACCAAGGATCATGTCTAGCATCATGTGCCGGAGAGGAATAAGCCCCTTGGATGGGCTATCACCTCCCAGTGGAAGCTGAAGCAACGTTGAAGACCTGCTTACCGAGGATCTGTGTTCAAAGACCACTAAGTGGGCCTGCAGTTAAGGAGCTTGAGATGTAGTATGATAAAATCTCCAAGTCAAGTGAAAAGAATCGTTGCCCATCCATGGAAGAAGCAAGAGTGTGCAGCGATTCCAAAGGAGCTTGTTATTTCAGATTCGTAGAAACCAAAAGTGAAGCACAAGATCTGCACGAATAGATTTTTGTGTCCATAGATCGGATGGGGGTAAACTGGTAGGAGATCAATGGAAAGGGAAAGGGCAACTATATATCTAGTAAGATCCTAGGCACAACCCTTCGTCGACGGCTTAGCACCACCACGGTGCCAAGAATCAAAAGGAGAAAAAGACTGGGAAATCACTAGGTGAGAAGGGAGGTTATTTAGCAGCGCATCTCTAGGACGAACCGAGCCAAAGCCGTCGACAAGGAAGGCCGCGGGGAAGACCAAGCAGCATATATAAAATGAACGTTCTACTAAAAAGAGGATAAAATAAACGTTGTCATAGTTCCTAGAGTGAATTCAAAGTAAGAATGGGGAACATGTTACAACACATTTGGTTCGCCGAATAAGTTGCGGTTTCTTATCACAGCGGTTTGCGAAACCGTGGCTAGCATTTGTCTCGCTGTCGACGTTCCCATAACAGCGCCTCCGACATAGCGATTCATAAAATTAAAACCGCCCCATTCGGAGGTGATGAGAAAATCAGGACTTGGCCTATTGTCAAAACTACTAGAACGTGATGGCGTTGTCGCTACCACTCATTTTAAATACTACCGATACTTTTATTAATAAGTTGGTTTCATCAATAAAAACACTACTTTATATTTCATGTAATCACCGATGAAAACATTATTTTAATCTCGTGTAAAATTCTATGCTTCTACCATCTTTTGACGGGGTACAAATGGTTGTTCCAACATGGACCTTAGTGAACAAATTGTCCTTGCTTTACCTCGGATAAAAATATAATAATAATATAAGTGGGTTACTTGCAAAAATTAATTCTTTGGACTAATCTTGTATATCTTTTTTAAATATACCATGCCTACATTGAGCTCCCCATCATGGTGATTGTCCAACGTCAAAAGGGTTGTTTTATCTACAAAAGTACAAAGAAAAACAAGTCATCTCCAGCATAACATAATGAGGGGTTAATGAAAGCTAAACCCCTCATTAAACAAAGGTAAAACCAGAACTCCAAGTATTACCATTGCAATGCGGCTATTCTTTTTTGCCTTTATTCTCGAATTTTGTACTTACCGTTCAAAGCTTAATTGATATCTCTGACTGGCTAAATTTAGCTTCTGAACAATGCACCATGAAGTGGCTGCATGTGAATTCTTGGGCACCAGAACCTATCAATCCATGTTACCCAACACTGCTAATAGAACTTCTGTAAAGTGGTAGTAGTTCCTAAATTTACCACACTGGGTAGCATAAATTTTGATTGGAAAATTAAGAAAATGTGTCAACATATTTTCCAAAGTTATTTCAGCTTGCTAAAAAAGGTTCTTCCATACATGAAAACATTACAATTCAACGGAGGACTATGAGAGACATTGGTTTAATTTTTTTTTTACCATATAGTTGACAATTCTCCTTATTTTATTTCTAAATCTTGTGTTAGCATACTGAAATCCTGCAAATTATTAATAAAACTCCCATGATGTTTCCCACAAGAAAAATACAGATCGGAACCTCATTTACATCTAAAACATAGTAAATTCTCCTTTAGCCAACAATCGATCAATCATCGGCCATCACCGAAGATGCATCAAAGCCTACCCCTGATCCTGCTGCTATAGACTAAGAAAACAAAGCATAATAAACAAAAGAAAAATAGATGGGGCGTCGTACATGGGGAATCGAGAAGATGCAGCATCATGTGGCCCTCACGCCAAATCCAAACCCAGCAGAGCAATTCACACCGTTGAGCTCAATAATTCCTGAAACAAGAAGATCCAAGGTGAAGGCCAGACGGGAAGAAGGAAAGAATGACACGGACACGCAACATGACGAACCCAAAAAAAAGGAAAGGGGATGGAGGCGGATGCAGGAGGAGGACAACCAATGATGGACGCCGAAGGCACAGGCGGCCGTTGCAGGCTCGCGGCTGCCACAAAGGAATGCTTCAGGACAAGACATTAAAAACATCAAAGAAGGGGCCTGCGGAGGACAATACATGGCATGTAAAGTTCATCGACGGGGAGGCAGGCCCGGAGCAGAAGCTCGCCGACAGGACGGAGGACGGCGGCGGCGCATCACGGCGAAGGAATAGAGAAGCAGTTCCGGAGGAATAGACCTAGCAAACGAAAACTCGGGCCTGTAAACATGCACGTTCGCCTAGACCTGGGCCTTTGACAGCCCGATTATGGACAGAATCCGAAGCTCATTCCGTGGAGCAGCGGCCCACCAAATGGTGCGTGAATGCATGGTGACCTGGAGCCGACAGGGCTGATCTAAATCGTACATTAGAGTTCGGCTGATCTAAATCGTACATTAGAGTGATCCGACGGTTCAGAGACTTAAAACACCGTGGAGGCTCCTAACTCACTACGTTATACTGTTTAAGTAATTTGATTTGAAGAAGGAAGCAATGATGAGTATCTCCAAGATGCTACATAGGTTCAAAATTTCAAAGATTAATCGTTCATATGGTATTCTTGTTAAGTATAGTTTTGACAATAGGTCAGATGATATTCTTGTTAATGATGGTCCGGCCTGTGTGGTGACTTTTGTAATGAGTGATTGTAATAACCCTGTCCGGCAAACCGAATGCGTTACTTGGGCCGAACCAAACGCATCGTTAGTAGATGAGGGCATCAAATAGTTATCTGTTTTTGATAAGTTTGTCGATGTGCGTTCCGTGAGCAAGCGCAAAAATATTAGCTGACTCATACTAGGTAGTGTGAAAACAGCAACTTCCCTGATAAATATACTTCCATCTAAATTAGAGCCACCAATGCGTCTGTAGTCCAACGGTTAGGATAATTGCCTTCCAAGCAATAGACCCGGGTTCGACTCCCGGCAGACGCAATTTTTTCTAATGTGCTGCCACTTGTTCCATGACATTGATTTTTTATTATACTCCCTCCGTCCGGAAATGCTTGTCGTACAAATGCATAAAAATGCTTGTCATCCATTCCTTCGACAAGTATTTCCGGACAGAAGGAGTACATGGAAACTTTTTTAGAGGATGCTTTGATTTTATTCTATCTGTACTTTTAAGGATGCTAGATAATTATCCGTGTGTTATTACTATTTTTGTTTTTACATCATTGGTTGATGTAGACCCGTCCTCTTATACGTCCAATCGATAAGATGAGTTCTTCTATTCCTCGGATTCGGGCGAAGAAGTGGACATGACCATACTCATGAGCATGCAAGAGGAAATGGACCTGCAAGTGGAGCATATTCTTAACTTCAATGGCTCAATCAAAGGGAGAAGAGTTATCAATCGGGATAGGGTGTCCGGAGCACGGCTACTGTAGCAGGATTACTTTACTCCGAACCCAACTTTCCCGGATGATCGATGGTTTCGTCATTGCTTCCGCATGCGAAAACCACTGTTTTTGCGCATTGTGGAGGGAGTGAAGGCACACGATGACTACTTCAAGCTCACAAGGGATTGCTGCGGCAAACTTTTTTTCTCTGCTAAGCCGAAGCATCTCTGCTCTTAGGATACTTGCAGTTGGTACTGCCACAGATGCCGTTGGTGAGATGGCCAGGATGGGGAAGAGCACATGCCTGAAGAGTGAAGACTAGTGTCAAGTTTGCCCGCGCCATGGTGAGGTGTTTGGAGCAGAGTATCTGAGATAACCAAATGCGTAGAACACAAAAATTGTTGGCCATTAGAGAGGCCAGAGGGTTTTCAGGCAAGCTCGGATCAATTGATTGCATGCATTCACAATGGAAGAACTACCCCAAGGGTTTGCGGAATATATCAAGGGCACACCAAAGAGGCCACTATCACACTCGAAGCAGTGGCATCACACGACTTATGGATTTGCCATGCTTTCTTTGAAATGCTGGGTTCTCACACGACATCAACTGCTTCAACAATGTCCGATGTTCAGGAGGCTTTGCAATGGGGAATCGCCATTGTGCAACTACACCAACAACTGCCATGACTACAACATGTGATACTATCTTGCCGATGACATCTATCCTCAGTGGGCAGCGCCAGAAGACCATTATTTCCGAACAACATGGCAAGAAACAAAGCCACTTTGCAGCAATGCAGTAAGTAGCTAGGAAGATGTGCAGAGGGCATTCGGAGTGCTTCAATCTCGTTGGGCAATTGTTAGTGGGGTTGCATTGATGTGGAAATCAGAAACTTTGTGGCAGCTCATGACATGTTATGTTAGTTTCAGGCTGTGTGCATCTTGAATGTCTTTTCGACATCTTGTTGGTGCAGAGGTTGGGTGTAATTGGTTCGCGATATTAATATATTCCTCGTTTGAAAAAAGATGATTTTAGACACAATATGCATCCGGACGGATGGAGTAGCTTAAAATAAAGTGCATTGGGACTGCGCTCCTGGAAATCATTAAGGATCCAAGATTCCATGTATACGTAGTGCTCGTCTCCTGAATTATATGAGCAAAGATCTTGAGATTAAAGAACGTATATCTCGTGCGGTTGCAAATCTTTGCATTCCTATTTAAAATATATCCCAGTATCTCGCTATTTATAAACTTGCAGTCCTTGTACGTCTCACACGTTTGGATTCCAACTATTTCTTTGTTTCTTTCTACTAGGGCTCCAACTATTTCTTCTTACCGGAACCTTACACGCGACTAGAACTGAGTTTGTCCAGCAAGAGATGAGAGGGAGCAGCCCAGTGCAGGGGACGATGATATTCTTCATCAGATGCCTTGTCTCGTGTGCACAGTGTAAGTATACTACTTTATGCATCATCGCCGTCATTAGCATCTCGTGTTAGTAATTTCTTGCAATTAATTTTTCGGAACATACATAACATATAGAGGACGTCTGAGGAACTACATACTAATGTTAAATATAACATTTAGGTGGTCTCGATAATAAGCAAATGGTGGTCAGCCAAGATGGTCATGCGGCGAACACAAGTAGCAACGCTACCATCGTCAAGTCGACGTCTGCAGGCGAGAGCAAGGTAACCTTGCAATTTTGCATCCGCCGTTTCTTTTGTCATTTGTCAGATGGGTACCATGGTACGTGCTACTGCTGCCAGCTTAATGGTGACCGGTGTTTTACGAGGCGGAGTCAGTGCCTAGACCACTGCCCTATCTGCAACCCTGAATGCCCACCTTCATTGGGGCCTAAGGGATAGGATTCCATATGCTCGATTAATTTGTTCGTCTGTAATAAAAGGCGCCTTATTTGGTTTGGGCAGTTGCGTTCCAACCAAACATTGGATGGTATCCCGCATGTTTCTGTGGAGATTCAGCAAGGCAGAATTTGATGAAAGGAATCCCCAGTAATTTGTTGTCTTGCATATTTAAAATGATAAAATCCTTTGGCCGTAGTGCTTTGGCATGGTCTACCCTTGACAGCCGCAATCCCGCCTTTAATTTAGGGGAATTCCCAATCAATGGTGCCACGTCCTGTTAATTTCTTCCCTCGCGTCCTCATGACAGCCGCAATCCCGCCCTTTGATTATGGTGATTCCCGGCCCGTCAATTGTGTCATGTCTTCCTCGATAATTCTGAGATTAAATGCTCGATCGGTTAATTTCTTCTTCACCCACAAAAAATATACATTTCTACCACCTCTTTTGTATTTCAATTTTTCGTAATTTTTGAAGGACCCAGACTTTGCATCTGATCCGAACGACTCGGTAGCCGCTTGATCAACATCATGCACACGCCCTGCCGCCCGATTATTTTTTCTTCTCCTGGCGACTCTTCATGGATGTTCCACCACATTGCTAGCCACAGCCAGGAGCCCAGGAGCACCCTCTCTGAATCCCACGCTTCGTCACCGCTGCCCACCAATGAGCAGCTCCTCTGCCGCCTGTCCCTCCCCTCCCTCTTCCCATCTCATACGTCTGTCCCATCTCTCGCTGCAGCTCGAGGAAGATCCAACTCAGTCACCATGGATAATGGAGCCGAGCTCGACCCAGACCACCGCATTGCCGGAGCTTCCCGCCACCGGATCCGACTCAGTCAACGTGGATAATGGATAACTCACTTACAAAACATTGTGGTAACTTTTTGATCCGACAAACAAGTTCTTGAAAAACATATCCTAGTTATTTTTTTGTAAAATAGCATGGTAATACAACATAGCTTAATATTTTGACATAGGGAAAAAGTTGTTGAAACCCATCGCCGGGGACTTTTAGTGTAAATAACATGGTAATATTCGCACCATAGATTTGATAACTCATGCGTATGAACACCATGCTAACTTTGACCCCGGGGTAGTTGACTTTTTAACTGATAAGCCCGATAAATTCTATGTAAATCTCTACTCCTAGTGTCTCAGCACGTAAGTCGCTCGCTCGCTCCCACCGCCCCATCGATCTCCCCACCAGGCGATCCCTCCCCACCGATTTTTTCTCTTCCCACCGAAAACCGAGGCCGGTTTTCATTCATGCATCACAAGAACCAAGCCAAACGTTCCATCCCCTTCCATATAAAACAACAAACCTTCCACCTTTCCCTTTCATTTAAAACAAAGATCAAATCAAATCATATGGAATCATCCTTCCCTTCCAGTCAGGAGAAGCTTCCATAAACAACAGTTTAATCAAATATTTTATATGGATACCAGAAATGGCCATCGGGTATTTCCGTGGGGTTGAACCCGACGAGATTGAAATCATAGGTCATACCGGTCTGTAGCATGTTGTAGAAGCGAATTGCTTCGTTGTTGTACTCAATCGCTTCCATCTTTGTTCTCTAATATTTTTTATGAATCGGAACAATAATGAGGAAACAAAACTGTTTATCAAACATGTATTTTAAAAATGTGAGCTATAAAAATGCGGGCTATCAAGTAGTGATGATTAATGACTTACAGGCTGATCGAGTAGTATGCACTGAAGGTACAAGTTCTCATGTCATTCTCCTTGATTTGAGCCTTCCACAGGACCCTAGCATGAATGATCCAGCAATTTTGATATATATATGCTCCATTTGGACACGTTGAAAAGTCAAGTTCCTAAAGCGTAGAATAAAAAGAACGGATGAGGTAAATTACTGAACGGTGATGGCAAACAGCCGTACAATGTGATTATTCTATCTTGCCTGTTCATCGGAGGGATGATGGGTTGCCTGACGATAGGAACCGGCGGCGATGCCATCACCCTCTTAGAGGTGATCGATCCATATGAGTTTACCATGGTCGTGGAGGAGATGGCTTTTACTCTGTAGAAAGATGGAGACAAAAATGCTGCTGCAGAAAGATGGAGACAAAGATGGTGCGGCGGGGCTTTTTTATAAGCATAGTGGCGGCGGGAAAATGAAAAATGGTTAAAAAAATTTGTTTTTGGGCGGGCGGCGGGAAAATGATAAATGAAAATGGTCAATAATCGGATCTTTAATATTTGGCTACCTATTGAAAATTGTGTATTTATCAAGGAAACAGACACTTCAAAATCGGTATGTGATCAACCCAGCTGATTTGTGATTTGTGATTCACAATATATTTAATTAATGCAAATTTCTGATTTATGATCACTTGCCTTATCAAAACGTAACTGATTTATCACATGCGTATACAAGCTCAAATTTTTCCGTAATATATTAATTAGGGGAAATTGACTTTCTTCTTTGAGGATATTTTTAACCTTGCTGATATTCTCATTAAGTTATTTTCCTTTTCCCATTTATATTATGTGCACGCCTCGAGCGACCAATTATTTAATGAGGCTAGCTTGGTTCGAGACGCAGAAAGTAATCTATCTGTAATGATTTCTGTTGGATCACTTTTAAAAAAACTTACCGTGTCTGTTTTTGTAAGTCATGCGGCAAAACTTCAGTATGATATATACCACAGTAGCTTAAACAACAATATTTTTTAAGCCAAACACTTGAAAATATGCAGTACTAAGGCTACGCTTGGCAGCAAAGAATTTTTTGAAGTTTTCTTTGAATACTCTAGTTTTTCTAGAGACCCACAGTTTTAAATACTTTGACGTGTTTGGTGTCCAAAAAGACTGAAGTTCTATAAACCGTAGTATTCCCAAAACTGTGACATTTCTGTTGTATATAAAAAAAGAGGTCCAATATCTTCTTTTTCTAAAGAGAACACGAGAGAACGTCATGGAGAGAGCTTCTTGCTACATCCGATGTGTGAAAAAATATGTCTGAAAAATAATAATATGTTATATGTCTACCTTGGAACAGTACCATGTATATTTTTGCTATCTAAATAGTTTGCGAGTAAGCACTTGTATCGCTGCTGCCATTGCTAAAACATGACATTGGGCTGAGAACAAACATGCAACTTAAGACAATCTTCTGTCTTCTCAACATGTAGTGATAAAATAAAATGACAATAGCATGTTTGCTTGGATAAATAAAAGAAAATGAAAATCACATTGTCATCGAGCATAAATAAGAGACAACAAGCAAATTAATAACCCTTCATTATTTGACTCCGAACGATTACATTGGCAAATGCTCTTAAGGAGCAACGAAACAACTAACATACTAAGATATATAAATAACACTGTAGACCTCCTCGTGCTTGGTCATTTGAAGTTGGTGGTGGCTTCTTGTCGTATGCTTGGATATGCTTCACGACCATCTCCGTCAACTTATTTATTTGGTAAATCAAAGTCTGCACCAACATGCTAGTATGCTGTTGTTCCTGCAGAATCTCATATATAGTTGCTGGTACCCCAACCGTATTTTCTCTCTGCATTTGACCCTGTGTCATGCTGTATATCCAAGCCTGAGGGGACATGTGCACGAGAGATGTTTTGCACCTCACGGGTTCGAGAACTATGTAGACATGACCGAGACACGTCTTCGGTCAATTACCAACAGCGGAACCTGGATGCTCATATTGGCTCCCACATATTCTACAAAGATCTTTATCGGTCAAACCGCATAACAACATACGTTGTTCCCTTTGTCACCGGTATGTTACTTGCCCGAGATTGGGTCCATTGTTTGACTTCTTCCCGGTAACTGGCTTACCGGGCGCGGCAGCTCCCTTGCCTTCCTTCTTGAAGTTCCTCTTACCCTTGCGTTTCTTGAACTTAGTCGTTTTATTCACCATCAACACTTGATGTTCCTTTTGATCTCTACCTCCGCTGATTTCAGCATTGAATATACCTCAGGAATGGTCTTTTCCATCCCCTGCATATTGAAGTTCATCACAAAGCTCTTGTAGCTCGGTGGAAGCGACTGAAGGATTCTGTCAATGACCGCGTCATCCGGGAGATTAACTCCCAGCTGAGTCAAGCGGTTGTGCAACCCAGACATCTTGAGTATGTGCTCACTGACAGAACTATTTTCCTCCATCTTACAGCTGAAGAACTTGTCGGATACTTCATATCTCTTGACCCGGGCATGCGCTTGGAAAACCATTTTCAGCTCTTCGAACATCTCATATGCTCCGTGTTGCTCAAAACGCTTTTGGAGCCCCGGTTCTAAGCTGTAAAGCATGCCGCACTGAACGAGGGAGTAATCATCAGCACGAGACTGCCAAGCGTTCATAACGTCTTGGTTCTCTGGGATTGGTGCTTCACCTAGCGGTGCTTCTAGGACATAATCTTTCTTGGCAGCTATGAGGATGATCCTCAGGTTCCGGACCCAGTCCGTATAGTTGCTGCCATCATCTTTCAGCTTGGTTTTCTCTAGGAACGCGTTGAAGTTGAGGGTAACATGGGCCATTTGATCTACAAGACATATTGTAAAGATTTTAGACTAAGTTCATGATAATTTAGTTCATCTAATCAAATTATTTAATGAACTCCCACTCAGATTAGACATCCCTCTAGTCATCTAAGTGATACATGATCCGACTCGACTAGCCCGTGTCCGATCATCACGTGAGACGGACTAGTCATCATCGGTGAACATCTCCATGTTGATCGTATCTTCTATACGACTCATGCTCGACCTTTCGGTCCTCCGTGTTCCTAGGTCATGTCTGTACATGCTAGGCTCGTCAAGTCAACCTAAGTGTATTGCGTGTGTAAATCTGGCTTACACCCGTTGTATTCGAACGTTAGGATCTATCACACCCGATCATTACGTGGTGCTTCGAAACAACGAACCTTCGCAACGGTGCACAGTTAGGGGGAACACTTTCTTGAAATTATTATGAGGGATCATCTTATTTACTACCGTCGTTCTAAGTAAACAAGATGAAAACATGATAAACATCACATGCAATCAAATAATGACATGATATGGCCAATATCATATAGCTCCTTTGATCTCCATCTTCGGGGCTCCATGATCATCTTCGTCATCGGCATGACACCATGATCTCCATCATCGTGTCTCCATGAAGTTGCTCGCCAACTATTACTTCTACTACTATGGCTAACGCGTTTAGCAATAAAGTAAAGTAATTTACATGGCGTTCTCAATGACACGCAGGTCATACAAAAATAAAGACAACTCCTATGGCTCCTGCCGGTTGTCATACTCATCGACATGCAAGTCGTGATTCCTATTACAAGAACATGATCTCATACATCACATATATATCATTCATCATTCATCACAACTTTTGGCCATATCACATCACAAATCATATGCTGCAAAAACAAGTTAGACGTCCTCCAATTGTTGTTGCATGTTTTACGTGGCTGCAAAAGGGTTCTAGCAAGAACGTTTTCTTACCTACGTAAAAGCCACAACGTGATTTGCCAACTTATATTTACCCTTCATAAGGACCCTTTTCATCAAATCCGCTCCAACTAAAGTGGGAGAGATAGACACCCGCTAGCCACCTTATGCAACTAGTGCATGTCAGTCGGTGGAACCTGTCTCACGTAAGAGTACGTGTAAGGTCGGTCCGGGCCGCTTCATCCCACAGTACCACTGAAGCAAAATAAGACTAGTAGTGGCAAGAAAGTTGACAACATCTACGCCCACAACAAATTTGTGTTCTACTCGTGCAAAGAGAACTACGCATAGACCTAGCTCATGATGCCACCGTTGGGGAACGTTGGAGAAAATAAAATTTTTCTACGCTTTCACCAAGATCAGCCTATGAGTTCATCTAGCAAAGAGAAAGGAGTGCATCTACATACCCTTGTAGATCGCGAGCGGAAGCGTTCAAGAGAACGGGGTTGAGGGAGTCGTACTCGACGTGATCCAAATCACCGATGATCCTAGTGCTGAACGGACAGCACCTCCGCGTTCAACACACGTACGGTTGAGGAAGACGTCTCCTCCTTCTTGATCCAGCAAGGGGGGAGGAGAGGTTGACGGAGATCCAGCAGCACGACGGCGTGGTGGTGGATGCAGCAGTGATCTCGGCAGAGCTTCGCCGAGCTTCTACGAGAGGGAGAGGTGTAGCAAGGGGGAAGGGAGGCGCCAAGAGCATGGGTGCGGCTGCCCTCCCTCCCCCCTCTTTATATAGGCCCCCTAGGGGGGGCTCCGGCCCTAGGAGATGAGATCTCCAGGGGGGGCAAGGGGGAGGCTTGCCCCCCAAGGCAAGTGGAGGCGCCTCCCACCCTAGGGTTTCCAACCCTAGGCGCAGGGGGGCCCAAAGGGGGGGCGCACCAGCCCACCAGGGGCTGGTTCCCCTCCCCACTTCAGCCCACGGGGCCCTAAGGGATAGGTGGCCCCACCCGATGGACCCACGGGACCCTTCTGGTGGTCCCGGCACAATACCTGTGACCCCCGAAACTTTCCCGATGGCCGAAACTGCACTTCCTATATATAATTCTTCACCTCCGGACCATTCCGGAACTCCTCGTGACGTCCGGGATCTCATCCGGGACTCTGAACAACTTTCGGGTTACTACATACTCATATCTCTATAACCCTAGCGTCACCGAACCTTAAGTGTGTAGACCCTACGGGTTCGGGAGACATGCAGACATGACTGAGATGCCTCTCCGGTCAATAACCAACATCGGGATCTGGATACCCATGATGTCTCCCACATGCTCCTCGATGATCTCATCAGATGAACCACGATGTCGAGGATTCAATCAATCCTGTATACAATTCCCTTTGTCAATCAGTACATTACTTGCTCGAGACTCGATCGTCGGTATCCCAATACCTCGTTTAATCTCGTTACCGGCAAGTCACTTTACTCGTACCGTAATGCATGATCCCGTGACCAGACACTTGGTCACATTGAGCTCATTATGATGATGCATTACTGAGTGGGCCCAGACATACCTCTCCGTCATACGGAGCAACAAATCCCAGTCTCGATTCGTGCCAACCCAACAGACACTTTCGGAGATACCCGTAGTGCACCTTTATAGTCACCCAGTTACGTTGTGACGTTTGGCACACCCAAAGCACTCCTACGGTATCCGAGAGTTGCACAATCTCATGGTCTAAGGAAATGATACTTGACATTTGGAAAAGCTCTAGCTAAACGAACTACACGATCTTTGAGCTATGCTTAGGATTGGGTCTTGTCCATCACATCATTCTCCTAATGATGTGTTCCCGTTATCAATGACATCCAATGCCCATAGTCAGGAAACCATGACTATCTGTTGATCAACGAGCTAGTCAACTAGAGGCTTACTAGGGACACGTTGTGGTCTATGTATTCACACGTGTATTACGATTTCCGGATAACACAGTTATAGCATGAATAACAGACAATTATCATGAACAAAGAAGTATAATAATAACCATTTTATTATTGCCTCTAGGGCATATTTCCAACAACATGACCTCCAGAACAGGATTACCGTACCACTCTGGTGCGGATCTTACTCTGATTGACCTACGAGGTTCGGTAGTAACTTGATCTGAAGTTACATGATCATCATCATTAGCTTCCTCACTAATTGGTGTAGGAGTCACAGGAACAGATTTCTGTGATAAACTACTTTCCAATAAGGGAGTAGGTACAGTTGCCTCATCAAGTTCTACTTTCCTCCCACTCACTTCTTTCGAGAGAAACTCCTTCTCTAGAAAGGATCCATTCTTAGCAACGAATATCTTGCCTTCAGATCTGTGATAGAAGGTGTACCCAACAGTCTCCTTTCGGTATCCTATGAAGACACATTTCTCCGATTTGGGTTCGAGCTTATCAGGTTGAAGCTTTTTCACATAAGCATCACAGCCCCAAACTTTAAGAAACGACAACTTTGGTTTCTTGCCAAACCATAGTTCATAAGGTGTCGTCTCAACGGATTTAGATGGTGCCCTATTTAATGTGAATGAACCGTCTCTAAAGCATAACCCCAAAATGATAACGGTAAATCAGTAAGAGACATCATAGATCGCACCATATCTAGTAAAGTACGATTACGACATTCGGACACACCATTACACTGTGGTGTTCCGGGTGGCGTGAGTTGTGAAACTATTCCGCATTGTTTCAAATGAAGACCAAACTCGTAACTCAAATATTCTCCTCCACGATCAGATCGTAGAAACTTTATTTTCTTGTTACGATGATTTTCCACTTCACTCTGAAATATTTTGAACTTTTCAAATGTTTCAGACTTATGTTTCATTAAGTAGATATACCCATATCTTCTTAAATCATCTGTGAAGGTCAGAATATAACGATACCTGCCGCAAGCATCAACACTCATTGGACCGCATACATCAGTATGTATTATTTCCAATAAGTCAGTTGCACGCTCCATAGTTCCGGAGAACGGAGTTTTAGTCATCTTGCCCATGAGCAGGGCCGGGCGGGCAAAATCCGGGGCCCTGTGCGGAACTAAAAAAGGGGCCCTATCTCACTTAAAAGAACTCAGGATCAACACTAATTATCGGATGACACCGGTGGTGCTTCTTTTCTATAACATATCTGTCCATTCCACCTTTATAAGATTTATCAATTAAATTTAATTCTCTTTATTTTCTCTTGCACTTAGAGGAACTAAACTGATGTTTTCCCACGGTGACTCAAAGATGTATTATTGAAACACAAGATACAAAAGATGAATAAAATACAATCTAACAATAGCATATATCAATAAGTTCATGCGTCAATGTTTGGCAATTAGATGAATCATCTAACTCACCTAGTTTTGGGTCCTGTCCGATTGAACTGCTACATTGTGAGTGTGATCTTTAATCGAGGAGGTAAGAACCGATCTCTAATGAAGACACGAAGCAACGATCCCTACCAAAAGTTAATTGAGAAATTGGGAATTAGGAGTAGGAACCGAAAGTAATCGAAAAGTAGGACTCGCTAAGCACCTGAAGGCTGGAGTCAATCACAGATAGATTCGACGAGTCTAAAATTTGGAAGAGGAAACAAACAAGAAAGAAACAATGGTAGCAGCCTGAATCCGATTGGTCCGATGAGGCGAAGGCGATCCGTTTCTTGCAGGATTTGGTTTGGTGTTGCGTGATCGACTGATTTCCTGGACGCCCGGATCGCTGACGCCCGACGGCCCGACACGACTGTAGGGTTTGGTTTGGTGTAGCGTGATCGCCCGGTCACCGAGGGCCCGACACTGACGCGACTGCAGTTATGGACGGTTTCCAAATGGAGACGCTCCCGATTCCTTCTTCCCTTTCGACTGCTGTAGGGCGTAGGCTGCGATCTCGGGTTTTTTTTTCATGGAAGATCTTGTTTCCATCGATCGAGCAGTTTAGATCGAGCATCAGGCACGAGCGCTCGATGGCCTCCACTCAGGGCCAGCTCCAGCGCTTAGCGGCCCAGTATGGCTTCGATCTGGATTTTTTAAGTACTAGGCATACATAAAAAAATTGGGGCCCCCCAAAATTATGGGCCCTGTGCGGGCGCACGTTTGGGACAACTATGGGCCCGGCCCTGCCCATGAGGCACGGTTTGCAAGTACCAAGTGATTCATATTAAGTGATTCCAAAAGTCCATCAGTATGGAGTTTCTTCATGCGCTTTACACCGATATGAGCTAAAAGGCAGTGCCACAAATAAGTTGCACTATCATTATCAACTTTGCGTCTTTTGGTTTCGACACTATGAACATGTGTATTATCACGAGCGAGATTCAATAAGTATAGACCACTCATAAGGGGTGCATGACCATAAAAGATCTTACTCATATAAATAGAACAACCATTATTCCCTGATTTAAATGAATAACCGTCTCGCTTCAAACAAGATCCAGATATAATGTTCATTCTTAACGCTGGTACCAAATAACAATTATTCAGGTCTAATACTAATCCCGAAGGTAGATGTAGAGGTAGTGTGCCGTGGCGATCACATCGACTTTGGAACCATTTGCCACGCTGCATCGTCACCTCGCCCTTAGCCGATCTTCGCTTAATCCGTAGTCCTTGTTTCGAGTTGCAAATATGAGCAACAGAACCATTATCAAATACCCAGGTGCTACTACGAGTATTAGAAAGGTACACATCAATAACATGTATATCAAATGTACCTTTCACTTTGCCATCCTTCTTATCCGTCAAATACTTGGGGCAGTTCCGCTTCCAGTGACCAGTCCCTTTGCCGTAGAAGCACTCAGTATCAGGCTTAGGTCCAGACTTGGGTTTCTTCTCTTGAGCTGGGGCAGTTCCACTTCCAGTGACCAGTCCCTTTGCCGTAGAAGCACTCAGTATCAGGCTTAGGTCCAGACTTGGGTTTCTTCTCTTGAGCTGCAACTTGTTTGCCGCTCTTCTTGAAGTTCCCTTCTTCTTCCTTTTACCTTTTTCTTGAAACTAGTGGTCTTGTTAACCATCAACACTTGATGCTCCTTCTTGATTTCTACCTCCGCAGCTTCAGCATTGCGAAGAGCTCGGAATTGTCTTATCCATCCCTTGCATATTATAGTTCATCACGAAGCTTTTGTAGCTTGGTGGCAGTGATTGAAGAACTCTGTCAATGACACTATCATCAGGAAGATTAACTCCCAGTTGAGTCAAGTGGTTGTGGTACCCAGACATTCTGAGTATATGTTCACTGACAGAACTATTCTCCTCCATCTTGCAGCTATAGAACTTATTGGAGACTTCATATCTCTCAATCCGGGCATTTGCTTGAAATATTAACTTCAACTCCTGGAACATCTCATATGCTCCATGACGTTCAAAATGTCGTTGAAGTACCGATTCTAAGCCGTAAAGCATGGCACACTGAACTATCGAGTGGTCACCAACACGCCGCCTGCCAACTAGTCACAATAGCTGCAGTTGCTGGCGCGGGTGGTACACCTAACGGTGCTTCTAGGACGTAATTCTTCTGTGCCCCAATGAGGATAATCCTCAAGTTACGGACCCAGTCCGTGTAGTTGCCACCATCATCTTTCAACTTAGCTTTCTTTAGGAACACATTAAAATTCAAAGGTACGGTAGCACGGGCCATTGATCTACAACAACATAGACATGCAAAATACTATCATGTACTAAGTTCATGATATATTAAAGTTCAATTAATCATATTGCTAAAGAACTGCCACTTAGATAGACATCCCTCTAGTCATCTAAATGATCACGTGATCTAAATCAACTAAACCATGTCCGATCATCACGTGAGATGGAGTAGTTTTCAATGGTGAACATCACTATGTTGATCATATCTACTATATGATTCACGCTCGATCTTTCGATCTCAGTGTTCCGAGGCCATATCTGCATATGCTAGGCTCGTCAAGTTTAACCTGAGTATTCCGCGTGCAAAACTGGCTTGCACCCGTTGTATGTGAACGAAGAGCTTATCACACCCGATCATCACGTGGTGCCTCGGCACGCATTTAACTATAGCAACTATGCATACTCAAGGGAGAACACTTATACCTTGAAATTTATTAAGGGATTATATTATAATGCTACCGTCGTTCTAAGCAAAATAAGATGCATAAAAGGATAAACATCACATGCAATCATAATATGTGACATGATATGGCCATCATCATCTTGTGCTCATGATCTCCATCACGAAGCATCGTCATGATCTCCATAGTCACCGGCGCGCCACCTTGATCTCCATCGTGGCGTCATTGTCGTCTCGCCAAAGTTGCTTATACGACTACCGCTACCGCTTAGTGATAAAGTAAAGCAATTACATGGCGATTGCATTGCATACAATAAATCGACAACCATAAGGCTCCTGCCAGTTGCCGGTAACTTTACAAAACATGATCATCTCATACAACAACTTATATCTCATCATGTCTTGACCATATCATATCACAAAGCATACTCTGTAAAAACAAGTTAGACGTACTCTACTTTGTTGTTGCAAGTTTTACGTGGCTGCTACGAGCTTCTAGCAAGAACCGTTCTTACCTACGCATAAGCACAACGATATTTCGTCAAGTGTGCTGTTTTAACCTTCAATAAGGACCGAGCATAGCCACACTCGATTCAACTAAAGCTGGATAAACAGACACCCACCAGCCAACTGTGTGCGAAGCACGTCGGTAGAACCAGTCTCGCGTAAGCGCACGTGTAATGTCGGTCTGGGCCGCTTCATCCAACAATACCGCCGAATTAAGGTATGACATGCTGGTAAGCAATATGACTATTATCGTCCACAACTCTTTGTGTTCTACTCGTGCATATAACATCTACGCGTAGACCTAGCTCGGATGCCACTGTTGGGGAACGCAGTAATTTCAAAAAAATTCCTGCGCACACGCAAGATCTATCTAGAAGATGCACAACATCGAGAGGGGAGAGTGTTGTCCACGTACCCTCGTAGACCGAAAGCGGAAGCGTTATGACAATGCGGTTGATGTAGTCGTACGTCTTCACGATCCGACCGATCCTAGCACCGAAGGTACGACATCTCCGCGATCTGCACACGTTCAGCTCGGTGACGACCCACGAACCCTAGATCCAGCTGAGGTCGAGGGAGAGTTTCATCAGCACGATGGCATGGTGACGGTGATGATGAAGTTATCGGCGCAGGGCTTCGCCTAAGCACTGCAACGATATGACCGAGGTGGAAATCTGTGGAGGGGGCACCGCACACGGCTAAACAATCAACTTGTGTGTCTATGGGGTGCCCCCTCTGTTGGAAATATGCCCTAAAGGCAATAATAAAAAGTATATTATTTTATTTCCTTGTTCATGCTATAATTGTGTTATCCGGAAATCGTAATACATGTGTGAATACATAGACCACAACATGTCCCTAGTGAGCCTCTAGTTGACTAGCTCGTTGATCAATGGATGGTTACGGTTTCCTATCCATGGACATAGGATGTCATTGATAACGGGATCACATCATTAGGATAATGATGTGATGGACAAGACCAATCCTAAGCATAACACAAGATCGTGTAGTTAAATGCCGCTAAAGCTTTTCTAATGTCAAGTATCGTTTCCTTAGACCATGAGATTGTGCAACTCCCGGATACCGTAAGGGTACTTTGGGTGTGCCAAACGTCACAACGTAGCTGGGTGGCTATAAAGGTACACTACGGGTATCCCCGAAAGTATCTGTTGGGTTGGCATGAATCGAGACTGGGATTTGTCACTCTGTATGATGGAGAGGTATCTCTGGGCCCACTCGGTAGGAAATCATCATAAAGAGCTCAATGTAATCAGGGAGTTGTTCACGGGATGAAGTGTTATTGGAACGAGTAAAGAGACTTGCCGTAACGAGATTGAACAAGGTATCGGTATACCGACGATCGAATCTCGGGCAAGTATCGCATCGATAAACAAAGGGAATTGTATACGGGATTGATTGAATCCTCGACATCGTGGTTCATCCGATGAGATTATCGTGGAGCATGTGGGAGCCAACATGGGTATCCAGATCCCGCTGTTGGTTATTGACCGGAGAGTTGTCTCGGTCATGTCTACGTGTCTCCGCCTCCTTCTCCGCCTGCGCCGGCGTGCCCGAGCAGCCAGCAGCCTCCTCCTTCTCCACCTCGCCAGTAAGGGCGGAAGAGACCCGCCGCCGCCCCGGCTGCTCCGATGCGTCGTAGTCCTTCTCGTCCGCGTCGTAAGCAAGCACGAAAGAAGACAGCCGCAGCCGCTCCGTCTGCTCCAGCGTCTAGCAGTACAACCAGAGGCGAGAGGCAATACAGATACGGTCCACCTCTCAAGCCTCAAGAGAAGTTACCGTACGAGATGACCATGGAGGAAAACAAGAAGATCGTGCGGACCGAAGTGAAGGACTTCTTTGAAGGGTTGAAAGCGCAGAGACATCCACCTCCGTAGGAGAAGGTAGATCCGGTGAAAGCAAAGCGCACTATCGATGCTCTGAGGAAACCACCAAAGCCTCCGTCGAAAACCAACTATGAGCACATTACTCAAAAGGCATATCAAGAAGCGTCGCGGTCGGGAACTACTGTCAGTGATCAAAGGTTAAAAGAACGACGAGCAGCTGGGAAAAAATTGCCCAGCTCGGCGAACAAGCGAACCAATCGTGCCCCCCGCTCAATGTGTCTAGCGACATCGTCGCTAATGCTCCGGGGACGGTGCCCGGTTATAGCAATCTTGCAGATTACCTGCCTGACGATGTACATTTTGATTTCATGGAGGTGGACGAACACAGATACGAGTACGGGAAGCCTCTCGTCAAAGATGAAAAATCTCTAACAATGATGATGCGAAGATTCCATAATTGGTACATGAAAACCTGCAGAGAGTCTGGGGGAACGAATACATTGTATCTGAGAATTAAAGAGGAGCACGACCTCGTTGGAACTGATCTGTTGACTGTTCCATTTGAGGAGTTCTTCGAGTTCTTCAATCAAAAGGCCCTTGATAAATTAACGGTCTTTTGCTACTGTCTGTAAGTACTATTTCTGTCATTAAGTCTGTATATAGCTCAACTCTTTCATTGCATGTATTTACAATTAATTATCCTCACTATATTATGCAGATTGAAGATCGTCGAGTGCAGAAAACAAGAAATGTATGATATTGGGTTCATTAACACAAATATCATAGATGAAATTCAGGTTAAAAAGCACGCCGAAGAGGCCGAGGCCAACTTGCTACAATCATTGATCAAAAATTAAAACAAAGATACCATACTCTTTCCTTACAACTTCAAGTGAGTGTTACTGTCGTGTGCATATTCGGTTTTCCTTATTACTCGAGCGAGGTTATAGTAATGTAATTGATGAGTTATGCATGTGTGGCAGCTTCCACTATGTTCTTCTGGAGATTAAGCTTGAGCGGGACTAGTGACCGTGTTAGACTCGAGACGAAAAGATCCAGAAACCTATGCGGACATGACTAAATTGCTCAACAAGTAAGTTCAATCGATCATTATCGCACCATATCGACAACTTTTTGTTCATTTCCTGATATCTCAAGTAATAATAATTATTTTCTTTGTCTTGCAGGGTATGGAAACAGTTCACCGCAGAAGCTCCGGGACTGCCAAGGAGCTGCGATATACATACCCGAAAGTAAGTACTACTAGCTAGCTAGTTGCGCGCATCTCCCGTTGATCCTATAGCTATACTTTCATCAATGCCATTTATAATGCTTCATTATGAGTTTGATTGACCTCTATTTCTCGTAAAGTGCTTGTGGCAGGAAGAAGGGAATAATTTCTATGGATACTACGTGTGCGAGTTCATCTACAACGCGACTTTGAAAAATAAGCGGGCCTACTCTAAAAGACAATATGAAGTGCGTAAGCAATAATATTCACAATTTCATTTTATTACACCATCATTTCTGTTGAGTTTCATTCATATATATGTATTAACCCCCTTCTTCAAATTAGACGTGGCAGATGCAGAATGAACTCCTACCACAAGATTGCATGAAAGCAATTCAAGAGGAATTGGCGGGATTCTTTCTTGACCACGTCATCAATAAAGCCGGAGAATACCATGTGGAAGTTGATTTCAAATGCAAGGGGATTGTAAGAGATCTTACATATTGTATATGTATGTAGCCAGTAGCGTCGGATAGATAATACAAAAACTTGTTGTTCGACCAATCTCCCGGAGAAGGAGAGGTCGATCGATCACTTTTCTCGGTATGCATGGCGAACTTCTGTACTTAATGGTTTCCTTGATTTTCTTACTAGCTAGCGTGTCGAGGGCCTCTCTATGTATAGTACGAAGGCGTCGACCAAGCACGGACATAAGAGAGGACTTCTCTCTATTAATTAGCTAGCTAACACAATATATGAAACACCTAAATAAACCCCCCAAAACCCCCACCCCCCTTTCAAAAACAAAACAAAAAACACAGCCCCTGAAATGCTGACGAGTGGATGCCTATTGGTCCCCGTTGGTGGCTAAAGGCCCTCCTGCGTGGGCTCGGCGCACCCACGTGAAGGCCCATCTGTCCCGGTTCTGGACTGAACCGAGACTAAAGGGCCAGGGCATTAGTAACTATTTCCTTTAGTCCCGGTTCAGGAACCGGGACAAAAAGCCCTTACCAACCGGGACTAATGATAGTTTATCTACTAGTGCTAGCGAATCTAAGACACCTTAAGTGTCATACTAAGTCTTACATTATCTCGTACAAAAACGTCTTACATTATGAGACCGAGTGGATGTTTTTTCTTTTGCAAAAATAAAGGCCTGATATTCATTAAAAGAACTGAATACAACCCTACAAGGAGCATATTACAGCAAACACATGCCACCCAACCATGCAGGGAGAGGACACGTGGAGGGCCACGAGTAACAAACATTGGGACAGCCGATCGACGCTGCTCCACCTTGAAGCCTTGCCGCCGACAATCGCTATCAAGCAGAACATGTAGCCGGACACCGGTAATGAATGTTGGCGCCGCCTCCTCGCAGCGCTGCTTCTTCTTCCTCTCCTCTCTTCTTCTTCCTCGAGTTTCCTCTCACAGCTCCCTCTCTCTTTCTCTGGTTGTTTCTCTCTATCTACTCCTCTCAAGAACACACACTACACGCTCATGGTGAAACTCCACACACACACACACGCATACACCAAAGAGAAGACAGCCTCTGCTTTGCCAAGAGGGTCTGCTCCTTGGTTTACACTAGTGCTACATCTTGCCACTGCCCATGTACTCACGCACTAACTTGGGCGCCACAACCGGCCACTAACCCAACTAATCCATGCACTAACTAAACTAGCTACATGCAAGCCCACGTACAACTTATCTCAACGGCCACACGACCTGGCACACTGATTCTTCTCGGCTCCAACGTACTCATCTGTCCAACCAGCCGGTCTCGCTTCAGCCCGTCCACGCGCTTGGCCACTCACACGACTCCGCCACGCGCAGCACCGCAACTTCACGCTGCCGTTGGCATCTCGCCTTTGCTGAGACTTCGCCAGACTGGCTACTTCCTAGACTATGCTACATGCATAACAAAAAACAAACTAAATGCTGATACAATAATATCAAGATTAGTTCTAACAATGAAGATGATGACCAACAACCTAAAGGAGGACAAAGATGACTTCATCAAGCGGCCTTTTGAGACACATGATTAGTAGATCGTCAACACCAAGGATCATGTCTAGCATCATGTGCCGGAGAGGAATAAGCCCCTTGGATGGGCTATCACCTCCCAGTGGAAGCTGAAGCAACGTTGAAGACCTGCTTACCGAGGATCTGTGTTCAAAGACCACTAAGTGGGCCTGCAGTTAAGGAGCTTGAGATGTAGTATGATAAAATCTCCAAGTCAAGTGAAAAGAATCGTTGCCCATCCATGGAAGAAGCAAGAGTGTGCAGCGATTCCAAAGGAGCTTGTTATTTCAGATTCGTAGAAACCAAAAGTGAAGCACAAGATCTGCACGAATAGATTTTTGTGTCCATAGATCGGATGGGGTAAACTGGTAGGAGATCAATGGAAAGGGAAAGGGGCAACTATATATCTAGTAAGATCCTAGGCACAACCCTTCGTCGACGGCTTAGCACCACCACGGTGCCAAGAATCAAAAGGGGAGAAAAAGACTGGGAAATCACTAGGTGAGAAGGGAGGTTATTTAGCAGCGCATCTCTAGGACGAACCGAGCCAAAGCCGTCGACAAGGAAGGCCGCGGGGAAGACCAAGCAGCATATATAAAATGAACGTTCTACTAAAAAGAGGATAAAATAAACGTTGTCATAGTTCCTAGAGTGAATTCAAAGTAAGAATGGGGAACATGTTACAACACATTTGGTTCGCCGAATAAGTTGCGGTTTCTTATCACAGCGGTTTTGCGAAACCGTGGCTAGCATTTGTCTCGCTGTCGACGTTCCCATAACAGCGCCCTCCGACATAGCGATTCATAAAATTAAAACCGCCCCATTCGGAGGTGATGAGAAAATCAGGACTTGGCCTATTGTCAAAACTACTAGAACGTGATGGCGCGCGTTGCCGCGCCCACTCATTTTAAATACTACCGATACTTTTATTAATAAGTTGGTTTCATCAATAAAAACACTACTTTATATTTCATGTAATCACCGATGAAAACATTATTTTAATCTCGTGTAAAATTCTATGCTTCTACCATCTTTTGACGGGGTACAAATGGTTGTTCCAACATGGACCTTAGTGAACAAATTGTCCTTGCTTTACCTCGGATAAAAATATAATAATAATATAAGTGGGTTACTTGCAAAAATTAATTCTTTGGACTAATCTTGTATATCTTTTTTAAATATACCATGCCTACATTGAGCTCCCCATCATGGTGATTGTCCAACGTCAAAAGGGTTGTTTTATCTACAAAAGTACAAAGAAAAACAAGTCATCTCCAGCATAACATAATGAGGGGTTAATGAAAGCTAAACCCCTCATTAAACAAAGGTAAAACCAGAACTCCAAGTATTACCATTGCAATGCGGCTATTCTTTTTGCCTTTATTCTCGAATTTTGTACTTACCGCTCAAAGCTTAATTGATATCTCTGACTGGCTAAATTTAGCTTCTGAACAATGCACCATGAAGTGGCTGCATGTGAATTCTTGGGCACCAGAACCTATCAATCCATGTTACCCAACACTGCTAATAGAACTTCTGTAAAGTGGTAGTAGTTCCTAAATTTACCACACTGGGTAGCATAAATTTTGATTGGAAAATTAAGAAAATGTGTCAACATATTTTCCAAAGTTATTTCAGCTTGCTAAAAAAGGTTCTTCCATACATGAAAACATTACAATTCAACGGAGGACTATGAGAGACATTGGTTTAATTTTTTTTACCATATAGTTGACAATTCTCCTTATTTTATTTCTAAATCTTGTGTTAGCATACTGAAATCCTGCAAATTATTAATAAAACTCCCATGATGTTTCCCACAAGAAAAATACAGATCGGAACCTCATTTACATCTAAAACATAGTAAATTCTCCTTTAGCCAACAATCGATCAATCATCGGCCATCACCGAAGATGCATCAAAGCCTACCCCTGATCCTGCTGCTATAGACTAAGAAAACAAAGCATAATAAACAAAAGAAAAATAGATGGGGCGTCGTACATGGGGAATCGAGAAGATGCAGCATCATGTGGCCCTCACGCCAAATCCAAACCCAGCAGAGCAATTCACACCGTTGAGCTCAATAATTCCTGAAACAAGAAGATCCAAGGTGAAGGCCAGACGGGAAGAAGGAAAGAATGACACGGACACGCAACATGACGAACCCAAAAAAAAGGAAAGGGGATGGAGGCGGATGCAGGAGGAGGACAACCAATGATGGACGCCGAAGGCACAGGCGGCCGTTGCAGGCTCGCGGCTGCCACAAAGGAATGCTTCAGGACAAGACACTAAAAAAATCAAAGAAGGGTCCTGCAGAGGACAATACATGGCATGTAAAGTTCATCGACGGGGAGGCAGGCCCGGAGCAGAAGCTCGCCGACAGGACTGAGGACGGTGGCGGCGCATCACGGCGAAGGAATAGAGAAGCAGTTCCGGAGGAATAGACCTAGCAAACGAAAACTCGGGCCTGTAAACATGCACGTTCGCCTAGACCTGGGCCTTTGACAGCCCGATTATGGACAGAATCCGAAGCTCATTCCGTGGAGCAGCGGCCCACCAAATGGTGCGTGAATGCATGGTGACCTGGAGCCGACAGGGCTGATCTAAATCGTACATTAGAGTTCGGCTGATCTAAATCGTACATTAGAGTGATCCGACGGTTCAGAGACTTAAAACACCGTGGAGGCTCCTAACTCACTACGTTATACTGTTTAAGTAATTTGATTTGAAGAAGGAAGCAATGATGAGTATCTCCAAGATGCTACATAGGTTCAAAATTTCAAAGATTAATCGTTCATATGGTATTCTTGTTAAGTATAGTTTTGACAATAGGTCAGATGATATTCTTGTTAATGATGGTCCGGCCTGTGTGGTGACTTTTGTAATGAGTGATTGTAATAACCCTGTCCGGCAAACCGAATGCGTTACTTGGGCCGAACCAAACGCATCGTTAGTAGATGAGGGCATCAAATAGTTATCTGTTTTTGATAAGTTTGTCGATGTGCGTTCCGTGAGCAAGCGCAAAAATATTAGCTGACTCATACTAGGTAGTGTGAAAACAGCAACTTCCCTGATAAATATACTTCCATCTAAATTAGAGCCACCAATGCGTCTGTAGTCCAACGGTTAGGATAATTGCCTTCCAAGCAATAGACCCGGGTTCGACTCCCGGCAGACGCAATTTTTTCTAATGTGCTGCCACTTGTTCCATGACATTGATTTTTTATTATACTCCCTCCGTCCGGAAATGCTTGTCACAAATGCATAAAAATGCTTGTCATCCATTCCTTCGACAAGTATTTCCGGACAGAAGGAGTACATGGAAACTTTTTTAGAGGATGCTTTGATTTTATTCTATCTGTACTTTTAAGGATGCTAGATAATTATCCGTGTGTTATTACTATTTTTTGTTTTTACATCATTGGTTGATGTAGACCCGTCCTCTTATACGTCCAATCGATAAGATGAGTTCTTCTATTCCTCGGATTCGGGCGAAGAAGTGGACATGACCATACTCATGAGCATGCAAGAGGAAATGGACCTGCAAGTGGAGCATATTCTTAACTTCAATGGCTCAATCAAAGGGAGAAGAGTTATCAATCGGGATAGGGTGTCCGGAGCACGGCTACTGTAGCAGGATTACTTTACTCCGAACCCAACTTTCCCGGATGATCGATGGTTTCGTCATTGCTTCCGCATGCGAAAACCACTGTTTTTGCGCATTGTGGAGGGAGTGAAGGCACACGATGACTACTTCAAGCTCACAAGGGATTGCTGCGGCAAACTTTTTTCTCTGCTAAGTCAAGCATCTCTGCTCTTAGGATACTTGCAGTTGGTACTGCCACAGATGCCGTTGGTGAGATGGCCAGGATGGGGAAGAGCACATGCCTGAAGAGTGAAGACTAGTGTCAAGTTTGCCCGCGCCATGGTGAGGTGTTTGGAGCAGAGTATCTGAGATAACCAAATGCGTAGAACACAAAAATTGTTGGCCATTAGAGAGGCCAGAGGGTTTTCAGGCAAGCTCGGATCAATTGATTGCATGCATTCACAATGGAAGAACTACCCCAAGGGTTTGCGCGGAATATATCAAGGGCACACCAAAGAGGCCACTATCACACTCGAAGCAGTGGCATCACACGACTTATGGATTTGCCATGCTTTCTTTGAAATGCTGGGTTCTCACACGACATCAACTGCTTCAACAATGTCCGATGTTCAGGAGGCTTTGCAATGGGGAATCGCCATTGTGCAACTACACCAACAACTGCCATGACTACAACATGTGATACTATCTTGCCGATGACATCTATCCTCAGTGGGCAGCGTTTGTGAAGACCATTATTTCCGAACAACATGGCAAGAAACAAAGCCACTTTGCAGCAATGCAGTAAGTAGCTAGGAAGATGTGCAGAGGGCATTCGGAGTGCTTCAATCTCGTTGGGCAATTGTTAGTGGGGTTGCATTGATGTGGAAATCAGAAACTTTGTGGCAGCTCATGACATGTTATGTTAGTTTCAGGCTGTGTGCATCTTGAATGTCTTTCGACATCTTGTTGGTGCAGAGGTTGGGTGTAATTGGTTCGCGATATTAATATATTCCTCGTTTGAAAAAAAGATGATTTTAGACACAATATGCATCCAGACGGATGGAGTAGCTTAAAATAAAGTGCATTGGGACTGCGCTCCTGGAAATCATTAAGGATCCAAGATTCCATGTATACGTAGTGCTCGTCTCCCTGAATTATATGAGCAAAGATCTTGAGATTAAAGAACGTATATCTCGTGCGGTTGCAAATCTTTGCATTCCTATTTAAAATATATCCCAGTATCTCGCTATTTATAAACTTGCAGTCCTTGTACGTCTCACACGTTTGGATTCCAACTATTTCTTTGTTTCTTTCTACTAGGGCTCCAACTATTTCTTCTTACCGGAACCTTACACGCGACTAGAACTGAGTTTGTCCAGCAAGAGATGAGAGGGAGCAGCCCAGTGCAGGGGACGATGATATTCTTCATCAGATGCCTTGTCTCGTGTGCACAGTGTAAGTATACTACTTTATGCATCATCGCCGTCATTAGCATCTCGTGTTAGTAATTTCTTGCAATTAATTTTTCGGAACATACATAACATATAGAGGACGTCTGAGGAACTACATACTAATGTTAAATATAACATTTAGGTGGTCTCGATAATAAGCAAATGGTGGTCAGCCAAGATGGTCATGCGGCGAACACAAGTAGCAACGCTACCATCGTCAAGTCGACGTCTGCAGGCGAGAGCAAGGTAACCTTGCAATTTTGCATCCGCCGTTTCTTTTGTCATTTGTCAGATGGGTACCATGGTACGTGCTACTGCTGCCAGCTTAATGGTGACCGGTGTTTTACGAGGCGGAGTCAGTGCCTAGACCACTGCCCTATCTGCAACCCTGAATGCCCACCTTCATTGGGGCCTAAGGGATAGGATTCCATATGCTCGATTAATTTGTTCGTCTGTAATAAAAGGCGCCTTATTTGGTTTGGGCAGTTGCGTTCCAACCAAACATTGGATGGTATCCCGCATGTTTCTGTGGAGATTCAGCAAGGCAGAATTTGATGAAAGGAATCCCCAGTAATTTGTTGTCTTGCATATTTAAAATGATAAAATCCTTTGGCCGTAGTGCTTTGGCATGGTCTACCCTTGACAGCCGCAATCCCGCCTTTAATTTAGGGGAATTCCCAATCAATGGTGCCACGTCCTGTTAATTTCTTCCCTCGCGTCCTCATGACAGCCGCAATCCCGCCCTTTGATTATGGTGATTCCCGGCCCGTCAATTGTGTCATGTCTTCCTCGATAATTCTGAGATTAAATGCTCGATCGGTTAATTTCTTCCTCACCCACAAAAAATATACATTTCTACCACCTCTTTTGTATTTCAATTTTTCGTAATTTTTGAAGGACCCAGACTTTGCATCTGATCCGAACGACTCGGTAGCCGCTTGATCAACATCATGCAGCCCTGCCGCCCGATTATTTTTCTTCTCCATGGCGACTCTTCATGGATGTTCCACCACATTGCTAGCCACAGCCGCGAGGAGCCCAGGAGCACCCTCTCTGAATCCCACGCTTCGTCACCGCTGCCCACCAATGAGCAGCTCCTCTGCCGCCTGTCCCTCCCCTCCCTCTTCCCATCTCATACGTCTGTCCCATCTCTCGCTGCAGCTCGAGGAAGATCCAACTCAGTCACCATGGATAATGGAGCCGAGCTCGACCCAGACCACCGCCGTGCTGCCGGAGCTTCCCGCCACCGGATCCGACTCAGTCAACGTGGATAATGGATAACTCACTTACAAAACATTGTGGTAACTTTTTGATCCGACAAACAAGTTCTTGAAAAACATATCCTAGTTATTTTTTGTAAAATAGCATGGTAATACAACATAGCTTAATATTTTGACATAGGGAAAAAGTTGTTGAAACCCATCGCCGGGGACTTTTAGTGTAAATAACATGGTAATATTCGCACCATAGATTTGATAACTTGCGTATGAACACCATGCTAACTTTGACCCCGGGGGTAGTTGACTTTTTTAACTGATAAGCCCGATAAATTCTATGTAAATCTCTACTCCTAGTGTCTCAGTACGTAAGTCGTTCGTTCGTTCCCACCGTCCCATCGATCTCCCCACCAGGCGATCCCTCCCCCACCGATTTTTTCCTCCCACCGAAAACCGAGGCCGGTTTTCATTCATGCATCACAAGAACCAAGCCAAACGTTCCATCCCTTCCATATAAAACAACAAACCTTCCACCTTTCCCTTTCATTTAAAACAAAGATCAAATCAAATCATATGGAATCATCCTTCCTTCCAGTCAGGAGAAGCTTCCATAAACAACAGTTTAATCAAATATTTTATATGGATACCAGAAATGGCCATCGGGTATTTCCGTGGGGTTGAACCCGACGAGATTGAAATCATAGGTCATACCGGTCTGTAGCATGTTGTAGAAGCGAATTGCTTCGTTGTTGTACTCAATCGCTTCCATCTTTGTTCTCTAATATTTTTTATGAATCGGAACAATAATGAGGAAACAAAACTGTTTATCAAACATGTATTTTAAAAATGTGAGCTATAAAAATGCGGGCTATCAAGTAGTGATGATTAATGACTTACAGGCTGATCGAGTAGTATGCACTGAAGGTACAAGTTCTCATGTCATTCTCCTTGATTTGAGCCTTCCACAGGACCCTAGCATGAATGATCCAGCAATTTTGATATATATATGCTCCATTTGGACACGTTGAAAAGTCAAGTTCCTGTGCGTAGAATAAAAAGAACGGATGAGGTAAATTACTGAACGGTGATGGCAAACAGCCGTACAATGTGATTATTCTATCTTGCCTGTTCATCGGAGGGATGATGGGTTGACTGACGATAGGAACCGGCGGCGATGCCATCACCCTCTTAGAGGTGATCGATCCATATGAGTTTACCATGGTCGTGGAGGAGATGGCTTTTACTCTGTAGAAAGATGGAGACAAAAATGCTGCTGCAGAAAGATGGAGACAAAGATGGTGCGGCGGGGCTTTTTTATAAGCATAGTGGCGGCGGAAAATGAAAAATGGTTAAAAAATTTGTTTTTGGGCGGCGGGAAAATGATAAATGAAAATGGTCAATAATCGGATCTTTAATATTTGGCTACCTATTGAAAATTGTGTATTTATCAAGGAAACAGACACTTCAAAATCGGTATGTGATCAACCCAGCTGATTTGTGATTTGTGATTCACAATATATTTAATTAATGCAAATTTCTGATTTATGATCACTTGCCTTATCAAACGTAACTGATTTATCACATGCGTATACAAGCTCAAATTTTTCCGTAATATATTAATTAGGGGAAATTGACTTTCTTCTTTGAGGATATTTTTAACCTTGCTGATATTCTCATTAAGTTATTTTCCTTTTTCCCATTTATATTATGTGCACGTCTCGAACGACCAATTATTTAATGAGGCTAGCTTGGTTCGAGACGTGCAGAAAGTAATCTATCTGTAATGATTTCTGTTGGATCACTTTTAAAAAAACTTACCGTGTCTGTTTTTGTAAGTCATGCGGCAAAACTTCAGTATGATATATACCACAGTAGCTTAAACAACAATATTTTTTAAGCCAAACACTTGAAAATATGCAGTACTAAGGCTACGCTTGGCAGCAAAGAATTTTTTGAAGTTTTCTTTGAATACTCTAGTTTTTCTAGAGACCCACAGTTTTAAATACTTTGACGTGTTTGGTGTCCAAAAAGACTGAAGTTCTATAAACCGTAGTATTTCCAAAACTGTGACATTTCTGTTGTATATAAAAAAAGAGGTCCAATATCTTCTTTTTCTAAAGAGAACACGAGAGAACGTCGTGGAGAGAGCTTCTTGCTACATCCGATGTGTGAAAAGATAAGTCTGAAAAATAATAATATGTTATATGTCTACCTTGGAACAGTACCATGTATATTTTTGCTATCTAAATAGTTTCAGTAGTAAGCACTTGTATCGCTGCTGCCATTGCTAAAACATGACATTGGGCTGAGAACAAACATGCAACTTAAGACAATCTTCTGTCTTCTCAACATGTAGTGATAAAATAAAATGACAATAGCATGTTTGCTTGGATAAATAAAAGAAAATGAAAATCACATTGTCATCGAGCATAAATAAGAGACAACAAGCAAATTAATAACCCTTCATTATTTGACTCGAACGATTACATTGGCAAATGCTCTTAAGAACAACGAAACAACTAACATACTAAGATATATAAATAACACTGTAGACCTCCTCGTGCTTGGTCATTTGAAGTTGGTGGTGGCTTCTTGTCGTATGCTTGGATATGCTTCACGACCATCTCCGTCAACTGATTTATTTGGTAAATCAAAGTCTGCACCAACATGCTAGTATGCTGTTGTGCCTGCAGAATCTCATATATAGTTGCTGGTACCCCAACCGTATTTTCTCTCTGCATTTGACCCTGTGTCATGCTGTATATCCAAGCCTGAGGGGACATGTGCACGAGAGATGTTTTGCACCTCACGGGTTCGAGAACTATGTAGACATGACCGAGACACGTCTTCGGTCAATTACCAACAGCGGAACCTGGATGCTCATATTGGCTCCCACATATTCTACAAAGATCTTTATCGGTCAAACCGCATAACAACATACGTTGTTCCCTTTGTCACCGGTATGTTACTTGCCCGAGATTCGATCGTCGGTATCTCAATACCTAGTTCAATCTCATTACTGGAAAGTCTCTTTACTCGTCCCGTAATGCATCATCCCGCAACTAACTCATTAGTTACATTGCTTGCAAGGCTTATAGTGATGTCCATTACCGAGAGGGCCCAGAGATACCTCTCCGACAATCGGAGTGAAAAATCATAATCTTGATCTATGCCAACTCAACAAGTACCATCGGAGATACCTGTAGAGCACCTTTATAATCACCCAGTTACGTTGTGACGTTTGGTAGCACACAAAGTGTTCCTCTGGTATTCGGGAGTTGCATAATCTCATAGTCATAGGAACATGTATAAGTCATGAAGAAAGCAATAGCAATATACTAAACGATCAAATGCTAAGCTAATGGAATGGGTCAAGTCAATCACATCATTCTCTAATGATGTGATCTCGTTAATCAAATGACAACTCATATCTATGGTTAGGAAACTCAACCATCTTTGATTCAACGAGCTAGTCAAGTAGTGGCATACTAGTGACACTCTGTTTGTCTATGTATTCACACATATACTAAGTTTCCGGTTAATACAATTCTAGCATGAATAATAAACATTTATCATGATATAAGGAAATATAAATAACAACTTCATTATTGCCTCTAGGGCATATTTCCTTCAGTCCCCCACTTGCACTAGAGTCAGTAATCTAGATTACACAGTAAGGATTCTAACACCCATGGAGTCTTGGTGCTGATCATGTTTTGCTCATGAGATAGGCTTAGTCAACGGGTCTGCAACATTCAGATCCGTGTGTATCTTGCAAATCTCTATGTCTCCCTCCTTGACTTGATCGCGGATGGAATTGAAGCGTCTCTCGATATGTTTGGTTCTCTTGTGAAATCAGGATTCCTTTGCTAGGGCAATTGCACCAGTATTGTCACAAAAGATTTTTCATTGGACCCGATGCACTAGGTATGACACCTAGATCGGATGTGAACTAGTTCATCCAGACTCCTTCATTTGCTGCTTCCGAAGCAGCTACGTACTCTGCTTCACACGTAGATCCCGCCACGACGCTTTGCTTAGAACTGCACCAACTGACAGCTCCACCATTCAATATAAACACGTATCCGGTTTGTGACTTAGAGTCATTCGGATCAGTGTCAAAGCTTGCATCGACGTAACCATTTACGACGAGCTCTTTGCCACTTCCATAAACGAGAAACATATCCTTAGTCCTTTTCAGGTATTTCAGGATGTTCTTGACCGCTGTCCAGTGATCCACTCCTGGATTACTTTGGTACCTCCCTGCTAAACTAATAACAAGGCACACATCAGGTCTGGTACCCAGCATTGCATACATGATAGAGCCTACGTCTGAAGCATAGGGAACACCTTTCATTTTCTCTCTATCTTCTGCAGTGGTCGGGCATTGAGTCCGACTCAACTTCACACCTTGTAATACAGGCAAGAACCCTTTCTTTGCTTGATCCATTTTGAACTTCTTCAAAACTTTATCAACGTATGTGCTTTGTGAAAGTCCAATTAAGCGTCTTGATCTATCTCTATAGATCTTGATGCCCAATATATAAGCAGCTTCACCGAGGTCTTTCATTGAAAAATTCTTATTCAAGTATCCTTTTATGCTATCCAGAAATTCTATATCATTTCCAATCAACAATATGTCATCCATATATAATATTAGAAATTCTACAGAGATCCCACTCACTTTCTTGTAAATACAGGCTTCTCCAAAAGTCTGTATAAAACCATATGCTTTGATCACACTATCAAAATGTTTATTCCAACTCCGAGATGCTTGCACCAGTCCATAGATGGATCGCTGGAGCTTGCACACTTTGTTAGCATCCTTTGGATCGATAAAACCTTTAGGTTGCATCATATACAACTCTTCTTCCAGAAATCCATTCAGGAATGCAGTCTTTACATCCATTTGCCAAATTTCATAATCATAAAATGCAACAATTGCTAACATGATTCGCACGGACTTTAGCATTGCTACAGGTGAGAAAGTCTCATCGTAGTCAACTCCTTGAACTTGTCGAAAACCTTTCGCAACAAGTCGAGCTTTGTAGACAGTAACATTAGCGTCAACGTCTTTCTTCTTCTTGAAGATCCATTTATTCTCGATGGCTTGCCGATCATCGGGCAAGTCAACCAAAGTCCACACTTTGTTCTCATACATGGACCCCATCTCAGATTTCATGGCCTCAAGCCATTTTGCGGAATCTGGGCTCATCATCGCTTCCTCATAGTTCATAGGTTCGTCATGGTCAAGTAACATGTGTTGGGGAACGTTGCAGAAAATAAAAAATTTCTACACTTTCACCAAGATCAATCTATGAATTCATCTAGCAACGAGAGAAAGGAGTGCATCTACATGCCCTTGTAGATCGAGAGCGGAAGCGTTCAAGAGAACGGGGTTGAGGGAGTCGTACTCGACGTGATCCAAATCACCGATGATCCTAGTGCTGAACGGACAGCACCTCCGCGTTCAACACACGTACGGTTGAGGAAGACATCTCCTCCTTCTTGATCCGGCAAGGGGGGAGGAGAGGTTGACCGGGATCCAGCAGCATGACGGCGTGGTGGTGGATGCAGCAGTGATCTCGGCAGAGCTTCGCCGAGCTTCTACGAGAGGGAGATGTGTAGCAAGGGGGAAGGGAGGCGCCAAGAGCATGGGTGCGGCTGCCCTCCTCCCCCTCTTTATATAGGCCCCCTAGGGGCGCTGGCCCCTAGGAGATGAGATCTCCAAGGGGGGGCAAGGGAGGCTTGCCCCCAAGGCAAGTGGAGGCGCCCCACCCTAGGGTTTCCAACCCTAGGCGCGGGGGCCCAAAGGGGCGCGACCAGCCCACCAGGCTGGTTCCCATCCCCACTTCAGCCCACGGGGCCCTCTGGGATAGGTGGGCCCACCCGGTGGACCCCTGGGACCCTTCCGGTGGTCCCGGTACAATATCGGTGACCCCCGAAACTTTCCCGATGGCCGAAACTGCACTTCCTATAGATAATTCTTCACCTCCGGACCATTCCGGAACTCCTCGTGACGTCCGAGATCTCATCCGGGACTCTGAACAACTTTAGGGTTACTGCATACTCATAATAAGTGTGTAGACCCTACGGGTTCGGGAGACATGCAGACATGACTGAGACGCCTCTCCGGTCAATAACGAACAGCGGGATCTGGATACCCATGATGGCTCCCACATGCTCCTCGATGATTTCATCGGATGAACCACGATGTCGAGGATTCAATCAATCCCGTATACAATTCCCTTTATCAGTCGGTACGTTACTTGCCCGAGACTCGATCGTCGGTATCCCAATACCTCGTTTAGTTACCGGCAAGTCACTTTACTCGTACCGTAATGCATGATCCCGTGACCAGACACTTGGTCACTTTGATCTCATTATGATGATGCATTCTTGAGTGGGCCGGAGATACCTCTCCGTCATACGGAGTGACAAATCCCAGTTTCGATTCGTGCCAACCCAACAGACACTTTCGGAGATACCCGTAGTGCACCTTTATAGTCACCCAGTTACGTTGTGACGTTTGGCACACCAAAGCACTCCTACGGTATCTGGGAGTTGCACAATCTCATGGTCTAAGGAAATGATACTTGACATTTGGAAAAGCTCTAGCTAAACGAACTACACGATCTTTGGGCTATGCTGTGATCCCGTCACATCACATCATTCTCCTAATGATGTGATCCCGTTATCAATGACATCCAATGCCCATAGTCAGGAAACCATGACTATCTGTTGATCAACGAGCTAGTCAACTAGAGGCTTACTAGGGACACGTTGTGGTCTATGTATTCACACGTGTATTACGATTACCGGATAACACAGTTATAGCATGAATAACAGACAATTATCATGAACAAAGAAATATAATAATAACCATTTTATTATTGCCTCTAGGGTATATTTGCAACAGTCTCCCACTTGCACTAGAGTCAATATTCTACTTACATTGTGATGAATCGAACACCCATAGCGTTCTGGTGTTGATCATGTTTTGCTCTAGGGAGAGGTTTAGTCAACGGATCTGCTACCTTCAGATCCATATGTACTTTACAAATATCTGTGTCTCCATCTTGAACATTTTCACGTATGGAGTTGAAGCGATGCTTGATGTGCCTGGTCTTCTTGTGAAACCTGGGCTCCTTGGCAAGTGCAATAGCTCCAATGTTGTCACGCGGAAGAGTGCGATCGGCCCCGACGCATTGGGTATGACTCCTAGGTCGGTGATGAACTCCTTCACCCAGATTGCTTCATGCGCTGCCTCCGAGGCTGCCATGTACTCCGCTTCACATGTAGATCCCGCCACGACGCTCTGCTTGCAGCTGCACCAGCTTACTGCTCCACCTCCATAAACGAGAAACATATCCTTAGTCCTTTTCAGGTACTTTAGGATGTTCTTGACCGCTGTCCAGTGTTCCTTGCTGGGATTACTTTGGTACCTTCCTACCAAACTTACGGCAAGGTTTACATCAGGTCTGGTACACAACATGGCATACATAATAGACCCTATGGCTGAGGCATAGGGGATGCCACCCATCTCTTCTTTATCTTCTGCCGTGGTCGGGCATTGAGCCGAGCTCAATCTTACACCTTGCAATACAGGCAAGAACCCTTTCTTGGACTAATCCATATTGAACTTCTTCAATATCTTATCAAGGTATGTGCTTTGTGAAAGACCTATGAGGCATCTCGATCTATCCCTATAGATCTTGATGCCTAATATGTAAGCAGCTTCTCCAAGGTCCTTCATTGAAAAACACTTATTCAAGTAGGCCTTAATGCTGTCCAAAAGTTCTATATCATTTCCCATCAAAAGTATGTCATCTACATATAATATGAGAAATGCCATGAGCTCCCACTCACTTTCTTGTAAACGCAGGCTTCTCCATAAGTCTGCATAAACCCAAACGCTTTGATCATCTCATCAAAGCGAATGTTCCAACTCCGATATGCTTGCACCAGCCCATAAATGGATCGCTGGAGCTTGCATACCTTGTTAGCATTCTCAGGGTCGACAAAACCTTCCGGCTGCATCATATACAGTTCTTCCTTAAGATGGCCGTTAAGGAATGCCGTTTTGACGTCCATTTACCATATCTCATAATCATAGTATGCGGCAATTGCTAACATGATTCGGACAGACTTCAGCTTCGCTACGGGAGAGAAAGTCTCATCGTAGTCAATCCCTTGAACTTGTCGATAACCCTTAGCGACAAGTCGAGCTTTATATATGGTAACATTACCATCCGCGTCCGTCTTCTTCTTAAAGATCCATTTGTTTTCGATTGCTCGCCGATCATCGGGCAAGTCTGTCAAAGTCCATACTTTGTTTTCATACATGGATCCTATCTCGGATTGCATGGCTTCAAGCCATTTGTTGGAATCTGGGCCCGCCATCGCTTCTTCATAGTTCAAGGTTCACCGTTGTCTAACAAAATGATTTCCAAGACAGGGTTGCCGTACCACTCACAGTGCGGAACGTGTCCTTGTGGACCTTCGAAGTTCAGTAGGAGCTTGATCCGAAGTATCTTGATCATCATCATTAACCTCCTCTCTTGTCGGTGCAGGCACAACAGGAACATCTTCCTGAGTTGCGCCGCTTACCGTTTCAAGAGGTAGTACTTCATCAAGCTCTACTTTCCTCCCAATTAATTCTTCCGAGAGAAACTCTTTCTCCAGAAAGGACCCGTTCTTGGCAACAAAGATTTTGCCTTCGGATCTTAAGTAGAAGATATACCCAATGGTTTCCTTAGGGTATCCTATGAAGACGCATTTTTCCGACTTGGGTTCGAGCTTTTCAGGTTGGAGTTTCTTGACATAAGCATCGCATCCCCAAACTTTTAGAAACGACAGCTTAGGTTTCTTTCCAAACCATAATTCATACGGTGTCGTCTCAACGGATTTAGACGGTGCCCTATTTAAAGTGAATGTAGCTGTCTCTAGAGCGTATCCCCAAAATGATAGCGGTAAATCGGTAAGAGACATCATAGATCGCACCATATCTAATAAAGTGTGATTACGACGTTCAGACACACCGTTACGCTGAGGTGTTCCAGGCGTCGTGAGTTGTGAAACGATTCCACATTTCCTTAAGTGCGTACCAAATTCGTGACTTAGATATTCTCCCCCATGATCTGATCGTAAGAACTTTATCTTTCGGTCACGTTGATTCTCTACCTCATTCTGAAATTCCTTGAACTTTTCAAAGGTCTCAGACTTGTGTTTCATCAAGTAGACATACCCATATCTACTCAAGTCATCAGTGAGTGAGAACATAACGATATCCTCCATGAGCCTCAACGCTCATTGGACCGCACACATCGGTATGTATGATTTCCAATAAGTTGGTTGCTCGCTCCATTGTTCCGGAGAACGGAGTCTTGGTCATTTTGCCCATGAGGCATGGTTCGCATGTGTCAAATGATTCATAATCGAGAGACTCTAAAAGTCCATCAGCATGGAGCTTCTTCATGCGCTTGACACCAATGTGACCAAGGCGGCAGTGCCACAAGAATGAGGGACTATCGTTATCAACTTTACATCTTTTGGTATTCACACTATGAATATGTGTAACATCACGTACGAGATTCATTAAGAATAAACCATTGACCATCGGGGCATGACCATAAAACATATCTCTCATATAAATAGAACAACCATTATTCTCGGATTTAAATGAGTAGCCATCTCGTATTAAACGAGATCCAGATACAATGTGCATGCTCAAAGCTGGTACTAAATAACAATTATTGAGGTTTAAAACTAATCCCCTAGGTAAATGTAGAGGTAGCGTGCCGACGGCGATCACATCGACCTTGGAACCATTCCCGACGCGCATCGTCACCTCGTCCTTCGCCAGTCTCCGCTTATTCCGCAGCTCCTGCTTTGAGTTACAAATATGAGCAACCGCACCGGTATCAAATACCCAGGAGCTACTACGAGCACTGGTAAGGTACACATAAATTACATGTATATCAAATATACCTTTGGTTTTGCCGGCCTTCTTGTCCGCTAAATACTTGGGGCAGTTCCGCTTCCAGTGACCACTTCCCTTGCAATAAAAGCACTCAGTCTCAGGATTGGGTCCATTGTTTGACTTCTTCCCGGTAACTGGCTTACCGGGCGCGGCAGCTCCCTTGCCGTCCTTCTTGAAGTTCTTCTTACCCTTGCGTTTCTTGAACTTAGTGGTTTTATTCACCATCAACACTTGATGTTCCTTTTGATCTCTACCTCCGCTGATTTCAGCATTGAATATACCTCAGGAATGGTCTTTTCCATCCCCTGCATATTGAAGTTCATCACAAAGCTCTTGTAGCTCGGTGGAAGCGACTGAAGGATTCTGTCAATGACCGCGTCATCCGGGAGATTAACTCCCAGCTGAGTCAAGCGGTTGTGCAACCCAGACATCTTGAGTATGTGCTCACTGACAGAACTATTTTCCTCCATCTTACAGCTGAAGAACTTGTCGGATACTTCATATCTCTCGACCCGGGCATGAGCTTGGAAAACCATTTTCAGCTCTTCGAACATCTCATATGCTCCGTGTTGCTCAAAACGCTTTTGGAGCCCCGGTTCTAAGCTGTAAAGCATGCCGCACTGAACGAGGGGGTAATCATCAGCACGAGACTGCCAAGCGTTCATAACGTCTTGGTTCTCTGGGATTGGTGCTTCACCTAGCGGTGCTTCTAGGACATAATCTTTCTTGGCAGCTATGAGGATGATCCTCAGGTTCCGGACCCAGTCCGTATAGTTGCTGCCATCATCTTTCAGCTTGGTTTTCTCTAGGAACGCGTTGAAGTTGAGGGTAACATGGGCCATTTGATCTACAAGACATATTGTAAAGATTTTAGACTAAGTTCATGATAATTTAGTTCATCTAATCAAATTATTTAATGAACTCCCACTCAGATTAGACATCCCTCTAGTCATCTAAGTGATACATGATCCGACTCGACTAGCCCGTGTCCGATCATCACGTGAGACGGACTAGTCATCATCGGTGAACATCTCCATGTTGATCGTATCTTCTATACGACTCATGCTCGACCTTTCGGTCCTCCGTGTTCCGAGGCCATGTCTGTACATGCTAGGCTCGTCAAGTCAACCTAAGTGTATTGCGTGTGTAAATCTGGCTTACACCCGTTGTATTCGAACGTTAGGATCTATCACACCCGATCATTACGTGGTGCTTGAAACAACGAACCTTCATAACGGTGCACAGTTAGGGGGAACACTTTCTTGAAATTATTATGAGGGATCATCTTATTTACTACCGTCGTTCTAAGTAAACAAGATGAAAAACATGATAAACATCACATGCAATCAAATAATGACATGATATGGCCAATATCATATAGCTCCTTTGATCTCCATCTTCGGGGCTCCATGATCATCTTCGTCATCGGCATGACACCATGATCTCCATCATCGTGTCTCCATGAAGTTGCTCGCCAACTATTACTTCTACTACTATGGCTAACGCGTTTAGCAATAAAGTAAAGTAATTTACATGGCGTTTCTCAATGACACGCAGGTCATACAAAAATAAAGACAACTCCTATGGCTCCTGCCGGTTGTCATACTCATCGACATGCAAGTCGTGATTCCAATTACAAGAACATGATATCATACATCACATATATATCATTCATCATTCATCGCAACTTTTGGCCATATCACATCACAAATCATATGCTGCAAAAACAAGTTAGACGTCCTCCAATTGTTGTTGCATGTTTTACGTGGCTGCAAAAGGGTTCTAGCAAGAACATTTTCTTACCTACGTAAAAGCCACAACGTGATTTGCCAACTTATATTTACCCTTCATAAGGACCCTTTTCATCAAATCCGCTCCAACTAAAGTGGGAGAGATAGACACCCGCTAGCCACCTTATGCAACTAGTGCATGTCAGTCGGTGGAACCTGTCTCACGTAAGAGTACGTGTAAGGTCGGTCCGGGCCGCTTCATCCCACAATACCACTGAAGCAAAATAAGACTAGTAGTGGCAAGAAATTTGACAACATCTACGCCCACAACAAATTTGTGTTCTACTCGTGCAAAGAGAACTACGCATAGACCTAGCTCATGATGCCACCGTTGGGGAACGTTGCAGAAAATAAAATTTTTCTACGCTTTCACCAAGATCAGCCTATGAGTTCATCTAGCAACGAGAGAAAGGAGTGCATCTACATACCCTTGTAGATCGCGAGCGGAAGCGTTCAAGAGAACGGGGTTGAGGGAGTCGTACTCGACGTGATCCAAATCACCGATGATCCTAGTGCTGAACGGACAGCACCTCCGCGTTCAACACACGTACGGTTGAGGAAGACGTCTCCTCCTTCTTGATCCAGCAAGGGGGGAGGAGAGGTTGACGGAGATCCAGCAGCACGACGGCGTGGTGTTGGATGCAGCAGTGATCTCAACAGAGCTTCGCCGAGCTTCTACGAGAGGGAGAGGTGTAGCAAGGGGGAAGGGAGGCGCCAAGAGCATGGGTGCGGCTGCCCTCCCTCCCCCCTTTATATAGGCCCCCTAAGGGGGGCGCCGTCCCTGGGAGATGAGATCTCCGGGGGGCAAGGGAGGCTTGCCCCCAAGGCAAGTGGAGGCGCCTCCACCCTAGGGTTTCCAACCCTAGGCGCGGGGGCCCAAAGGCGCACCAGCCCACCAGGGCTGGTTCCCCTCCCACTTCAGCCCACGGGGCCCTCCGGGATAGGTGGCCCCACCAGGTGGACCCACGGGACCCTTCTGGTGGTCCCGGCACAATACCTGTGACCCCCGAAACTTTCTCGATGGCCGAAACTGCACTTCCTATATATAATTCTTCACCTCGGACCATTCCGGAACTCCTCGTGACGTCCGGGATCTCATCCGGGACTATGAACAACTTTCGGGTTACTGCATACTCATATCTCTATAACCCTAGCGTCACCGAACCTTAAGTGTGTAGACCCTACGGGTTCGGGAGACATGCAGACATGACTGAGATGCCTCTCCGGTCAATAACCAATAGCGGGATCTGGATACCCATGATGGCTCCCACATGCTCCTCGATGATCTCATCAGATGAACCACGATGTCGAGGATTCAGTCAATCCCGTATACAATTCCCTTTGTCAATCGGTACATTACTTGCTCGAGACTCGATCGTCGGTATCCCAATACCTCGTTTAATCTCGTTACCGGCAAGTCACTTTACTCGTACCGTAATGCATGATCCCGTGACCAGACACTTGGTCACATTGAGCTCATTATGATGATGCATTACCGAGTGGGCCCAGACATACCTCTCCGTCATACGGAGCAACAAATCCCAGTCTCGATTCGTGCCAACCCAACAGACACTTTCGGAGATACCCGTAGTGCACCTTTATAGTCACCCAGTTACGTTGTGACGTTTGGCACACCCAAAGCACTCCTACAGTATCCGGGAGTTGCACAATCTCATGGTCTAAGGAAATGATACTTGACATTTGGAAAAGCTCTAGCTAAACGAACTACACGATCTTTGAGCTATGCTTAGGATTGGGTCTTGTCCATCACATCATTCTCCTAATGATGTGATCCGTTATCAATGACATCCAATGCCCATAGTCAGGAAACCATGACTATCTGTTGATCAACGAGCTAGTCAACTAGAGGCTTACTAGGGACACGTTGTGGTCTATGTATTCACACGTGTATTACGATTTCCGGATAACACAGTTATAGCATGAATAACAGACAATTATCATGAACAAAGAAGTATAATAATAACCATTTTATTATTGCCTCTAGGGCATATTTCCAACAACATGACCTCGAACAGGATTACCGTACCACTGCAGTGCGGATCTTACTCTGATTGACCTACGAGGTTCGGTAGTAACTTGATCTGAAGTTACATGATCATCATCATTAGCTTCCTCACTAATTGGTGTAGGAGTCACAGGAACAGATTTCTGTGATAAACTACTTTCCAATAAGGGAGTAGGCACAGTTGCCTCATCAAGTTCTACTTTCCTCCCACTCACTTCTTTCGAGAGAAACTCCTTCTCTAGAAAGGAACCATTCTTAGCAACGAATATCTTGCCTTCAGATCTGTGATAGAAGGTGTACCCAACAGTCTCCTATGAAGACACATTTCTCTGATTTGGGTTCGAGCTTATCAGGTTGAAGCTTTTTCACATAAGCATCACAGCCCCAAACTTTAAGAAACGACAACTTTGGTTTCTTGCCAAACCATAGTTCATAAGGTGTCGTCTCAACGGATTTAGATGGTGCCCTATTTAATGTGAATGCAGCCGTCTCTAAAGCATAACACCAAAATGATAACGGTAAATCAGTAAGAGACATCATAGATCGCACCATATCGTTGTGGTGTTCCGGGTGGCGTGAGTTGTGAAACTATTCCGCATTGTTTCAAATGAAGACCAAACTCGTAACTCAAATATTCTCCTCCACGATCAGATCGTAGAAACTTTATTTTCTTGTTACGATGATTTTCCACTTCACTCTGAAATATTTTGAACTTTTCAAATGTTTCAGACTTATGTTTCATTAAGTAGATATACCCATATCTTCTTAAATCATCTGTGAAGGTCAGAATATAACGATACCTGCCGCAAGCATCAACACTCATTGGACCGCATACATCAGTATGTATTATTTCCAATAAGTCAGTTGCACGCTCCATAGTTCCGGAGAATGGAGTTTTAGTCATCTTGCCCATGAGCAGGGCCGGGCGGGCAAAATCCGGGGCCCTGTGCGGAACTAAAAAAGGGGCCCTATCTCACTTAAAAGAACTCAGGATCAACACTAATTATCGGATGACACCGTGGTGCTTCTTTTCTATAACATATCTGTCCATTCCACCTTTATAAGATTTATCAATTAAATTTAATTCTCTTTATTTTCTCTTGCACTTAGAGGAACTAAACTGATGTTTTCCCACGGTGACTCAAAGATGTATTATTGAAACACAAGATACAAAAGATGAATAAAATACAATCTAACAATAGCATATATCAATAAGTTCATGCGTCAATGTTTGGCAATTAGATGAATCATCTAACTCACCTAGTTTTGGGTCCTGTCCGATTGAACTGCTACATTGTGAGTGTGATCTTTAATCGAGGAGGTAAGAACCGATCTCTAACGAAGAAGAAGCAACGATCCCTACCAAAAGTTAATTGAGAAATTGGGAATTAGGAGTAGGAACCGAAAGTAATCGAAAAGTAGGACTCGCTAAGCACCTGAAGGCTGGAGTCAATCACAAATAGATTCGACGAGTCTAAAATTTGGAAGAGGAAACAAACAAGAAAGCAACAATGGTAGCAGCCTGAATCCGATTGGTCCGATGAGGCGAAGGCGATCCGTTTCTTGCCGGATTTGGTTTGGTGTTGCGTGATCGACTGATTTCCTGGACGCCCGGATCGCTGACGCCCGACGGCCCGACACGACTGTAGGGTTTGGTTTGGTGTAGCGTGATCGCCCGGTCACCGAGGGCCCGACACTGACGCGACTGCAGTTATGGACGGTTTCCAAATGGAGACGCTCCGATTCCTTCTTCCCTTTCGACTGCTGTAGAGGCGAGGCTGCGATCTCGGTTTTTTTTTCATGGAAGATCTTGTTTCCATCGATCGAGCAGTTTAGATCGAGCATCAGGCACGAGCACTCGATGGCCTCCACTCAGGGCCAGCTCCAGCGCTCAGCGGCCCAGTATGGCTTCGATCTGGATTTTTTAAGTACTAGGCATACATAAAAAAATTGGGGCCCCCCAAAATTATGGGCCCTGTCTTGGTATACGTTTGGGACAACTATGGGCCCGGCCCTGCCCATGAGGCACGGTTTGCAAGTACCAAGTGATTCATATTAAGTGATTCCAAAAGTCCATCAGTATGGAGTTTCTTCATGCGCTTTACACCGATATGAGCTAAAAGGCAGTGCCACAAATAAGTTGCACTATCATTATCAAGTTTGCATCTTTTGGTTTCGACACTATGAACATGTGTATTATCACGAGCGAGATTCAATAAGTATAGACCACTCATAAGGGGTGCATGACCATAAAAGATCTTACTCATATAAATAGAACAACCATTATTCCCTGATTTAAATGAACAACCGTCTCGCATCAAACAAGATCCAGATATAATGTTCATTCTTAACGCTGGTACCAAATAACAATTATTCAAGTCTAATACTAATCCCGAAAGTAGATGTAGAGGTAGTGTGCCGATGGCGATCACATCGACTTTGGAACCATTTGCCACGCGCATCGTCACCTCATCCTTAGCCGATCTTCGTTTAATCCGTAGTCCTTGTTTCGAGTTGCAAATATGAGCAACAGAACCATTATCAAATACCCAGGTGCTACTACGAGTATTAGAAAGGTACACATCAATAACATGTATATCAAATGTACCTTTCACTTTGCCATCCTTCTTATCCGTCAAATACTTGGGGCAGTTCCGCTTCCAGTGACCAGTCCCTTTGCCGTAGAAGCACTCAGTATCAGGCTTAGGTCCAGACTTGGGTTTCTTCTCTTGAGCTGCAACTTGTTTGCCGTTCTTCTTGAAGTTCCCCTTCTTCTTCCCTTTACCCTTTTTCTTGAAACTAGTGGTCTTGTTAACCATCAACACTTGATGCTCCTTCTTGATTTCTACCTCCGCAGCTTCAGCATTGCGAAGAGCTCGGGAATTGTCTTATCCATCCCTTGCATATTATAGTTCATCACGAAGCTTTTGTAGCTTGGTGGCAGTGATTGAAGAACTCTGTCAATGACACTATCATCAGGAAGATTAACTCCCAGTTGAGTCAAGTGGTTGTGGTACCCAGACATTCTGAGTATATGTTCACTGACGGAACTATTCTCCTCCATCTTGCAGCTATAGAACTTATTGGAGACTTCATATCTCTCAATCCGGGCATTTGCTTGCAATATTAACTTCAACTCCTGGAACATCTCATATGCTCCATGACGTTCAAAATGTCGTTGAAGTACCGATTCTAAGCCGTAAAGCATGGCACACTGAACTATCGAGTGGTCACCAACACGCGTCTGCCAACTAGTCACAATAGCTGCAGTTGCTGGCGCGGGTGGTACACCTAACGGTGCTTCTAGGACGTAATTCTTCTGTGCCCCAATGAGGATAATCCTCAAGTTACGGACCCAGTCCGTGTAGTTGCCACCATCATCTTTCAACTTAGCTTTCTCTAGGAACACATTAAAATTCAAAGGTACGGTAGCACGGGCCATTGATCTACAACAACATAGACATGCAAAATACTATCATGTACTAAGTTCATGATATATTAAAGTTCAATTAATCATATTACTAAAGAACTGCCACTTAGATAGACATCCCTCTAGTCATCTAAATGATCACGTGATCCAAATCAACTAAACCATGTCCGATCATCACGTGAGATGGAGTAGTTTTCAATGGTGAACATCACTATGTTGATCATATCTACTATATGATTCACGCTCGATCTTTCGATCTCAGTGTTCCGAGGCCATATCTGCATATGCTAGGCTCGTCAAGTTTAACCTGAGTATTCCGCGTGTGCAAAACTGGGTTGCACCCGTTGTATGTGAACGTAGAGCTTATCACACCCGATCATCACGTGGTGTCTCGGCACGACGAACTATAGCAACTATGCATACTCAAGGGAGAACACTTATACCTTGAAATTTATTAAGGGATTATATTATAATGCTACCGTCGTTCTAAGCAAAATAAGATGCATAAAAGGATAAACATCACATGCAATCATAATATGTGACATGATATGGCCATCATCATCTTGTGCTCATGATCTCCATCACCGAAGCATCGTCATGATCTCCATAGTCACCGGCGCGCCACCTTGATCTCCATCGTGGCGTCGTTGTCGTCTCGCCAAAGTTGCTTATACGACTACCGCTACCGCTTAGTGATAAAGTAAAGCAATTACATGGCGATTGCATTGCATACAATAAAGTGACAACCATAAGGCTCCTGCCAGTTGCCGGTAACTTTACAAAACATGATCATCTCATACAACAACTTATATCTCATCATGTCTTGACCATATCATATCACAAAGCATACTCTGCAAAAACAAGTTAGACGTACTCTACTTTGTTGTTGCAAGTTTTACGTGGCTGCTACGAGCTTCTAGCAAGAACCGTTCTTACCTACGCATAAGCACAACGATATTTCGTCAAGTGTGCTGTTTTAACCTTCAATAAGGACCGAGCATAGCCACACTCGATTCAACTAAAGCTGGATAAACAGACCCCCACCAGCCAACTGTGTGTGAAGCACGTCAGTAGAACCAGTCTCGCGTAAGCGTACGTGTAATGTCAGTCTGGGCCGCTTCATCCAACAATACCGCCGAATTAGGGTATGACATGCTGGTAAGCAATATGACTATTATCGTCCACAACTCTTTGTGTTCTACTCGTGCATATAACATCTACGCATAGACCTAGCTCGGATGCCACTGTTGGGGAACGCAGTAATTTCAAAAAAATTCCTACGCACACGCAAGATCTATCTAGAAGATGCACAACATCGAGAGGGGAGAGTGTTGTCCACGTACCCTCGTAGACCGAAAGCGGAAGCGTTATGACAATGCGGTTGATGTAGTCGTACGTCTTCACGATCCGACCGATCCTAGCACCGAAGGTACGACACCTCCGCGATCTGCACACGTTCAGCTCGGTGACGTCCCACGAACCCTAGATCCAACTGAGGTCGAGGGAGAGTTTCATCAGCACGACGGCGTGATGATGGTGATGATGAAGTTACCGACGCAGGGCTTCGCCCAAGCATGACAAAGATATAACCGAGGTGGAAATCTGTGGAGGGGGGCACCGGACACGGCTAAACAATCAACTTGTGTGTCTATGGGGTGCCCCCTCTGTTGGAAATATGCCCTAAAGGCAATAATAAAAAGGTTATTATTTTATTTCCTTGTTCATGCTATAATTGTGTTATCCGGAAATCGTAATACATGTGTGAATACATAGACCACAACATGTCCCTAGTGAGCCTCTAGTTGACTAGCTCGTTGATCAATAGATGGTTACGGTTTCCTATCCATGGACATAGGATGTCATTGATAACGGGATCACATCATTAGGATAATGATGTGATGGACAAGACCAATCCTAAGCATAACACAAGATCGTGTAGTTAAATGCGCTAAAGCTTTTCTAATGTCAAGTATCGTTTCCTTAGACCATGAGATTGTGCAACTCCCGAATACTGTAAGGGTACTTTGGGTGTGCCAAACGTCACAACGTAACTGGGTGGCTATAAAGGTACACTACGGGTATCCCCGAAAGTATCTGTTGGGTTGGCATGAATCGAGACTGGGATTTGTCACTCTGTATGATGGAGAGGTATCTCTGGGCCCACTCGGTAGGACATCATCATAAAGATCTCAATGTGATCAAGGAGTTGTTCACGGGATGAAGTGTTATGGCAACGAGTAAAGAGACTTGCCGTAACGAGATTGAACAAGGTATCGGTATACGGACGATCGAATCTCGGGCAAGTATCGTACCGATAAACAAAGGGAATTTTATACGGGATTGATTGAATCCTCGACATCGTGGTTCATCCGATGAGATTATCGTGGAGCATGTGGGAGCCAACATGGGTATCCAGATCCCGCTGTTGGTTATTGACCGGAGAGTTGTCTCGGTCATGTCTACGTGTCTCCGTCTCCTTCTCCGCCTGCGCCGGCGCGCCCGAGCAGCCAGCAGCCTCCTCCTTCTCCACCTCGCCAGTAAGGGCGGAAGAGACCCGCCGCCGCCCCGGCTGCTCCGGCGCGTCGTAGTCCTTCTCCTCCGCCTCGTAAGCAAGCACGAAAGAAGACAGCCGCAGCCGCTCCGTCTGCTCCAGCGTCTAGCAGTACAGCCAGAGGCGGGAGGCAATACAGATACGGTCCACCTCTCAAGCCTCTAGAGAAGTTACCGTACGAGATGACCATGGAGGAAAACAAGAAGATCGTGCGGACCGAAGTGAAGGACTTCTTTGAAGGGTTGAAAGCGCAGAGACATCCACCTCCGGAGGAGAAGGTAGATCCGGTGAAAGCAAAGCGCACTATCGATGCTCCGAGGAAACCACCAAAGTTTCCGTCGAAAACCAACTATGAGCACATTACTCAAAAGGCATATCAAGAAGCGTCGCGGTCGGGAACTACTGTTAGTGATCAAAGGTTAAAAGAACGACGAGCAGCTGGGAAAAAAATTGCCCAGCTCGGCGAACAAGCGAACCAATCGTGCCCCCCGCTCAATGTGTCTAGCGACATAAATCGCTAATGCTCCGGGGACGGTGCCTGGTTATAGCAATCTTGCAGATTACCTGCCTGACGATGTAAATTTTGATTTCATGGAGGTGGTCGAACACAGATACGAGTACGGGAAGCCTCTCGTCAAAGATGAAAAATCTCTAACAATGATGATGCGAAGATTCCATAATTGGTACATGAAAACCTGCAGAGAGTCTGGGGGAACGAATACATTGTATCTGAGAATTAAAGAGGAGCACGACCTCGTTGGAACTGATCTGTTGACTGTTCCATTTGAGGAGTTCTTCAATCAAAAGGCCCTCGATAAATTAACGGTCTTTTGCTACTGTCTGTAAGTACTATTTCTGTCATTAAGTCTGTATATAGCTCAACTCTTTCATTGCATGTATTTATAATTAATTATCCTCACTATATTATGCAGATTGAAGATCGTCGAGTGCAGAAAACAAGAAATGTATGATATTGGGTTCATTAACACAAATATCATAGATGAAATTCAGGTTCAAAAGCACGCCGAAGAGGCCGAGGCCAACTTGCTACAATCATTGATCAAAAATCAAAACAAAGATACCATACTCTTTCCTTACAACTTCAAGTGAGTGTTACTGTCGTGTGCATATTCGGTTTTCCTTATTACTCGAGCGAGGTTATAGTAATGTAATTGATGAGTTATGCATGTGTGGCAGCTTCCACTATGTTCTTCTGGAGATTAAGCTTGAGCGGGGACTAGTAACCGTGTTAGACTCGAGACGAAAAGATCCAGAAACCTATGCGGACATGACTAAATTGCTCAACAAGTAAGTTCAATCGATCATTATCACACCATATCGACAACTTTTTGTTCATTTCCTGATATCTCAAGTAATAATAATTATTTTCTTTGTCTTGCTGGGTTTGGAAACAGTTCACCGCAGAAGCTCCGGGACTGCCAAGGAGCTGCGATATACATACCCGAAAGTAAGTACTACTAGCTAGCTAGTTGCGCGCATCTCCCGTTGATTCTATAGCTATACTTTCATCAATGCCATTTATAATGCTTCATTATGAGTTTGATTGACCTCTATTTCTCGTAAAGTGCTTGTGGCAGGAAGAAGGGAATAATTTCTGTGGATACTACGTGTGCGAATTCATCTACAACGCGACTTTGAAAAATAAGCGGGCCTACTCTAAAAGACAATATGAAGTGCGTAAGCAATAATATTCACAATTTCATTTTATTACACCATCATTTCTGTTGAGTTTCATTCATATATATGTATTAACCCCCTTCTTGAAATTAGACGTGGCAGATGCAGAATGAACTCCTACCACAAGATTGCATGAAAGCAATTCAAGAGGAATTGGCGGGATTCTTTCTTGAACACGTCATCAATAAAGCCGGAGAATACCATGTGGAAGTTGATTTCAAATACAAGGGGATTGTAAGAGATCTTACATATTGTTTATGTATGTAGCCAGTAGCGTCGGATAGATAATATAAAAACTTGTTGTTCGACAAATCTCTCGGAGAAGGAGAGGTCGATCGATCACTTTTCTCGGTATGCATGGCGAACTTCTGTACTTAATGGTTTCCTTGATTTTCTTACTAGCTAGCGTGTCGAGGGCCTCTCTATGTATAGTACGTAGTATCGACCAAGCACGGACATAAGAGAGGACTTCTCTCTATTAATTAGCTAGCTAACACAATATATGAAACACCTAAATAAACCCCCCAAAACCCCCACCCCCCTTTCAAAAACAAAACAAAAAACACAGCCCCTGAAATGCTGACGAGTGGATGCCTATTGGTCCCCGTTGGTGGCTAAAGGCCCTCCTACGTGGGCTCGGCGCACGGGCCACGTGGAGGCCCATCTGTCCCGGTTCTGTACTGAACCGGGACTAAAGGGCCAGGGAATTAGTAACGACCCTTTAGTCCCGGTCTAGGAACCGGGACAAAAGGCCCATACCAACCGGGACTTATTATAGTTTATATTCTAGATCTAGCGAATCTAAGACAACTTAAGTGTCATACTAATTCTTACATTATCTCGTATAAATACGTCTTAAATTATGATACAGAGTGGTTGTTTTTCTTTTGCAAAAATAAAGGCCTGATATTCATTAAAAGAACTGAATACAACCCTACAAGGAGCATATTACAGCAAACACATGCCACCCAACCATGCAGGGAGAGGACACGTGGAGGGCCACGAGTAACAAACATTGGGACAGCCGATCGACGCTGCTCCACCTTGAAGCCTTGCCGCCGACAATCGCTATCAAGCAGAACATGTAGCGGACACGGTAATGAATGTTGACGCCGCCTCCTCGCAGCGCTGCTTCTTCTTCCTCTCCTCTCTTCTTCTTCCTCGAGTTTCCTCTCACAGCTCCCTCTCTCTTTCTCTGGTTGTTTCTCTCTATCTACTCCTCTCAAGAACACACACTACACGCTCATGGTGAAACTCCACACACACACACCCGCATACACCAAAGAGAAGACAGCCTCTGCTTTGCCAAGAGGGTCTGCTCCTTGGTTTACACTAGTGCTACATCTTGCCACTACCCATGTACTCACGCACTAACTTGGGCGCCACAACCGGCCACTAACCCAACTAATCCATGCACTAACTAAACTAGCTACATGCAAGCCCACGTACAACTTATCTCAACGGCCACACGACCTGGCACACTGATTCTTCTCGGCTCCAACGTACTCATCTGTCCAACCAGCCGGTCTCGCTTCAGCCCGTCCACGCAGCTTGGCCACTCACACGACTCCGCCACGCGCAGCACCGCAACTTCACGCTGCCGTTGGCATCTCGCCTTTGCTGAGGCTTCGCCAGACTGGCTACTTCCTAGACTATGCTACATGCATAACAAAAAACAAACTAAATGCTGATACAATAATATCAAGATTAGTTCTAACAATGAAGATGATGACCAACAACCTAAAGGAGGACAAAGATGACTTCATCAAGCGGCCTTTTGAGACACATGATTAGTAGATCGTCAACACCAAGGATCATGTCTAGCATCATGTGCCGGAGAGGAATAAGCCCCTTGGATGGGCTATCACCTCCCTGTGGAAGCTGAAGCAACGTTGAAGACCTGCTTACCGAAGATCTGTGTTCAAAGACCACGAAGTGGGCCTGCAGTTAAGGAGCTTGAGATGTAGTATGATAAAATCTCCAAGTCAAGTGAAAAGAATCGTTGCCCATCCATGGAAGAAGCAAGGGTGTGCAGCGATTCCAAAGGAGCTTCTTATTTCAGATTCGTAGAAACCAAAAGTGAAGCACAAGATCTGCACGAATAGATTTTTGTGTCCATATATCGGATGGGGGTAAACTGGTAGGAGATCAATGGAAAGGGAAAGGGGCAACTATATATCTAGTCAGATCCTAGGCACAACCCTTCGTCGACGGCTTAGCACCACCACGGTGCCAAGAATCAAAAGGGGAGAAAAAGACTGGGAAATCACTAGGTGAGAAGGGAGGTTATTTCGCAGCGCATCTCTAGGACGAACCGAGCCAAAGCCGTCGACAAGGAAGGCCGCGGGGAAGACCAAGCAGCATATATAAAATGAACGTTCTACTAAAAAGAGGATAAAATAAACGTTGTCATAGTTCCTAGAGTGAATTCAAAGTAAGAATGGGGAACATGTTACAACACATTTGGTTCGCCGAATAAGTTGCGGTTTCTTATCACAGCGGTTTGCGAAACCGTGGCTAGCATTTGTCTCGCCGTCGATGTTCCCATAACAGCGCCCTCCGACATAGCGATTCATAAAATTAAAACCGCCCCATTCGGAGGTGATGAGAAAATCAGGACTTGGCCTATTGTCAAAACTATTTGATTTGAAGAAGGAAGCAATGATGAGTATCTCCAAGATGCTACATAGGTTCAAAATTTCAAAGATTAATCGTTCATATGGTATTCTTGTTAAGTATAGTTTTGACAATAGGTCAGATGATATTCTTGTTAATGATGGTCCGGCCTGTGTGGTGACTTTTGTAATGAGTGATTGTAATAACCCTGTCCGGCAAACCGAATGCGTTACTTGGGCCGAACCAAACGCATCGTTAGTAGATGAGGGCATCAAATAGTTATCTGTTTTGATAAGTTTGTCGATGTGCGTTCCGTGAGCAAGCGCAAAAATATTAGCTGACTCATACTAGGTAGTGTGAAAACAGCAACTTCCCTGATAAATATACTTCCATCTAAATTAGAGCCGCCAATGCGTCTGTAGTCCAACGGTTAGGATAATTGCCTTCCAAGCAATAGACCCGGGTTCGACTCCCGGCAGACTTAATTTTTTCCAATGTGCTGCCACTTGTTCCATGACATTGATTTTTTATTATACTCCCTCCGTCCGGAAATGCTTGTCGTACAAATGCATAAAAATGCTTGTCATCCATTCCTTCGACAAGTATTTCATTGATTTTTTATTATACTCCCTCCGTCCGGAAATGCTTGTCGTACAAATGCATAAAAATGCTTGTCATCCATTCCTTCGACAAGTATTTCCGGACAGAGGGAGTACATGGAAACTTTTTTAGAGGACGCTCTGATTTTATTCTATCTGTACTTTTAAGGATGCTAGATAATTATCCGTGTGTTATTACTATTTTTTGTTTTTACATCATTGGTTGATGTAGATCCGTCCTCTTATACGTCCAATCGATAAGATGAGTTCTTCTATTCCTCGGATTCGGGCAAAGAAGTGGACATGACCATACTCATGAGCATGCAAGAGGAAATGGACCTGCAAGTGGAGCATATTCTTAACTTCAATGGCTCAATCAAAGGGAGAAGAGTTATCAATCGGGATAGGGTGTCCGGAGCACGGCTACTGTAGCAGGATTACTTTACTCCGAACCCAACTTTCCCGGATGATCGATGGTTTCGTCGCCGTTTCCGCATGCGAAAACCACTGTTTTTGCGCATTGTGGAGGGAGTGAAGGCACACGATGACTACTTCAAGCTCACAAGGGATTGCTGCGGCAAACTTCTTTTCTCTGCTAAGCCGAAGCATGTCTGCTCTTAGGATACTTGTAGTTGGTACTGCCACAGAAGCCGTTGGTGAGATGGCCAGGATGGGGAAGAGCACATGCCTGAAGAGTGAAGACTAGTGTCAAGTTTGCCCGCGCCATGGTGAGGTGTTTGGAGCAGAGTATCTGAGATAACCAAATGCGTAGAACACAAAAATTGTTGGCCATTAGAGAGGCCAGAGGGTTTTCAGGCAAGCTCGGATCAATTGATTGCATGCATTCACAATGGAAGAACTACCCCAAGGGTTTGCGCGGAATATATCAAGGGCACACCAAAGAGGCCACTATCACACTCGAAGCAGTGGCATCACACGACTTATGGATTTGCCATGCTTTCTTTGAAATGCTGGGTTCTCACACGACATCAACGTGCTTCAACAATGTCCGATGTTCAGGAGGCTTTGCAATGGGGAATCGCCATTGTGCAACTACACCAACAACTGCCATGACTACAACATGTGATACTATCTTGCCGATGACATCTATCCTCAGTGGGCAGCGTTTGTGAAGACCATTATTTCCGAACAACATGGCAAGAAACAAAGCCACTTTGCAGCAATGCAGTAAGTAGCTAGGAAGATGTGCAGAGGGCATTGAGTGCTTCAATCTCGTTGGGCAATTGTTAGTGGGGTTGCATTGATGTGGAAATCAGAAACTTTGTGGCAGCTCATGACATGTTATGTTAGTTTCAGGCTGTGTGCATCTTGAATGTCTTTCGACATCTTGTTGGTGCAGAGGTTGAGTGTAATTGGTTCGCGATATTAATATATTCCTCGTTTGAAAAAAAGATGATTTTAGACACAATATGCATCCGGACGGATGGAGTAGCTTAAAATAAAGTGCATTGGGACTGCGCTCCTGGAAATCATTAAGGATCCAAGATTCCATGTATACGTAGTGCTCGTCTCCCTGAATTATATGAGCAAAGATCTTGAGATTAAAGAACGTATATCTCGTGCGGTTGCAAATCTTTGCATTCCTATTTAAAATATATCCCAGTATCTCGCTATTTATAAACTTGCAGTCCTTGTACGTCTCACACGTTTGGATTCCAACTATTTCTTTGTTTCTTTCTACTAGGGCTCCAACTATTTCTTCTTACCGGAACCTTACACGCGACTAGAACTGAGTTTGTCCAGCAAGAGATGAGAGGGAGCAGCCCAGTGCAGGGGACGATGATATTCTTCATCAGATGCCTTGTCTCGTGTGCACAGTGTAAGTATACTACTTTATGCATCATCGCCGTCATTAGCATCTCGTGTTAGTAATTTCTTGCAATTAATTTTTCGGAACATACATAACATATAGAGGACGTCTGAGGAACTACATACTAATGTTAAATATAACATTTAGGTGGTCTCGATAATAAGCAAATGGTGGTCAGCCAAGATGGTCATGCGGCGAACACAAGTAGCAACGCTACCATCGTCAAGTCGACGTCTGCAGGCGAGAGCAAGGTAACCTTGCAATTTTGCATCCGCCGTTTCTTTTGTCATTTGTCAGATGGGTACCATGGTACGTGCTACTGCTGCCAGCTTAATGGTGACCGGTGTTTTACGAGGCGGAGTCAGTGCCTAGACCACTGCCCTATCTGCAACCCTGAATGCCCACCTTCATTGGGGCCTAAGGGATAGGATTCCATATGCTCGATTAATTTGTTCGTCTGTAATAAAAGGCGCCTTATTTGGTTTGGGCAGTTGCGTTCCAACCAAACATTGGATGGTATCCCGCATGTTTCTGTGGAGATTCAGCAAGGCAGAATTTGATGAAAGGAATCACCAGTAATTTGTTGTCTTGCATATTTAAAATGATAAAATCCTTTGGCCGTAGTGCTTTGGCATGGTCTATCCTTGACAGCCGCAATCCCGCCTTTAATTTAGGGGAATTCCCAATCAATGGTGCCACGTCCTGTTAATTTCTTCCCTCGCGTCCTCATGACAGCCGCAATCCCGCCCTTTGATTATGGTGATTCCCGGCCCGTCAATTGTGTCATGTCTTCCTCGATAATTCTGAGATTAATTGCTCGATCGGTTAATTTCTTCCTCACCCACCAAAAATATACATTTCTACCACCTCTTTTGTATTTCAATTTTTCGTAATTTTTGAAGGGCCCGGACTTTGCATCTGATCCGAACGACTCGGTAGCCGCTTGATCAACATCATGCACACGCCCTGCCGCCCGATTATTTTTCTTCTCCCGCGGCGACTCTTCATGGATGTTCCACCACATTGCTAGCCACAGCCGCGAGGAGCCCAGGAGCACCCTCTCTGAATCCCACGCTTCGTCACCGCTGCCCACCAATGAGCAGCTCCTCTGCCGCCTGTCCCTCCCCTCCCTCTTCCCATCTCATACATCTGTCCCATCTCTCGCTGCAGCTCGAGGAAGATCCAACTCAGTCACCATGGATAATGGAGCCGAGCTCGACCCAGACCACCGCCGCGCTGCCGGAGCTTCCCGCCACCGGATCCGACTCAGTCAACGTGGATAATGGATAACTCACTTACAAAACATTGTGGTAACTTTTTGACCCGACAAACAAGTTCTTGAAAAACATATCCTAGTTATTTTTTTGTAAAATAGCATGGTAATACAACATAGCTTAATATTTTGACATAGGGAAAAAGTTGTTGAAACCCATCGCCGGGGACTTTTTGTGTAAATAACATGGTAATATTCGCACCATAGATTTGATAACTTGTGTATGAACACCATGCTAACTTTGACCCCCGGGGTAGTTGACTTTTTTAACTGATAAGCCCGATAAATTCTATGTAAATCTCTACTCCTAGTGTCTCAGTACGTAAGTCGTTCGTTCGTTCCCACCGTCCCATCGATCTCCCCACCAGGCGATCCCTCCCCCCACCGATTTTTTCCTCCCACCGAAAACCGAGGCCGGTTTTCATTCATGCATCACAAGAACCAAGCCAAACGTTCCATCCCTTCCATATAAAACAACAAACCTTCCACCTTTCCCTTTCATTTAAAACAAAGATCAAATCAATTCATATGGAATCATCCTTCCCTTCCAGTCAGGAGAAGCTTCCATAAACAACAGTTTAATCAAATATTTTATATGGATACCAGAAATGGCCATCGGGTATTTCCGTGGGGTTGAATCCGACGAGATTGAAATCATAGGTCATACCGGTCTGTAGCATGTTGTAGAAGCGAATTGCTTCGTTGTTGTACTCAAGCGCTTCCATCTTTGTTCTCTAATATTTTTTATGAATCGGAACAATAATGAGGAAACAAAACTGTTTATCAAACATGTATTTTAAAAATGTGAGCTATAAAAATGCGGGCTATCAAGTAGTGATGATTAATGACTTACATGCTGATCGAGTAGTATGCACTGAAGGTACAAGTTCTCATGTCATTCTCCTTGATTTGAGCCTTCCACAGGACCCTAGCATGAATTATCCAGCAATTTTGATATATATATATATGCTCCATTTGGACACGTTGAAAAGTCAAGTTCCTGTGCGTAGAATAAAAAGAACGGATGAGGTAAATTACTGAACGGTGATGGCAAACAGCCGTACAATGTGATTATTCTATCTTGCCTGTTCATCGGAGGGATGATGGGTTGACTGACGATAGGAACCGGCGGCTATGCCATCACCCTCTTAGAGGTGATCGATCCATATGAGTTTACCATGGTCGTTGAGGAGATGGCTTTTACTCTGTAGAAAGATGGAGACAAAAATGCTGCTGCAGAAAGATGGAGACAAAGATGGTGCGGCGGGGCTTTTTTATAAGCATAGTGGCGGCGGGAAAATGAAAAATGGTTAAAAAAATTTGTTTTTGGGCGGGCGGCGGGAAAATGATAAATGAAAATGGTCAATAATCGGATCTTTAATATTTGGCTACCTATTGAAAATTGTGTATTTATCAAGGAAACAGACACTTCAAAATCGGTATGTGATCAACCCAGCTGATTTGTGATTTGTGATTCACAATATATTTAATTAATGCAAATTTGTGATTTATGATCACTTGCCTTATGAAAACGTAACTGATTTATCACATGCGTATACAAGCTCAAATTTTTTCCGTAATATATTAATTAGGGGAAATTGACTTTCTTCTTTGAGGATATTTTTAACCTTGCTGATATTCTCATTAAGTTATTTTCCTTTTTCCCATTTATATTATGTGCACGTCTCGAACGACCAATTATTTAATGAGGCTAGCTTGGTTCGAGACGTGCAGAAAGTAATCTATCTGTAATGATTTCTGTTGGTTCACTTTTAAAAAAACTTACCGTGTCTGTTTTTGTAAGTCATGCGGCAAAACTTCAGTATGATATATACCACAGTAACTTAAACAACAATATTTTTTAAGCCAAACACTTGAAAGTATGCAGTACTAAGGCTACGCTTGGCAGCAAAGAATTTTTTGAAGTTTTCTGTGAATACTCTAGTTTTTCTAGAGACCCACAGTTTTAAATACTTTGACGTGTTTGGTGTCCAAAAAGACTGAAGTTCTATAAACCGTAGTATTTCCAAAACTGTGACATTTCTGTTGTATATAAAAAAAGAGGTCCAATTCTTCTTTTTCTAAAGAGAACACGAGAGAACGTCGTGGAGAGAGCTTCTTGCTACATCCGATGTGTGAAAAAATATGTCTGAAAAATAATATGTTATATGTCTACCTTGAAACAGTACCATGTATATTTTTGCTATCTAAATAGTTTGCGAGTAAGCACTTGTATCGCTGCTGCCATTGCTAAAACATGACATTGGGCTAAGAACAAACATGCAACTTAAGACAATCTTCTGTCTTCTCAACATGTAGTGATAAAATAAAATGACAATAGCATGTTTGCTTGGATAAATAAAGAAAAATGAAAATCACATTGTCATCGAGCATAAATAAGAGACAACAAGCAAATTAATAACCGTTCATTATTTGACTCGAGCGATTACATTGGCAAATGCTCTTAAGGAGGAGCAGAACAACTAACATACTAAGATATATAAATAACACTGTAGACCTCCTCGTGCTTGGTCATTTGAAGTTGGTGGTGGCTTCTTGTCGTATGCTTGGATATGCTTCACGACCATCTCCGTCAACTGATTTATTTGGTAAATCAAAGTCTGCACCAACATGCTAGTATGTTGTTGTTCCTGCAGAATCTCATATATAGTTGCTGGTACCCCAACCGTATTTTCTCTCTGCATTTGACCCTGTGTCATGCTGTATATCCAAGCCTGAGGGGACATGTGCACGAGAGATGTTTTGCACCTCACGACGTCGTATTAGGTTATCAAAGTGGTTTGCGGAAAGCATTTATGGGAATTGAATAGGCATGTTATGACTATGCATCTTTAGTTTCTCACACTTTGGTGCGGATCCCTCACCAACATAACGATCTCGGTGCGGTTCTTCCTCATCTTCCAGTTGACCAAGATCATCAGGGTGAAGCTGCGTCGTTTCTTCCTTATCTTGATGGTTATCCTCAGCCCCATCGATGGTTATCCCTCACTTTGGTGCTTACTTTGACCTATCGTCATCCAACAGTTTCTCTGACTTCAGCATTGACGGGGCTGAGGATAACCATCAAGATCAGGAAGAAACGATGCAGCTTCACCCTGATGATCTTGGTCAACTGGAAGATGAGGAAGAACCGCACCGAGATAGTTATGTTGGTTAGGGATCTGCACCAAAGTGTAAGAAACTTAAGATGCATAGTCATAACTTGCCTATTCAATTCCCATCCATGCTTTTCACAAACCACTTTGATAACCTAATCCGACGTTCTGAGGTGCAAAACATCCCTCGTGCACATGTCCCCTCAGACTGGGATATCCAGCGTGACACGGGGTCAAATGCAGAGAGGAAAGACGGTTGGGGTACCAGCAACTATGAGATTCAGCAGGCACAACAACATACTAGCATGTTGGTGCAGACTTTGATTAACCAAATAAATCAGTTGACGGACATGGTCGTGAAGCATATCCAAGCATGCGACAAGAAGCCAGCACCACCTTCAAAGGACCAAGCATGAGGAGGTCTATAGTGTTATTTATATATCTTAGTATGTTAGTTGTTTCATTTCTCCTTAAGAGCATTTGTCAATGTAATCGTTCGGAGTCAAATAATGAAGGGTTATTAATTTGCTTGTTGTCTCTTATTTATGCTCGATGACAATGTGATTTTTAGTTTTCTTTTATTTATCCTAGCAAACACGCTATTGTCATTTTCTTTTATCACTACACGTTGAGAAGAACTGAAGATTGTCTTAAGTTGCATGTTTGTTCTCAGCCCCATGCCATGTTTTAGCAATGGCAGCAGCGATACAAGTTGTTACTCGCAAACTATTTAGATAGCAAAAATAGACATGGTACTGTTCCAAGATAGACATATAACATATTATTATTTTTCAGACATATTTTTTTCAGACATGGTAGGTAGCAAGCAGCTCTCTTCACGACGTTCTCTCGCGTTCTCTTTAGAAAAAGAACAGGTTGGATGTGTTTTTTTAGATACAACGAAAATGTCACAGTTTTGGAAATACTACAGTTTATAGAACTTCAGTCTTTTTGGACACCAAACACGTCAAAGTATTTAAAATTGTGGGTCTCTAGAAAAACTAGAGTCTTCTCCGAAAACTTCAAAACATTCTTTGCTGCCAAGCGTAGCCTTAGTACTGCATACTTTCAAGTGTTTGGCTTAAAAAATATTGTTGTCTAAGTTACTGTGGTATATATCATACTGAAGTTTTGCCGCAGTACTTACCAAAACGGACGCGGTCTGTTTTTTTTAAAGTGAACCAACAAAAATCATTACGGATAGATTACTTTCTGCACGTCTCAAACCAAGCTAGCCTCATTAAATAACTGGTCATTCAATGTGTGCACATAATATATATGGGAAAAGGGAAAATAACTTAATGAGAATATCAGTAAGGTTAAAAATATCCTAAAAGAATAAAGTCAATTTCCCCTAATTAATATATTACGACAATAATTTGAGATTGTATACGCATGTGATAAATCAGTTACGTTTTGATAAGGCAAGTGATCATAAATCACAAATTTGCATTGATTAAATATATTGTCAATCACAAATCACAAACCAGCTGGGTTGAGCACGGACCGATTTTGAGGTGTCTGTTTCCTTGATAAATACCCAATTGTCAATAGGTTGCCGAGTATTAAAGATCCGATTATTGACCATTTTTCATTTTTCATTTTCCCGCCGCCCGCCCAAAAAAATATTTTCTTAACCATTTTTCATTTTCCCGCCGCCCACTATGCTATAAAAAAGCCCCACAACACCATCTTTGTCTCCATCTTTCTGCAGCACCATTTTTGTCTCCATCTTTCTAAAGAGGAAAATCCATCTCCTCCACGACCATGGTAAACTCATACGGACCGATCACCTCTAAGAGGGTGATGGCATCACCGCCGGTTCCTATAGTTATTCAACCCATCATTCCTCCGATGAACAGGCAAGATAGAATAATCACATTGTACGACTGTTTTCCATCACCGCTCAGTAATTTACCTCATCCGTTTTTTCTATCCTACGCACAGGGACTTGACTTTTTATCGTGTCCAAATGGAGCATCACTAGTAGAAAACAGGGCTATGGTCCCGGGCCAATATTCACATTAGTCCCGGTTCAATCACGAACCGGGACTAATGTGAGCATTTATCCTGGTTCGTGCGGCTAAGGCATTAGTCCCGGTTCACCTGTGCCCTTTAGTCCCGGTTCGTGGCACGAACCGGGACTAAAAGGCGATGTTTATTAGCACCGGTTCATGCCTCAAACCGGGACTAAAGATTAGACCTTTAGTCCCGGTTTGAGGCACGGACCGGTGCTAATGGGGTTGAGACCTTTAGTCTCGGTTCATGCCACGAACCGGTACTAAAGGTCCCATTTTCAAACTCTACCCCCCCTGTGGATCGCCTTTTCAGTTAAAAAAAAAATAAAAGAAAATGATGAAATTGTCAAAAAAATAAAAGAAAATAAGTTTCCCATGTGATATGTGGTCTAGTTGTTGGGAAAATTTGCAAATGTGAATTTCGACTTTATTTGCAAAATGTCTCTGGAATTTGTAAATATGGGCATAACTTTTACGTACTAACTCGGATGAAAAAGATTTTTATATGAAAAATCATCTACTCGAGCACCAGGCACGAGCGCTCGATGGCCTCCACTCAGGGCCAGCTCCAGCGCTCAGTGGCCCAGTATGGCTTCGATCTGGAATTTTTAAGTACTAGGCTTACATAAAAAAATTGGGGCCCCCCAAAATTATGGGCCTGTCTTGGTATGCGCATCTGGGACAACTATGGGCCCGGCCCTGCCCATGAGGCACGGTTTGCAAGCACCAAGTGATTCATATTAAGTGATTCCAAAAGTCCATCAGTATGGAGTTCCTTCATGCGCTTTACACCGATATGAGCTAAAAGGCAGTGCCACAAATAAGTTGCACTATCATTATCAACTTTGCATCTTTTGGTTTCGACACTATGAACATGTGTATTATCACGAGCGAGATTCAATAAGTATAGACCACTCATAAGGGGTGCATGACCATAAAAGATCTTACTCATATAAATAGAACAACCATTATTCTCTGATTTAAATGAACAACCGTCTCGCATCAAACAAGATCCAGATATAATGTTCATTCTTAACGCTGGTACCAAATAACAATTATTCAGGTCTAATACTAATCCCGAAGGTAGATGTAGAGGTAGTGTGCCGACGGCGATCACATCGACTTTGGAACCATTTGCCACGCGCATCGTCACCTCGTCCTTAGCCAATCTTCGTTTAATCCGTAGTCCTTGTTTCGAGTTGCAAATATGAGCAACAGAACCATTATAAAATACCCAGGTGCTACTATTTAGTATTAGAAAGGTACACATCAATAACATGTATATCAAATGTACCTTTCACTTTGCCATCCTTCTTATCCGTCAAATACTTGGGGCAGTTCCGCTTCGGTGACCAGTCCCTTTGCCGTAGAAGCACTCAAGATCGTGCTTAGGTCCAGACTTGGGTTTCTTCTCTTGAGCTGCAACTTATTTGCCGTTCTTCTTGAAGTTCCCCTTCTTCTTCCCTTTACCCTTTTTCTTGAAACTAGTGGTCTTGTTAACCATCAACACTTGATGCTCCTTCTTGATTTCTACCTCCGCAGCTTCAGCATTGCGAAGAGCTCGGGAATTGTCTTATCCATCCCTTGCATATTATAGTTCATCACGAAGCTTTTGTAGCTTGGTGGCAGTGATTGAAGAACTCTGTCAATGACACTATCATCAGGAAGATTAACTCCCAGTTGAGTCAAGTGGTTGTGGTACCCAGACATTCTGAGTATATGTTCACTGACAGAACTATTCTCCTCCATCTTGCAGCTATAGAACTTATTGGAGACTTCATATCTCTCAATCCGGCATTTGCTTGAAATATTAACTTCAACTCTTGGAACATCTCATATGCTCCATGACGCTCAAAATGTCGTTGAAGTACCGATTCTAAGCCGTAGCATGGCACACTGAACTATCGAGTGGTCACCAACACGCGCCTGCCAGCTAGTCACAATAGCTGCAGTTGTCGGCGCTGGTGGTACACCTAACGGTGCTTCTAGGACGTAATTCTTACGTGCCCCAATGAGGATAATCCTCAAGTTACGGACCCAGTCCGTGTAGTTGCCACCATCATCTTTCAACTTAGCTTTCTCTAGGAACACATTAAAATTCAAAGGTACGGTAGCACGGGCCATTGATCTACAACAACATAGACATGCAAAATACTATCAGGTACTAAGTTCATGATATATTAAAGTTCAATTAATCATATTACTAAAGAACTGCCACTTAGATAGACATCTCTCTAGTCATCTAAATGATCACGTGATCCAAATCAACTAAACCATGTCCGATCATCACGTGAGATGGAGTAGTTTTCAATGGTGAACATCACTATGTTGATCATATCTACTATATGGTTCACGCTGATCTTTCGATCTCAGTGTTCGAGGCCATATCTGCATATGCTAGGGTCGCCAAGTTTAACCTGAGTATTCGCGTGCAAAACTGGGTTGCACCGTTGTATGTGAACGCAGAGCTTATCACACCCGATCATCACGTGGTGTCTCGGCACGACGAACTGTAGCAACGATGCATACTCAAGGGAGAACACTTATACCATGAAATTTATTAAGGGATTATCTTATAATGCTACCGTCGTTCTAAGCAAAATAAGATGCATAAAAGGATAAACATCACATGCAATCATAATATGTGACATGATATGGCCATCATCATCTTGTGCTCATGATCTCCATCACCGAAGCATCGTCATGATCTCCATAGTCACCGGCGCGCCACCTTGATCTCCATCGTGGCGTCGTTGTCGTCTCGCCAAAGTTGCTTATACGACTACCGCTACCGCTTAGTGATAAAGTAAAGCAATTACATGGCGATTGCAATGCATACAATAAAGCGACAACCATAAGGCTCCTGCCAGTTGCCGGTAACATTACAAAACATGATCATCTCATACAACAACTTATATCTCATCATGTCTTGACCATATCATAACACAAAGCATACTCTGCAAAAACAAGTTAGACGTCCTCTACTTTGTTGTTGCAAGTTTTACGTGGCTGCTATGGGCTTCTAGCAAGAACCGTTCTTACCTACGCATAAGCACAACGATATTTCGTCAAGTGTGCTGTTTTAACCTTCAATAAGGACCGAGCATAGCCGCACTCGATTCAACTAAAGCTGGATAAACAGACACCCACCAGCCAACTGTGTGCGAAGCACGTCGGTAGAACCAGTCTCGCGTAAGCAAGGTTGGAAAAAGCGGTAGGCGTAAGCGAGGCGGTTGCCCTTCGTCTAGTGCCTAGGGCGGTGTTTGCGCCCTAGGCGTGGCCTAGGCGGTAATATAGTTTTTACTCGTAGTGTATTTGTGATTATTATATGGGTGTTGATATTAGTTTAGGGCATTTAAAAAGGTCAATTCCCGTCTACTGCCATTGAAATATAACCCGTTTGGCATATCAGTGCAGTATGTGGCATGATTTCTTACTTAGGTAGGCAATTCTCGCTTGCCCTGCCTAGACCTCCATTTATGCCCTAGGCGAGGCGTTTGGCCATTGCCTAGCGCCTAGGCGTGCCTAAGCGCCTCCTAGGCACTGCCTTTTCCAATAGAGCGCGTAAGCGTACGTGTAATGTCAGTCTGGGCCGCTTCATCCAACAATACCGCCGAATTAAAGTATGACATGCTGGTAAGAATATGACTATTATCGTCCACAACTCTTCGTGTTCTACTCGTGCATATAACATCTACGCATAGACCTAGCTCGGATGCCACTATTGGGGAGCGCAGTAATTTCAAAAAAATTCCTACGCACACGCAAGATCTATCTAGAAGATGCACAACAACGAGAGGGGAGAGTGTTGTCCTCGTACCCTCGTAGACCGAAAGCGGAAGCGTTATGACAATGCGGTTGATGTAGTCGTACGTCTTCACGATCCGACCGATCCTAGCACCGAAGGTACGACACCTCCGCGATCTGCACATCGCTCAGCTCGGTGACGCCCCACGAACCCTAGATCCGGCTGAGGTCGAGGGAGAGTTTCATCAGCACGACGGGCGTGATGACGGTGATGATGAAGTTATCACGCAGGGCTTCGCCCAGGCACGACAAAGATATGACCGAGGTGGAAATCTGTGGAGGGGGGCACCGGACACGGCTCAACAATCAACTTGTGTGTCTATGGGGTGCCCCCTCTATTGGAAATATGCCCTAAAGGCAATAATAAAAAGGTTATTATTTTATTTCCTTGTTCATGCTATAATTGTGTTATCCGGAAATCGTAATACATGTGTGAATACATAGACCACAACATGTCCCTAGTGAGCCTCTAGTTGACTAGCTCGTTGATCAATAGATGGTTACGGTTTCCTATCCATGGACATAGGATGTCATTGATAACGGGAACAAGACCAATCCTAAGCATAACACAAGATCGTGTAGTTCGTCTGCTAAAGCTTTTCTAATGTCAAGTATAGTTTCCTTAGACCATGAGATTGTGCAACTCCCGGATACCGTAAGGGTACTTTGGGTGTGCCAAACGTCACAACGTAACTGGGTGGCTATAAAGGTACACTACGGGTATCCCCGAAAGTATCTGTTGGGTTGGCATGAATCGAGACTGGGATTTGTCACTCCGTATGACGGAGAGGTATCTCTGGGCCCACTCGGTAGGAGATCATCATAAAGAGCTCAATGTGATCAGGGAGTTGTTCACGGGATGAAGTGTTATGGCAACGAGTAAAGAGACTTGCCGTAACGAGATTGAACAAGGTATCGGTATACCGACGATCGAATCTCGGGCAAGTATCGTATCGATAGACAAAGGGAATTGTATACGGGATTGATTGAATCCTCGACATCGTGGTTCATCCGATGAGATTATCGTGGAGCATGTGGGAGCCAACATGGGTATCCAGATCCCGCTGTTGGTTATTGACCGGAGAGTTGTCTCGGTCATGTCTACGTGTCTCCGCCTCCTTCTCCGCCTGCGCCGGCGCGCCCGAGCAGCCAGCAGCCTCCTCCTTCTCCACCTCGCCAGTAAGGGCGGAAGAGACCCGCCGCCTGCTGCTCCGGCGTCACATAGTCCTTCTCGTCCGCCTCGTAAGCAAGCACGAAAGAAGACAGCTGCAGCCGCTTCCATCTGCTCCGCGTCTAGCAAGACAACCAGAGGCGGGAGGCAATACAGATACGGTCCACCTCTCAAGCCTCAAGAGAAGTTACCGTACGAGATGACCATGGAGGAAAACAAGAAGATCGTGTGGACCGAAGTGAAGGACTTCTTTGAAGGGTTGAAAGCACAGAGACATCCACCTCCGGAGGAGAAGGTAGATCCGGTGAAAGCAAAGCGCACTATCGATGCCCTGAGGAAACCACCAAAGTCTCCGCCGAAAACCAACTATGAGCGCATTACTCAAAAGGCATATCAAGAAGCGTCGCGGTCGGGAACTACTGTCAGTGATCAAAGGTTAAAAGAACGACGAGCAGCTGGGAAAAAATTGCCCAGCTCGGCGAACAAGCGAACCAATCGTGCCCCCCGCTCAATGTGTCTAGCGACATCGTCGCTAATGCTCCGGGGACGGTGCCCGGTTATAGCAATCTTGCAGATTACCTGCCTGACGATGTACATTTTGATTTCATGGAGGTGGACGAACACAGATACGAGTACGGGAAGCCTCTCGTCAAAGATGAAAAATCTCTAACAATGATGATGCGAAGATTACATAATTGGTACATGAAAACCTGCAGAGAGTCTGGGGGAACGAATACATTGTATCTGAGAATTAAAGAGGAGCACGACCTCGTTGGAACTGATCTATTGACTGTTCCATTTGAGGAGTTCTTCGAGTTCTTCAATCAAAAGGCCCTCGATAAATTAACGGTCTTTTGCTACTGTCTGTAAGTACTATTTCTGTCATTAAGTCTGTATATAGCTCAACTCTTTCATTGCATGTATTTATAATTAATTATCCTCACTATATTATGCAGATTGAAGATCGCCGAGTGCAGAAAACAAGAAATGTATGATATTGGGTTCATTAACACAAATATCATAGATGAAATTCAGGTTAAAAAGCATCGCCAAGAGGCCGAGGCCAACTTGCTACAATCATTGATCAAAAATCAAAACAAAGATACCATACTCTTTCCTTACAACTTCAAGTGAGTGTTACTGTCGTGTGCATATTCGGTTTTCCTTATTACTCGAGCGAGGTTATAGTAATGTAATTGATGAGTTATGCATGTGTGGCAGCTTCCACTATGTTCTTCTGGAGATTAAGCTTGAGCGGGGACTAGTAACCGTGTTAGACTCGAGACGAAAAGATCCAGAAACCTATGCGGACATGACTAAATTGCTCAACAAGTAAGTTCAATAGATTATTATCGCACCATATCGACAACTTTTTATTCATTTCCTGATATCTCAAGTAATAATAATTATTTTCTTTGTCTTGCTGGGTTTGGAAACAGTTCACCGCAGAAGCTCCGTGACTGCCAAGGAGCTGCGATATACATACCCGAAAGTAAGTACTACTAGCTAGCTAGTTGCGCGCATCTCCCGTTGATTCTATAGCTATACTTTCATCAATGCCATTTATAATGCTTCATTATGAGTTTGATTGACCTTTATTTCTCGCAAAGTGCTTGTGGCAGGAAGAAGGGAATAATTTCTGTGGATACTACGTGTGCGAATTCATCTACAACGCGACTTTGAAAAATAAGCGGGCCTACTCTAAAAGACAATATGAAGTGTGTAAGCAATAATATTCACAATTTCATTTTATTACACCATCATTTCTGTTGAGTTTCATTCATATATATGTATTAACCCACTTCTTCAAATTAGACGTGGCAGATGCAGAATGAACTCCTACCACAAGATTGCATGAAAGCAATTCAAGAGGAATTGGCGGATTCTTTCTTGAACACGCCATCAATAAAGCCGGAGAATACCATGTGGAAGTTGATTTCAAATGCAAGGATTGTAAGAGATCTTACATATTGTTTATGTATGTAGCCAGTAGCGCCGGATAGATAATATAAAACTTGTTGTTCGACCAATCTCTCGGAGAAGGAGAGGTCGATCGATCACTTTTCTCGGTATGCATGGCTAACTTCTGTACTTAATGGTTTCCTTGATTTTCTTACTAGCTAGCGTGTCGAGGGCCTCTATGTATAGTACGTAGCATCGACTCAAGCACGGACATAAGAGAGGACTTCTCTCTATTAATTAGCTAGCTAACACAATATATGAAACACCTAAATAAACCCCACAAACCCCCCACCCCCCTTTCAAAAACAAAACACAAAACACAGCCCCTGAAATGCTGACGAGTGGATGCCTATTGGTCCCCGTTGGTGGCTAAAGGCCCTCCTGCGTGGGCTCGGCGCACCAAGCCACGTGAAGGTTCATCTGTCCCGGTTCTGGACTGAACCGAGACTAAAGGGCCAGGGCATTAGTAACGACCCTTTAGTCCCGGTTCAGGAACCGGACAAAAGCCCTTACCAACCGGGACTAATGATAGTTTATCTACTAGTGCTAGCTAATCTAAGACACCTTAAGTGTCATACTAAGTCTTACATTATCTCGCATAAAAACGCTCTTACATTATGAGACCGAGTGGATGTTTTTTCTTTGCAAAAATAAAGGCCTGATATTCATTAAAAGAACTGAATACAACCCTACAAGGAGCATATTACAGCAAACACATGCCACCCAACCATGCAGGGAGAGGACACGTGGAGGGCCACGAGTAACAAACATTGGGACAGCCGATCGACGCTGCTCCACCTTGAAGCCTTGTCACGACAATCGCTATCAAGCAGAACATGTAGCCGGACACCGGTAATGAATGTTGGCGCCGCCTCCTCGCAGCGCTGCTTCTTCTTCCTCTCCTCTCTTCTTCTTCCTCGAAGTTTCCTCTCACAGCTCCCTCTCTCTTTCTCTGGTTGTTTCTCTCATCTACTCCTCTCAAGAACACACACTACACGCTCATGGTGAAACTCCACACACACACACACACACGCATACACCAAAGAGAAGACAGCCTCTGCTTTGCCAAGAGGGTCTGCTCCTTGGTTTACACTAGTGCTACATCTTGCCACTGCCCATGTACTCACGCACTAACTTGGGCGCCACAACCGGCCACTAACCCAACTAATCCATGCACTAACTAAACTAGCTACATGCAAGCCCACGTACAACTTATCTCAACGGCCACACGACCTGGCACACTGATTCTTCTCGGCTCCAACGTACTCATCTGTCCAACCAGCCGGTCTCGCTTCAGCCCGTCCACGCGCTTGGCCACTCACACGACTCCGCCACGCCGCAGCAATCAAGAACTTCACGCTGCCGTTGGCATCTCGCCTTTGCTGAGACTTCGCCAGACTGGCTACTTCCTAGACTATGCTACATGCATAACAAAAAACAAACTAAATGCTGATACAATAATATCAAGATTAGTTCTAACAATGAAGATGATGACCAACAACCTAAAGGAGGACAAAGATGACTTCATCAAGCGGCCTTTTGAGACACATGATTAGTAGATCGTCAACACCAAGGATCATGTCTAGCATCATGTGCCGGAGAGGAATAAGCCCCTTGGATGGGCTATCACCTCCCAGTGGAAGCTGAAGCAACGTTGAAGACCTGCTTACCGAGGATCTGTGTTCAAAGACCACTAAGTGGGCCTGCAGTTAAGGAGCTTGAGATGTAGTATGATAAAATCTCCAAGTCAAGTGAAAAGAATCGTTGCCCATCCATGGAAGAAGCAAGAGTGTGCAGCGATTCCAAAGGAGCTTGTTATTTCAGATTCGTAGAAACCAAAAGTGAAGCACAAGATCTGCACGAATAGATTTTTGTGTCCATAGATCGGATGGGGTAAACTGGTAGGAGATCAATGGAAAGGAAAGGGGCAACTATATATCTAGTAAGATCCTAGGCACAACCCTTCGTCGACGGCTTAGCACCACCACGGTGCCAAGAATCAAAAGGGGAGAAAAAGACTGGGAAATCACTAGGTGAGAAGGGAGGTTATTTAGCAGCGCATCTCTAGGACGAACCGAGCCAAAGCCGTCGACAAGGAAGGCCGCGGGGAAGACCAAGCAGCATATATAAAATGAACGTTCTACTAAAAAGAGGATAAAATAAACGTTGTCATAGTTTCTAGAGTGAATTCAAAGTAAGAATGGGGAACATGTTACAACACATTTGGTTCGCCGAATAAGTTGCGGTTTCTTATCACAGCGGTTTGCGAAACCGTGGCTAGCATTTGTCTCGCTGTCGACGTTCCCATAACAGCGCCCTCCGACATAGCGATTCATAAAATTAAAACCGCCCCATTCGGAGGTGATGAGAAAATCAGGACTTGGCCTATTGTCAAAACTATTTGATTTGAAGAAGGAAGCAATGATGAGTATCTCCAAGATGCTATATAGGTTCAAAATTTCAAAGATTAATCGTTCATATGGTATTCTTGTTAAGTATAGTTTTGACAATAGGTCAGATGATATTCTTGTTAATGATGGTCCGGCCTGTGTGGTGACTTTTGTAATGAGTGATTGTAATAACCCTGTCCGGCAAACCGAATGCGTTATTTGGGCCGAACCAAACGCATCGTTAGTAGATGAGGGCATCAAATAGTTATCTGTTTTTGATAAGTTTGTCGATGTGCGTTCCGTGAGCAAGCGCAAAAATATTAGCTGACTCATACTAGGTAGTGTGAAAACAGCAACTTCCCTGATAAATATACTTCCATCTAAATTAGAGCCGCCAATGCGTCTTTAGTCCAACGGTTAGGATAATTGCCTTCCAAGCAATAGACCCGGGTTCGACTCCCGGCAGACTTAATTTTTTCCAATGTGCTGCCACTTGTTCCATGACATTGATTTTTTATTATACTCCCTCCGTCCGGAAATGCTTGTCGTATAAATGCATAAAAATGCTTGTCATCCATTCCTTCGACAAGTATTTCATTGATTTTTATTATACTCCTCCGTCCGGAAATGCTTGTCGTGACAAATGCATAAAATGCTTGTCATCCATTCCTTCGACAAGTATTTCCGGACAGAGGGAGTACATGGAAACTTTTTTAGAGGACGCCTGATTTTATTCTATCTGTACTTTTAAGGATGCTAGATAATTATCCGTGGTGTTATTACTATTTTTGTTTTTACATCATTGGTTGATGTAGATCCGTCCTCTTATACGTCCAATCGATCAGATGAGTTCTTCTATTCCTCGGATTCGGGCGAAGAAGTGGACATGACCATACTCATGAGCATGCAAGAGGAAATGGACCTGCAAGTGGAGCATATTCTTAACTTCAGTGGCTCAATCAAAGGGAGAAGAGTTATCAATCGGGATAGGTGTCCGGAGCACGGCTACTGTAGCAGGATTACTTTACTCCGAACCCAACTTTCCCGGATGATCGATGGTTTCGCTGCCGCTTCCGCATGCGAAAACCACTGTTTTTGGCGCATTGTGGAGGGAGTGAAGGCACACGATGACTACTTCAAGCTCACAAGGGATTGCTGCGGCAAACTTCTTTTCTCTGCTAAGTCAAGCATGTCTGCTCTTAGGATACTTGCAGTTGGTACTGCCACAGATGCCAAGCTGGTGAGATGGCCAGGATAGGGAAGAGCACATGCCTGAAGAGTGAAGACTAGTGTCAAGTTTGCCCGCCGCCATGGTGAGGTGTTTGGAGCAGAGTATCTGAGATAACCAAATGCGTAGAACACAAAAATTGTTGGCCATTAGAGAGGCCAGAGGGTTTTCAGGCAAGCTCGGATCAATTGATTGCATGCATTCACAATGGAAGAACTACCCCAAGGGTTTGCACGGAATATATCAAGGGCACACCAAAGAGGCCACTATCACACTCAAGCAGTGGCATCACACGACTTATGGATTTGCCATGCTTTCTTTGAAATGCTGGGTTCTCACACGACATCAACGTGCTTCAACAATGTCCGATGTTCAGGAGGCTTTGCAATGGGGAATCGCCATTGTGCAACTACACCAACAACTGCCATGACTACAACATGTGGTACTATCTTGCCGATGACATCTATCCTCAGTGGGCAGCGCTTAGAAGACCATTATTTCCGAACAACATGGTAAGAAACAAAGCCACTTTGCAGCAATGCAGTAAGTAGCTAGGAAGATGTGCAGAGGGCATTCGGAGTGCTTCAATCTCGTTGGGCAAATTGTTAGTGGGGTTGCATTGATGTGGAAATCAGAAACTTTGTGGCAGCTCATGACATGTTATGTTAGTTTCAGGCTGTGTGCATCTTGAATGTCTTTCGACATCTTGTTGGTGCAGAGGTTGGGTGTAATTGGTTCATGAGTATTAATATATTCCTCGCTTGAAAAAAAGATGATTTTAGACACAATATGCATCCGGACGGATGGAGTAGCTTAAAATAAAGTGCATTGGGACTGCGCTCCTGGAAATCATTAAGGATCCAAGATTCCATGTATACGTAGTGCTCGTCTCCCTGAATTATATGAGCAAAGATCTTGAGATTAAAGAACGTATATCTCGTGCGGTTGCAAATCTTTGCATTCCTATTTAAAAATATATCCCAGTATCTCGCTATTTATAAACTTGCAGTCCTTGTACGTCTCACACGTTTGGATTCCAACTATTTCTTTGTTTCTTTCTACTAGGGCTCCAACTATTTCTTCTTACCGGAACCTTACACGCGACTAGAACTGAGTTTGTCCAGCAAGAGATGAGAGGGAGCAGCCCAGTGCAGGGGACGATGATATTCTTCATCAGATGCCTTGTCTCGTGTGCACAGTGTAAGTATACTACTTTATGCATCATCGCCTTCATTAGCATCTCGTGTTAGTAATTTCTTGCAATTAATTTTTCGGAACATACATAACATATAGAGGACGTCTGAGGAACTACATACTAATGTTAAATATAACATTTAGGTGGTCTCGATAATAAGCAAATGGTGGTCAGCCAAGATGGTCATGCGGCGAACACAAGTAGCAACGCTACCATCGTCAAGTCGACGTCTGCAGGCGAGAGCAAGGTAACCTTGCAATTTTGCATCCGCCGTTTCTTTTGTCATTTGTCAGATGGGTACCATGGTACGTGCTACTGCTGCCAGCTTAATGGTGACCGGTGTTTTACGAGGCGGAGTCAGTGCCTAGACCACTGCCCTATCTGCAACCCTGAATGCCCACCTTCATTGGGGCCTAAGGGATAGGATTCCATATGCTCGATTAATTTGTTCGTCTGTAATAAAAGGCGCCTTATTTGGTTTGGGCAGTTGCGTTCCAACCAAACATTGGATGGTATCCCGCATGTTTCTGTGGAGATTCAGCAAGGCAGAATTTGATGAAAGGAATCCCCAGTAATTTGTTGTCTTGCATATTTAAAATGATAAAATCCTTTGGCCGTAGTGCTTTGGCATGGTCTACCCTTGACAGCCGCAATCCCGCCTTTAATTTAGGGGAATTCCCAATCAATGGTGCCACGTCCTGTTAATTTCTTCCTCGCGTCCTCATGACAGCCGCAATCCCGCCCTTTGATTATGGTGATTCCCGGCCCGTCAATTGTGTCATGTCTTCCTCGATAATTCTGAGATTAAATGCTCGATCGGTTAATTTCTTCCTCACCCACAAAAAATATACATTTCTACCACCTCTTTTGTATTTCAATTTTTCGTAATTTTTGAAGGACCCAGACTTTGCATCTGATCCGAACGACTCGGTAGCCGCTTGATCAACATCATGCACACGCCCTGCCGCCCGATTATTTTTCTTCTCCCGCGGCGACTCTTCATGGATGTTCCACCACATTGCTAGCCACAGCCGCGAGGAGCCCAGGAGCACCCTCTCTGAATCCCACGCTTCGTCACCGCTGCCCACCAATGAGCAGCTCCTCTGCCGCCTGTCCCTCCCCTCCCTCTTCCCATCTCATACATCTGTCCCATCTCTCGCTGCAGCTCGAGGAAGATCCAACTCAGTCACCATGGATAATGGAGCCGAGCTCGACCCAGACCACTGGCCAGGCTGCCGGAGCTTCCCGCCACCGGATCCGACTCAGTCAACGTGGGATAATGGATAACTCACTTACAAAACATTGTGGTAACTTTTTGACCCGACAAACAAGTTCTTGAAAACATATCCTAGTTATTTTTTGTAAAATAGCATGGTAATACAACATAGCTTAATATTTTGACATAGGGAAAAAGTTGTTGAAACCCATCGCCGGGGACTTTTTGTGTAAATAACATGGTAATATTATAGATTTGATAACTTGTGTATGAACACCATGCTAACTTTGACCCCGGGTAGTTGACTTTTTAACTGATAAGCCCGATAAATTCTATGTAAATCTCTACTCCTAGTGTCTCAGTACGTAAGTCGTTCGTTCGTTCCCACCGTCCCATCGATCTCCCCACCAGGCGATCCCTCCCCCCACCGATTTTTTCCTCCCACCGAAAACCGAGGCCGGTTTTCATTCATGCATCACAAGAACCAAGCCAAACGTTCCATCCCCTTCCATATAAAACAACAAACCTTCCACCTTTCCCTTTCATTTAAAACAAAGATCAAATCAAATCATATGGAATCATCCTTCCCTTCCAGTCAGGAGAAGCTTCCATAAACAACAGTTTAATCAAATATTTTATATGGATACCAGAAATGGCCATCGGGTATTTCCGTGGGGTTGAATCCGACGAGATTGAAATCATAGGTCATACCGGTCTGTAGCATGTTGTAGAAGCTTAATTGCTTCGTTGTTGTACTCAAGCGCTTCCATATTTGTTCTCTAATATTTTTTATGAATCGGAACAATAATGAGGAAACAAAACTGTTTATCAAACATGTATTTTAAAAATGTGAGCTATAAAAATGCGGGCTATCAAGTAGTGATGATTAATGACTTACATGCTGATCGAGTAGTATGCACTGAAGGTACAAGTTCTCATGTCATTCTCCTTGATTTGAGCCTTCCACAGGACCCCAGCATGAATGATCCAGCAATTTTGATATATATATATGCCCATTTGGACATCGTTGAAAGTCGTTCAAAGGAATAAAAGAACGGATGAGGTAAATTACTGAACGGTGATGGCAAACAGAAATGTGAAAATATTTATCTTGGTTCAGGGAATGATGGGTTGATCTCGATTTGAAAATTGTATGCTATCCACCGAGGTGATGATCAACCCAGATTTCCATGATTTTTACTCTGTAGAAATTGACTGCTTGCAGAAAGATGGAGACTTTTTACCTTGCTGACATTAAGCATTTCCTTTTCCCAAAATTTATTCTGTGCACGTTAAAATTCTTTCTTGAGACACGCAAATTTAAAGTAATTCATTGGTTATTTTCCTTTTGACCTTTATATGTATGCACGTAACCATACTAATATTAAACAGATGCAAGTTTTCTTTTCGATTTGATATGCTTCTACCTACTTTGAAACTGATTTATGCCGAGTCTGCACAACATGCTAGTATGCTGTTGTTGTCTCATATATAGTTGACTGGTAAAATTTTTTCGTAAATTCATCTTATATCCAAGTGAGGGGACATGTGCACAGAGATGTTTTGACTCACGACGTATGATTAGGTTATCAAAGTGGTTTGCGGAAAGCTTTATTTGAATAGGCATGTTATGACTATGCATCTTGTTTCTACACTTTGCGCGGATCCTCACCAACATAACGATCTCGGTATGTTCTTCCTCATCTTCCAGCTTGACCAAGATCATCAGGTGAAGCTGCGCTGCTTTCTTCCTTATCTTGATGGTTATCCTTAGCCCCATAGATGGTTATCCCTCACTTTGGTGCTTACTTTGACCTATCGTCATCCAACAGTTTCTCTGACTTCAGCATTGATGGGGCAGAGGATAACCATCAAGATCAGGAAGAAACGATGCAGCTTCACCCTGATGATCTTGGTCAACTGGAAGATGAGGAAGAACCGCACCGAGATAGTTATGTTGGTTAGGGATCTGCACCAAAGTGTAAGAAACTTAAGATGCATAGTCATAACTTGCCTATTCAATTCCCATCCATGCTTTTCACAAACCACTTTGATAACCTAATCCGACGCTCGAGGTGCAAAACATCCCTCGTGCACATGTCCCCTCAGACTGGGATATCCAGCGTGACATGGGGTCAAATGCAGAGAGGAAAGATGGTTGGGGTACCAGCATTTATGAGATTCAGCAGGCACAACAACATACTAGCATGTTGGTGCAGACTTTGATTAACCAAATAAATCAGTTGACGGACATGGTCGTGAAGCATATCCAAGCATGCGACAAGAAGCCAGCACCACCTTCAAAGGACCAAGCATGAGGAGGTATATAGTGTTATTTATATATCTTAGTATGTTAGTTTTTTCATTGCTCCTTAAGAGCATTTGTCAATGTAATCGTTCGGAGTCAAATAATGAAGGGTTATTAATTTGCTTGTTGTCTCTTATTTATGCTCGATGACAATGTGATTTTTAGTTTTCTTTTATTTATCCTAGCAAACACGCTATTGTCATTTTCTTTTATCACTACACGTTGAGAAGAACTGAAGATTGTCTTAAGTTGCATGTTTGTTCTCAGCCCCATGCCATGTTTTAGCAATGGCAGCAGCGATACAAGTTGTTACTCGCAAACTATTTAGATAGCAAAAATAGACATGGTACTGTTCCAAGATAGACATATAACATATTATTATTTTTCAGACATATTTTTTTCAGACATGGTAGGTAGCAAGCAGCTCTCTTCACGACGTTCTCTCGCGTTCTCTTTAGAAAAAGAAGAGGTTGGATGTCTTTTTTTAGATACAACGAAAATGTCACAGTTTTGGAAATACTACAGTTTATAGAACTGCAGTCTTTTTGGACACCAAACACGTCAAAGTATTTAAAATTGTGGGTCTCTAGAAAAACTAGAGTCTTCTCCAAAACTTCAAAACATTCTTTGCTGCCGTTTAGCCTTAGTACTGCATACTTTCAAGTGTTTGGCTTAAAAAATATTGTTGTCTAAGTTACTGTGGTATATATCATACTGAAGTTTTGCCGCAGTACTTACCAAAACAGACGCGGTCTGTTTTTTTTTAAAGTGAACCAACAAAAATCATTACGGATAGATTACTTTCTGCACGTCTCAAACCAAGCTAGCCTCGTTAAATAATTGGTCATTCAAGGTGTGCACATAATATATATGGGAAAAGGGAAAATAACTTAATGAGAATATCAGTAAGGTTAAAAATATCCTGGAAGAAGAAAGTCAACTTCCCCTAATTAATGTATTACGACAAGAATTTGAGATTGTATACGCATGTGATAAATCAGTTACGTTTTGATAAGGCAAGTGATCATAAATCACAAATTTGCATTGATTAAATATATTGTGAATCACAAATCACAAACCAGCTGGGTTGAGCACGGGCCGATTTTGAGGTGTCTGCTTCCTTGATAAATACCCAATTGTCAATAGGTTGCCGAGTATTAAAGATCCGATTATTGACCATTTTTCATTTTCATTTTCCGCCGCCCGCCTAAAAAAAAAATATTTTCTTAACCATTTTTCATTTTCCCACGCCCACTATGCTATAAAAAGCCCCACAACACCATCTTTGTCTCCATCTTTCTGCAGCACCATTTTGTCTCCATCTTTCTAAAGAGGAAAATCCATCTCCTCCACGACCATGGTAAACTCATACGGACTGATCACCTCTAAGAGGGTGATGGCATCACCGCCGGTTCCTATAGTTATTCAACCCATCATTCCTCCGATGAACAGGCAAGATAGAATAACCACATTGTACGACTGTTTTCCATCACCGCTCAGTAATTTACCTCATCCGTTTTTTCTATTCTACGCACAGGAACTTGACTTTTTATCTTGTCCAAATGGAGCATCACTAGTAGAAAACAGGGCTATGGTCCCGGGCCAATATTCACATTAGTCCCGGTTCAATCACGAACCGGGACTAATGTGAGCATTTATCCCGGTTCGTGCGGCTAAGGCATTAGTCCCGGTTCACCTGTGCCCTTTAGTCCCGGTTCGTGGCACGAACCGGGACTAAAACAGCGATGTTTGATTAGCATCGGTTCATGCCTCAAACCGGGACTAAAGATTAGACCTTTAGTCCCGGTTTGAGGCACGAACCGGTGTTAATGGTTGAGACCTTTAGTCCCGGTTCATGCCACGAACCGGTACTAAAGGTCCCATTTTCAAACTCTACCCCCCTGTGGATCGCCTTTTCAGTTTAAAAAAAAATAAAAGAAAATGATGAAAATGTCAAAAAAATAAAAGAAAATAAGTTTCCCATGTGATATGTGGTCTAGTTGTTGGGAAAATTTGCAAATGTGAATTTCGACTTTATTTGCAAAATGTCTCTGGAATTTGTAAATATGGGCATAACTTTTACGTACTAACTCGGATGAAAAAGATTTTTATATGAAAAATCATCTACTCGAGCACCAGGCACGAGCGCTCGATGGCTTCCACTCAGGGCCAGCTCCAGCGCTCAGCGGCCCAGTATGGCTTCGATCTGGAATTTTTAAGTACTAGGCATACATAAAAAAATTGGGGCCCCCCAAAATTATGGGCCCTGTGCGGGCGCACGTCTGGGACAACTATGGGCCCGGCCCTGCCCATGAGGCACGGTTTGCAAGCACCAAGTGATTCATATTAAGTGATTCCAAAAGTCCATCAGTATGGAGTTCCTTCATGCGCTTTACACCGATATGAGCTAAAAGGCAGTGCCACAAATAAGTTGCACTATCATTATCAACTTTGCATCTTTTGGTTTCGACACTATGAACATGTGTATTATCACGAGCGAGATTCAATAAGTATAGACCACTCATAAGGGTGCATGACCATAAAAGATCTTACTCATATAAATAGAACAACCATTATTCTCTGATTTAAATGAACAACCGTCTCGCATCAAACAAGATCCAGATATTATGTTCATTCTTAACGCTGGTACCAAATAACAATTATTCAGGTCTAATACTAATCCCGAAGGTAGATGTAGAGGTAGTGTGCCGACGGCGATCACATCGACTTTGGAACCATTTGCCACGCCGCATCGTCACCTCGTCCTTAGCCAATCTTCGTTTAATCCGTAGTCCTTGTTTCGAGTTGCAAATATGAGCAATGTAACCATTATAAAATACCCAGGTGCTACTATTTAGTATTAGAAAGGTACACATCAATAACATGTATATCAAATGTACCTTTCACTTTGCCATCCTTCTTATCCGTCAAATACTTGGGGCAGTTCCGCTTCAAAGTGACCAGTCCCTTTGCCGTAGAAGCACTCAAGATCGAGCTTAGGTCCAGACTTGGGTTTCTTCTCTTGAGCTGCAACTTATTTGCAGTTCTTCTTGAAGTTCCCCTTCTTCTTCCCTTTACCCTTTTTCTTGAAACTAGTGGTCTTGTTAACCATCAACACTTGATGCTCCTTCTTGATTTCTACCTCCGCAGCTTCAGCATTGCGAAGAGCTCGCGAATTGTCTTATCCATCCCTTGCATATTATAGTTCATCACGAAGCTTTTGTAGCTTGGTGGCAGTGATTGAAGAACTCTGTCAATGACACTATCATCAGGAAGATTAACTCCCAGTTGAGTCAAGTGGTTGTGGTACCCAGACATTCTGAGTATATGTTCACTGACAGAACTATTCTCCTCCATCTTGCAGCTATAGAACTTATTGGAGACTTCATATCTCTCAATCCGGGCATTTGCTTGAAATATTAACTTCAACTCTTGGAACATCTCATATGCTCCATGACGTTCAAAATGTCGTTGAAGTACCGATTCTAAGCCGTAAAGCATGGCACACTGAACTATCGAAAGTGGTCACCAACACGCGGCCCCGCCAGCTAGTCACAATAGCTGCGATTCTTGGCGCTGGTGGTACACCTAACGGTGCTTCTAGGACGTAATTCTTCTCGTGCCCCAATGAGGATAATCCTCAAGTTACGGACCCAGTCCGTGTAGTTGCCACCATCATCTTTCAACTTAGCTTTCTTTAGGAACACATTAAAATTCAAAGGTACGGTAGCACGGGCCATTGATCTACAACAACATAGACATGCAAAATACTATCAGGTACTAAGTTCATGATATATTAATGTTCAATTAATCATATTACTAAAGAACTGCCACTTAGATAGACATCCCTCTAGTCATCTAAATGATCACGTGATCCAAATCAACTAAACCATGTCCGATCATCACGTGAGATGGAGTAGTTTTCAATGGTGAACATCACTATGTTGATCATATCTACTATATGGTTCACGCTTGATCTTTCGATCTCAGTGTTCCGAGGCCATATCTGCATATGCTAGGGTCGTCAAGTTTAACCTGAGTATTCCGCGTGTGCAAAACTGGGTTGCACCCGTTGTATGTGAACGCAGAGCTTATCACACCCGATCATCACGTGGTGTCTCGGCACGACGAACTGTAGCAACGATGCATACTCAAGGGAGAACACTTATACCATGAAATTTATTAAGGGATTATCTTATAATGCTACCGTCGTTCTAAGCAAAATAAGATGCATAAAAGGATAAACATCACATGCAATCATAATATGTGACATGATATGGCCATCATCATCTTGTGCTCATGATCTCCATCACCGAAGCATCGTCATGATCTCCATAGTCACCGGCGCGCCACCTTGATCTCCATCGTGGCGTCGTTGTCGTCTCACCAAAGTTGCTTATACGACTACCGCTACCGCTTAGTGATAAAGTAAAGCAATTACATGGCGATTGCATTGCATACAATAAAGCGACAACCATAAGGCTCCTGCCAGTTGCCGGTAACATTACAAAACATGATCATCTCATACAACAACTTATATCTCATCATGTCTTGACCATATCATATCACAAAGCATACTCTGCAAAAACAAGTTAGACGTCCTTCACTTTGTTGTTGCAAGTTTTACGTGGCTGCTACGGGCTTCTAGCAAGAACCGTTCTTACCTACGCATAAGCACAACGATATTTCGTCAAGTGTGCTGTTTTAACCTTCAATAAGGACCGAGCATAGCCGCACTCGATTCAACTAAAGCTGGATAAACAGACACCCACCAGCCAACTGTGTGCGAAGCACGTCGGTAGAACCAGTCTCGCGTAAGCAAGGTTGGAAAAAGCGGTAGGCGTAAGCGAGGCGGTTGCCCTTCGTCTAGTGCCTAGGCGGTGCCTAAGCGCCCTAGGCGTGGCCTAGGCGGTAATATAGTTTTTACTCGTAGTGTATTTGTGATTATTATATGGGTGTTGATATTAGTTTAGGGCATATAAAAAGGTCAATTCCCGTCTACTGCCATTGAAATATAACCCGTTTGGCATATCAGTGCAGTATGTGGCATGATTTCTTACTTAGGTAGGCAATTCCTCGCTTGCCCTGCCTAGACCTCCATTTATGCCCTAGGCGAGGCGTTTGGCCATTGCCTAGCGCCTAGGCGTGCCTAAGCGCCTCCTAGGCACTGCCTTTTCCAACAGAGCGCGTAAGCGTACGTGTAATGTCAGTCTGGGCCGCTTCATCCAACAATACCGCCGAATTAAAGTATGACATGCTGGTAAGCAATATGACTATTATCGTCCACAACTCTTCGTGTTCTACTCGTGCATATAACATCTACGCATAGACCTAGCTCGGACGCCACTGTTGGGGAGCGCAGTAATTTCAAAAAAATTCCTACGCACACGCAAGATCTATCTAGAAGATGCACAACAACGAGAGGGGAGAGTGTTGTCCACGTACCCTCGTAGACCGAAAGCGGAAGCGTTATGACAATGCGGTTGATGTAGTAAATGCGTCTTCACGATCCGACCGATCCTAGCACCGAAGGTACGACACCTCCGCGATCTGCACACGTTCAGCTCGGTGACGTCCCATGAACCCTAGATCCGGCTGAGGTCGAGGGAGAGTTTCATCAGCACGACGGCGTGATGACGGTGATGATGAAGTTACCGACGCAGGGCTTCGCCCAGGCACGATAAAGATATGACCGAGGTGGAAATCTGTGGAGGGGGGCACCGGACACGGCTCAACAATCAACTTGTGTGTCTATGGGGTGCCCCCTCTGTTGGAAATATGCCCTAAAGGCAATAATAAAAAGGTTATTATTTTATTTCCTTGTTCATGCTATAATTGTGTTATCCGGAAATCGTAATACATGTGTGAATACATAGACCACAACATGTCCCTAGTGAGCCTCTAGTTGACTAGCTCGTTGATCAATAGATGGTTACGGTTTCCTATCCATGGACATAGGATGTCATTGATAACGGGAACAAGACCAATCCTAAGCATAACACAAGATCGTGTAGTTCGTCTGCTAAAGCTTTTCTAATGTCAAGTATCCTTTCCTTAGACCATGAGATGGTGCAACTCCCGGATACCGTAAGGGTACTTTGGGTGTGCCAAGCGTCACAACGTAACTGGGTGGCTATAAAGGTACACTATGGGTATCCCCGAAAGTATCTGTTGGGTTGGCATGAATCGAGACTGGGATTTGTCACTCTGTATGACGGAGAGGTATCTCTAGGCCCACTCGGTAGGACATCATCATAAAGAGCTCAATGTGATCAGGGAGTTGTTCACGGGATGAAGTGTTATGGCAACGAGTAAAGAGACTTGCCGTAACGAGATTGAACAAGGTATCGGTATACCAACGATCGAATCTCGGGCAAGTATCGTACCGATAGACAAAGGGAATTGTATACGGGATTGATAGAATCCTCGACAGTGTGGTTCATCCGATGAGATTATCGTGGAGCATGTAGGAGCCAACAAGGCTATCCAGATCCCGCTGTAGGTTATTGACCGGAGAGTTGTCTCGGTCATGTCTACGTGTCTCCGCCTCCTTCTCCGCTTCGCGCTGGCGCGCCGAGCAGCCAGCAGCCTCCTCCTTCTCCACCTCGCCAGTAAGGGCGGAAGAGACCCGCCGCCGCCCCGGCTGCTCCGGCGCGTCATAGTCCTTCTCGTCCGCCTCGTAAGCAAGCACGAAAGAAGACAGCCGCAGCCGCTCCATCTGCTCCGGCGTCTAGCAGTACAACCAGAGGCGGGAGGCAATACAGATACGGTCCACCTCTCAAGCCTCAAGAGAAGTTACCGTACGAGATGACCATGGAGGAAAACAAGAAGATCGTGTGGACCGAAGTGAAGGACTTCTTTGAAGGGTTGAAAGCGCAGAGACATCCACCTCCGGAGGAGAAGGTAGATCCGGTGAAAGCAAAGCGCACTATCGATGCTCTGAGGAAACCACCAAAGTCTCCGCCGAAAACCAACTATGAGCGCATTACTCAAAAGGCATATCAAGAAGCGTCGCGGTCGAGAACTACTGTCATTTATCAAAGTTTAAAACAACAACGCGCAGCTGGGAAAAAAATTGCCCAGCTCGGCGAACAAGCGAACCAATCGTGCCCCCCGCTCAATGTGTCTAGCGACATCGTCGCTAATGCTCCGGGGACGGTGCCCGGTTATAGCAATCTTGCAGATTACCTGCCTGACGATGTACATTTTGATTTCATGGAGGTGGACGAACACAGATACGAGTACGGGAAGCCTCTCGTCAAAGATGAAAAATCTCTAACAATGATGATGCGAAGATTACATAATTGGTACATGAAAACCTGCAGAGAGTGCGGGGAACGAATACATTGTATCTGAGAATTAAAGAGGAGCACGACCTCGTTGGAACTGATCTATTGACTGTTCCATTTGAGGAGTTCTTCGAGTTCTTCAATCAAAAGGCCCTCGATAAATTAACGGTCTTTTGCTACTGTCTGTAAGTACTATTTCTGTCATTAAGTCTGTATATAGCTCAACTCTTTCATTGCATGTATTTATAATTAATTATCCTCACTATATTATGCAGATTGAAGATCGTCGAGTGCAGAAAACAAGAAATGTATGATATTGGGTTCATTAACACAAATATCATAGATGAAATTCAGGTTAAAAAGCACGCCGAAGAGGCCGAGGCCAACTTGCTACAATCATTGATCAAAAATCAAAACAAAGATACCATACTCTTTCCTTACAACTTCAAGTGAGTGTTACTGTCGTGTGCATATTCGGTTTTCCTTATTACTCGAGCGAGGTTATAGTAATGTAATTGATGAGTTATGCATGTGTGGCAGCTTCCACTATGTTCTTCTGGAGATTAAGCTTGAGCGGGGACTAGTAACCGTGTTAGACTCGAGACGAAAAGATCCAGAAACCTATGCGGACATGACTAAATTGCTCAACAAGTAAGTTCAATAGATTATTATCGCACCATATCGACAACTTTTTATTCATTTCCTGATATCTCAAGTAATAATAATTATTTTCTTTGTCTTGCTGGGTTTGGAAACAGTTCACCGCAGAAGCTCCGGGACTGCCAAGGAGCTGCGATATACATACCCGAAAGTAAGTACTACTAGCTAGCTAGTTGCGCGCATCTCCCGTTGATTCTATAGCTATACTTTCATCAATGCCATTTATAATGCTTCATTATGAGTTTGATTGACCTTTATTTCTCGTAAAGTGCTTGTGGCAGGAAGAAGGGAATAATTTCTGTGGATACTACGTGTGCGAATTCATCTACAACGCGACTTTGAAAAATAAGCGGGCCTACTCTAAAAGACAATATGAAGTGCGTAAGCAATAATATTCACAATTTCCTTTTATTACACCATCATTTCTGTTGAGTTTCATTCATATATATGTATTAACCCCCTTCTTCAAATTAGACGTGGCAGATGCAGAATGAACTCCTACCACAAGATTGCATGAAAGCAATTCAAGAGGAATTGGCGGGATTCTTTCTTGAACACGTCATCAATAAAGCCGGAGAATACCATGTGGAAGTTGATTTCAAATGCAAGGGGATTGTAAGAGATCTTACATATTGTTTATGTATGTAGCCAGTAGCGTCGGATAGATAATATAAAAACTTGTTGTTCGACCAATCTCTCGGAGAAGGAGAGGTCGATCGATCACTTTTCTCGGTATGCATGGCGAACTTCTGTACTTAATGGTTTCCTTGATTTTCTTACTAGCTAGCGTGTCGAGGGCCTCTCTATGTATAGTACGTAGCATCGACCAAGCACGGACATAAGAGAGGACTTCTCTCTATTAATTAGCTAGCTAACACAATATATGAAACACCTAAATAAACCCCCCAAAACCCCCACCCCCCTTTCAAAAACAAAACAAAAAACACAGCCCTGAAATGCTGGCAGTGGATGCCTATTGGTCCCCGTTGGTGGCTAAAGGCCCTCCTGCGTGGGCTCGGCGCACAGCCACGTGAAGGCCCATCTGTCCCGGTTCTGAACTGAACCGAGACTAAAGGGCCAGGGCATTAGTAACGACCCTTTAGTCGGTTCAGGAACCGGGACAAAAGCCCTTACCAACGGGACTAATGATAGTTTATCTACTAGTGCTAAGCGAATCTAAGACACCTTAAGTGTCATACTAAGTCTTACATTATCTCGTAAAAAGCGTCTTACATTATGAGACCGAGTGGATGTTTTTCTTTTGCAAAAATAAAGGCCTGATATTCATTAAAAGAACTGAATACAACCCTACAAGGAGCATATTACAGCAAACACATGCCACCCAACCATGCAGGAGAGGACACGTGGAGGGCCACGAGTAACAAACATTGGGACAGCCGATCGACGCTGCTCCACCTTGAAGCCTTGCCGCCGACAATCGCTATCAAGCAGAACATGTAGCGGACACGGTAATGAATGTTGGCGCCGCCTCCTCATAGCGCTGCTTCTTCTTCCTCTCCTCTCTTCTTCTTCCTCGAGTTTCCTCTCACAGCTCCCTCTCTCTTTCTCTGGTTGTTTCTCTCTATCTACTCCTCTCAAGAACACACACTACACGCTCATGGTGAAACTCCACACACACACACACGCATACACCAAAGAGAAGACAGCCTCTGCTTTGCCAAGAGGGTCTGCTCCTTGGTTTACACTAGTGCTACATCTTGCCACTGCCCATGTACTCACGCACTAACTTGGGCGCCACAACCGGCCACTAACCCAACTAATCCATGCACTAACTAAACTAGCTACATGCAAGCCCACGTACAACTTATCTCAACGGCCACACGACCTGGCACACTGATTCTTCTCGGCTCCAACGTACTCATCTGTCCAACCAGCCGGTCTCGCTTCAGCCCGTCCACGCGCTTGGCCACTCACACGACTCCGCCACGCAGCACCGCAACTTCACGCTGCCGTTGGCATCTCGCCTTTGCTGAGACTTCGCCAGACTGGCTACTTCCTAGACTATGCTACATGCATAACAAAAACAAACTAAATGCTGATACAATAATATCAAGATTAGTTCTAACAATGAAGATGATGACCAACAACCTAAAGGAGGACAAAGATGACTTCATCAAGCGGCCTTTTGAGACACATGATTAGTAGATCGTCAACACCAAGGATCATGTCTAGCATCATGTGCCGGAGAGGAATAAGCCCCTTGGATGGGCTATCACCTCCCTGTGGAAGCTGAAGCAACGTTGAAGACCTGCTTACCGAGGATCTATGTTCAAAGACCACGAAGTGGGCCTGCAGTTAAGGAGCTTGAGATGTAGTATGATAAAATCTCCAAGTCAAGTGAAAAGAATCGTTGCCCATCCATGGAAGAAGCAAGAGTGTGCAGCGATTCCAAAGGAGCTTGTTATTTCAGATTTGTAGAAACCAAAAGTGAAGCACAAGATCTGCACGAATAGATTTTTGTGTCCATAGATCGGATGGGGGTAAACTGGTAGGAGATCAATGGAAAGGGAAAGGGGCAACTATATATCTAGTAAGATCCTAGGCACAACCCTTCGTCGACGGCTTAGCACCACCACGGTGCCAAGAATCAAAAGGGGAGAAAAAGACTGGGAAATCACTAGGTGAGAAGGGAGGTTATTTAGCAGCGCATCTCTAGGACGAACCGAGCCAAAGCCGTCGACAAGGAAGGCAGCGGGAAGACCAAGCAGCATATATAAAATGAACGTTCTACTAAAAGAGGATAAAATAAACGTTGTCATAGTTCCTAGAGTGAATTCAAAGTAAGAATGGGGAACATGTTACAACACATTTGGTTCGCCGAATAACTTGCGGTTTCTTATCACAGCGGTTTGCGAAACCGTGGCTAGCATTTGTCTCGCTGTCGACGTTCCCATAACAGCGCCCTCCGACATAGCGATTCATAAAATTAAAACCGCCCCATTCGGAGGTGATGAGAAAATCAGGACTTGGCCTATTGTCAAAACTATTTGATTTGAAGAAGGAAGCAATGATGAGTATCTCCAAGATGCTACATAGGTTCAAAATTTCAAAGATTAATCGTTCATATGGTATTCTTGTTAAGTATAGTTTTGACAATAGGTCAGATGATATTCTTGTTAATGATGGTCCGGCCTGTGTGGTGACTTTTGTAATGAGTGATTGTAATAACCCTGTCCGGCAAACCGAATGCGTTACTTGGGCGAACCAAACGCATCGTTAGTAGATGAGGGCATCAAATAGTTATCTGTTTTTGATAAGTTTGTCGATGTGCGTTCCGTGAGCAAGCGCAAAAATATTAGCTGACTCATACTAGGTAGTGTGAAAACAGCAACTTCCCTGATAAATATACTTCCATCTAAATTAGAGCTGCCAATGCGTCTGTAGTCCAACGGTTAGGATAATTGCCTTCCAAGCAATAGACCCGGGTTCGACTCCCGGCAGACGCAATTTTTTCCAATGTGCTGCCACTTGTTCCATGACATTGATTTTTTATTATACTCCCTCCGTCCGGAAATGCTTGTCGTATAAATGCATAAAAATGCTTGTCATCCATTCCTTCGACAAGTATTTCATTGATTTTTTATTATACTCCCTCCGTCCGGAAATGCTTGTCGTGCAAATGCTGTAAAATGCTTTTCATACATTCCTTCGACAAGTATTTCCGGACAGAGGAGTACATGAACTTTTAGAGGGCGCTCTGATTTTATTCTATCTGTACTTTTAAGGATGCTAGATAATTATCCGTGTGTTATTACTATTTTTGTTTTACATCATTGGTTGATGTAGATCCGTCCTCTTATACGTCCAATCGATAAGATGAGTTCTTCTATTCCTCGGATTCGGGCGAAGAAGTGGACATGACCATACTCATGAGCATGCAAGAGGAAATGGACCTGCAAGTGAAGCATATTCTTAACTTCAATGGCTCAATCAAAGGGAGAAGAGTTATCAATCGGGATAGGGTGTCCGGAGCACGGCTACTGTAGCAGGATTACTTTACTCCGAACCCAACTTTCCCGGATGATCGATGGTTTCGTCGCCGTTTCCGCATGCGAAAACCACTGTTTTTGCGCATTGTGGAGGGAGTGAAGGCACACGATGACTACTTCAAGCTCACAAGGGATTGCTGCGGCAAACTTCTTTTCTCTGCTAAGCCGAAGCATGTCTGCTCTTAGGATACTTGCAGTTGGTACTGCCACAGATGCCGTTGGTGAGATGGCCAGGATGGGGAAGAGCACATGCCTGAAGAGTGAAGACTAGTGTCAAGTTTGCCCGCGCCATGGTGAGGTGTTTGGAGCAGAGTATCTGAGATAACCAAATGCGTAGAACACAAAAATTGTTGGCCATTAGAGAGGCCAGAGGGTTTTCAGGCAAGCTCGGATCAATTGATTGCATGCATTCACAATGGAAGAACTACCCCAAGGGTTTGCACGGAATATATCAAGGGCACACCAAAGAGGCCACTATCACACTCGAAGCAGTGGCATCACACGACTTATGGATTTGCCATGCTTTCTTTGAAATGCTGGGTTCTCACACGACATCAACGTGCTTCAACAATGTCCGATGTTCAGGAGGCTTTGCAATGGGGAATCGCCATTGTGCAACTACACCAACAACTGCCATGACTACAACATGTGGTACTATCTTGCCGATGACATCTATCCTCAGTGGGCAGCGTTTGTGAAGACCATTATTTCCGAACAACATGGCAAGAAACAAAGCCACTTTGCAGCAATGCAGTAAGTAGCTAGGAAGATGTGCAGAGGGCATTGGAGTGCTTCAATCTCGTTGGGCAATTGTTAGTGGGGTTGCATTGATGTGGAAATCAGAAACTTTGTGGCAGCTCATGACATGTTATGTTAGTTTCAGGCTGTGTGCATCTTGAATGTCTTTCGACATCTTGTTGGTGCAGAGGTTGGGTGTAATTGGTTCGCGATATTAATATATTCCTCGTTTGAAAAAAAGATGATTTTAGACACAATATGCATCCGGACGGATGGAGTAGCTTAAAATAAAGTGCATTGGGACTGCGCTCCTGGAAATCATTAAGGATCCAAGATTCCATGTATACGTAGTGCTCGTCTCCCTGAATTATATGAGCAAAGATCTTGAGATTAAAGAACGTATATCTCGTGCGGTTGCAAATCTTTGCATTCCTATTTAAAATATATCCCAGTATCTCGCTATTTATAAACTTGCAGTCCTTGTACGTCTCACACGTTTGGATTCCAACTATTTCTTTGTTTCTTTCTACTAGGGCTCCAACTATTTCTTCTTACCGGAAGCTTACACGCGACTAGAACTGAGTTTGTCCAGCAAGAGATGAGAGGGAGCAGCCCAGTGCAGGGGACGATGATATTCTTCATCAGATGCCTTGTCTCGTGTGCACAGTGTAAGTATACTACTTTATGCATCATCGCCGTCATTAGCATCTCGTGTTAGTAATTTCTTGCAATTAATTTTTCGGAACATACATAACATATAGAGGACGTCTGAGGAACTACATACTAATGTTAAATATAACATTTAGGTGGTCTCGATAATAAGCAAATGGTGGTCAGCCAAGATGGTCATGCGGCGAACACAAGTAGCAACGCTACCATCGTCAAGTCGACGTCTGCAGGCGAGAGCAAGGTAACCTTGCAATTTTGCATCCGCCGTTTCTTTTGTCATTTGTCAGATGGGTACCATGGTACGTGCTACTGCTGCCAGCTTAATGGTGACCGGTGTTTTACGAGGCGGAGTCAGTGCCTAGACCACTGCCCTATCTGCAACCCTGAATGCTCGATTAATTTGTTCGTCTGTAATAAAAGGCGCCTTATTTGGTTTGGGCAGTTGCGTTCCAGCCAAACATTGGATGGTATCCCGCATGTTTCTGTGGAGATTCAGCAAGGCAGAATTTGATGAAAGGAATCCCCAGTAATTTGTTGTCTTGCATATTTAAAATGATAAAATCCTTTGGCCGTAGTGCTTTGGCATGGTCTACCCTTGACAGCCGCAATCCCGCCTTTAATTTAGGGGAATTCCCAATCAATGGTGCCACGTCCTGTTAATTTCTTCCCTCGCGTCCTCATGACAACCGCAATCCCGCCCTTTGATTATGGTGATTCCCAGCCCGTCAATTGTGTCATGTCTTCCTCGATAATTCTGAGATTAAATGCTCGATCGGTTAATTTCTTCCTCACCCACAAAAAATATACATTTCTACCACCTCTTTTGTATTTCAATTTTTCGTAATTTTGAAGGACCCGGACTTTGCATCTGATCCGAACGACTCGGTAGCCGCTTGATCAACATCATGCACACGCCCTGCCGCCCGATTATTTTTCTTCTCCCGCGGCGACTCTTCATGGATGTTCCACCACATTGCTAGCCACAGCCGCGAGGAGCCCAGGAGCACCCTCTCTGAATCACGCCGTCACCGCTGCCCACCAATGAGCAGCTCCTCTGCCGCCTGTCCCTCCTCCCTCTTCCCATCTCATACATCTGTCCCATCTCTCGCTGCAGCTCGAGGAAGATCCAACTCAGTCACCATGGATAATGGAGCCGAGCTCGACCCAGACCACCGCCCGGCTGCGGAGCTTCCCGCCACGGATCCGACTCAGTCAACGTGGATAATGGATAACTCACTTACAAAACATTGTGGTAACTTTTGACCCGACAAACAAGTTCTTGAAAAACATATCCTAGTTATTTTTTTGTAAAATAGCATGGTAATACAACATAGCTTAATATTTTGACATAGGGAAAAAGTTGTTGAAACCCATCGCCGGGGACTTTTTGTGTAAATAACATGGTAATATTATAGATTTGATAACTTGTGTATGAACACCATGCTAACTTTGACCCCCGGGGTAGTTGACTTTTTTAACTGATAAGCCCGATAAATTCTATGTAAATCTCTACTCCTAGTGTCTCAGTACGTAAGTCGTTCGTTCGTTCCCACCGTCCCATCGATCTCCCCACCAGGCGATCCCTCCCCCCACCGATTTTTCCTCCCACGAAAACCGAGGCGGTTTTCATTCATACATCACAAGAACCAAGCCAAACGTTCCATCCCTTCCATATAAAACAACAAACCTTCCACCTTTCCCTTTCATTTAAAACAAAGATCAAATCAAATCATATGGAATCATCCTTCCCTTCCAGTCAGGAGAAGCTTCCATAAACAACAGTTTAATCAAATATTTTATATGGATACCAGAAATGGCCATCGGGTATTTCCGTGGGGTTGAATCCGACGAGATTGAAATCATAGGTCATACGGTCTGTAGCATGTTGTAGAAGCGAATTGCCGTTGTTGTACTCAAGCGCTTCCATATTTGTTCTCTAATATTTTTATGAATCGGAACAATAACGAGGAAACAAAACTGTTTATCAAACATGTATTTTAAAAATGTGAGCTATAAAAATGCGGGCTATCAAGTAGTGATGATTAATGACTTACATGCTGATCGAGTAGTATGCACTGAAGGTACAAGTTCTCATGTCATTCTCCTTGATTTGAGCCTTCCACAGGACCCTAGCATGAATGATCCAGCAATTTTGATATATATATATGCTCCATTTGGACACGTTGAAAAGTCAAGTTCCTGTGCGTAGAATAAAAAGAACGGATGAGGTAAATTACTGAACGGTGATGGCAAACAGCCGTACAATGTGATTATTCTATCTTGCCTGTTCATCAGAGGGATGATGGGTTGTTGACGATAGGAACGTGGCGATGCCATCACCCTCTTAGAGGTGATCGATCCATATGAGTTTACCATGGTCGTGGAGGAGATGGCTTTTACTCTGTAGAAAGATGGAGACAAAAATGCTGCTGCAGAAAGATGGAGACAAAGATGGTGCGGCGGGGCTTTTTTATAAGCATAGTGGCGGCGGGAAAATGAAAAATGGTTAAAAAATTTGTTTTTGGTAGGCGGCGGAAAATGATAAATGAAAATGGTCAATAATCGGATCTTTAATATTTGGCTACCTATTGAAAATTGTGTATTTATCAAGAAACAGACACTTCAAAATCGGTATGTGATCAACCCAGCTGATTTGTGATTTGTGATTCTCACTAGAGGTAATTAATGCACATGTGTGATTTATGATCACTTGGGTTTTGAAAGCGTAATTGTTTTATCACGTGCGTATACAAGCTCAAATTTTTTCCGTAATATATTAATTAGGGAAATTGACTTTCTTCTTTGAGGATATTTTTAACCTTGCTGATATTCTCATTAAGTTATTTTCCTTTTTCCCATTTATATTATGTACACGTCTCGAGCGACCAATTATTTAATGAGGCTAGCTTGGTTGAGGCGTGCAGAAAATAATCTATCTGTAATGATTTCTGTTGGTTCACTTTTAAAAAACTTACCGTGTCTGTTTTTGTAAGTCATGGGGCAAAACTTCAGTATGATATATACCACAGTAACTTAAACAACAATATTTTTAAGCCAAACACTTGAAAGTATGCAGTACTAAGGCTACGCTTGGCAGCAAAGAATTTTTGAAGTTTTCTGTGAATACTCTAGTTTTCTAGAGACCCACAGTTTTAAATACTTTGGCGTGTTTGGTGTCCAAAAGACTGAAGTTCTATAAACCGTAGTATTTCCAAAACTGTGACATTTCTGTTGTATATAAAAAAGAGGTCCAATATCTTCTTTTCTAAAGAGAACACGAGAGAACGTCGTGGAGAGAGCTTCTTGCTACATCCGATGTGTGAAAAAATATGTCTGAAAAATAATAATATGTTATATGTCTACCTTGGAACAGTACCATGTATATTTTTGCTATCTAAATAGTTTGCGAGTAAGCACTTGTATCGCTGCTGCCATTGCTAAAACATGACATTGGGCTAAGAACAAACATGCAACTTAAGACAATCTTCTGTCTTCTCAACATGTAGTGATAAAATAAAATGACAATAGCATGTTTGCTTGGATAAATAAAAGAAAAATGAAAATCACATTGTCATCGAGCATAAATAAGAGACAACAAGCAAATTAATAACCCTTCATTATTTGACTCCGAACGATTACATTGGCAAATGCTCTTAAGGAGGAACGAAACAACTAACATACTAAGATATATAAATAACACTGTAGACCTCCTCGTGCTTGGTCATTTGAAGTTGGTGGTGGCTTCTTGTCGTATGCTTGGATATGCTTCACGACCATCTCCGTCAACTGATTTATTTGGTAAATCAAAGTCTGCACCAACATGCTAGTATGCTGTTGTTCCTGCAGAATCTCATATATAGTTGCTGGTACCCCAACCGTATTTTCTCTCTGCATTTGACCCTGTGTCATGCTGTATATCCAAGCCTGAGGGGACATGTGCACGAGAGATGTTTTGCACCTCACGACGTCGGATTAGGTTATCAAAGTGGTTTGCGGAAAGCATGTATGGGAATTGAATAGGCATGTTATGACTATGCATCTTTAGTTTCTTACACTTTGGTGCGGATCCCTCACCAACATAACGATCTCGGTGCGGTTCTTCCTCATCTTCCAGTTGACCAAGATCATCAGGGTGAAGCTGCGTCGTTTCTTCCTTATCTTGATGGTTATCCTTAGCCCCATAGATGGTTATCCCTCACTTTGGTGCTTACTTTGACCTGTCGTCATCCAACAGTTTCTCGACTTCAGCATTGATGGGGCTGAGGATAACCATCAAGATCGGAAGAAGCGATGCAGCTTCCTGATGATCTGATCAGCATGAAGAGCATAGCAAACTGTAGTCATATTGATTAGTTGCAAACATGCAGTGACCAAGCATGTGCATGTTCAGACATGTTGATGAGAAGAACAGATACGAAAATGCAGTTTTGAAATAAAGTTTATAGAATAGTCTTTGGACATATTTCTCTAGAAAAGTAAGTTGACTTTCTTTGCATAGCAAATATACTGTAAGTTGTCTATCTGAAAAGTTTTGAGTACTACCAAAGCAGTCTGAAAGTGAACCAGCAGGATGAATTACGGCAAACAAGCTATATTGGTCATTCAATGTGCACATAATATATATGGGAAAGGGAAAAACTTAATGAGAATATCACAGGTTAAAATATCCTGGAAGAAGAAAGTCAATTACGAATTTGAGATTGTATGCATGTGATAAATCAATTACGTTTTGATAAGGCAAGTGATCATAAATCACAAATTTGCATTGATTAAATATATTGTGAATCACAAATCACAAACCAGCTGGGTTGAGCTATGGATTTTGAGGTGTCTGTTTCCTTGATAAATACCCAATTGTCAATAGGTTGCAGTATTAGAGATCCGATTATTTTCATTTTCATTTTCCGCCGCAAAAAATATTTTCTTAACCATTTTTCATTTTCCGCCGCCCACTATGCTATAAAAAGCCCCACAACAACATCTTTGTCTCCATCTTTCTGCAGCACCATTTTGTCTCCATCTTTCTAAAGAGGAAAATCCATCTCCTCCACGACCATGGTAAACTCATACGGACCGATCACCTCTAAGAGGGTGATGGCATCACCGCCGGTTCCTATAGTTATTCAACCCATCATTCCTCCGATGAACAGGCAAGATAGAATAATCACATTATGCGACTGTTTTCCATCACCGCTCGATAATTTACCTCATCCGTTTTTCTATTCTTACGGGAACTTGACTTTTATCTTGTCCAAATGGAGCATCACTAGTAGAAAACAGGGCTATGGTCCGGGCCAATATTCACATTAGTCGGTTCAATCACGAACCGGGACTAATGTAAACATTATCCGGTTCGTGCGGCTAAGGCATTAGTCGGTTCACTGTGCCCTTTAGTCCCGGTTCGTAGCACGAACCGGGACTAAAAACTGCGATGCCATTAGCACCGGTTCATGCCTCAAACCGGGACTAAAGATTAGACCTTTAGTCGGTTTGAGGCACGATGCTAATGAATTGGTTGAGACTTTAGTCGGTTCGTGCCACGAACCGGTACTAAGTCCCATTTTCATACTCTACCCCGTGGATCGCCTTTTCAGTTTAAAAAATAAAAGAAAATGATGAAAATGTCAAAAAAATAAAAGAAAATAAGTTTCCCATGTGATATGTGGTCTAGTTGTTGGGAAAATTTGCAAATGTGAATTTCAACTTTATTTGCAAAATGTCTCTGGAATTTGTAAATATGGGCATAACTTTTGCATACTAACTTTCGGATGAAAAAGTTTTTATATATGAAAAATCATCTACTCGAGCACCGAGCACGGCGCTCGATGGCCTCCACTCAGGGCCAGCTCCAGCGCTCGATGGCCCGATGGCTTCGATCTGGAATTTTTAAGTACTAGGCTTACATAAAAAATTGGGGCCCCCAAAATTATGGGCCACTGTCTTGAGCATGCGTCTGGGACAACTATGGGCCCGGCCCTGCCCATGAGGCACGGTTTGCAAGAACCAAGTGATTCATATTAAGTGATTCCAAAAGTCCATCAGTATGGAGTTCCTTCATGCGCTTTACACCGATATGAGCTAAAAGGCAGTGCCACAAATAAGTTGCACTATCATTATCAACTTTGCATATTTTGGTTTCGACACTATGAACATGTGTATTATCACGGCGAGATTCAATAAGTATAGACCACTCATAAGGGGTGCATGACCATAAAAGATCTTACTCATATAAATAGAACAACCATTATTCTCTGATTTAAATGAACAACCGTCTCGCATCAAACAAGATCCAGATATAATGTTCATTCTTAACGCTGGTACCAAATAACAATTATTCAGGTCTAATACTAATCCCGAAGGTAGATGTAGAGGTAGCGTGCCGACAGCGATCACATCGACTTTGGAACCATTTGCCACGCGCATCGTCACCTCGTCCTTAGCCAATCTTCGTTTAATCCGTAGTCCTTGTTTCGAGTTGCAAATATGAGCAACAGAACCATTATAAAATACCCAGGTGCTACTACGAGTATTAGAAAGGTACACATCAATAACATGTATATCAAATGTACCTTTCACTTTGCCATCCTTCTTATCCGTCAAATACTTGGGGCAGTTCCGCTTCCAGTGACCAGTCCCTTTGTCGTAGAAGCACTCAGTATCAGGCTTAGGTCTAAGCTTGGGTTTCTTCTCTTGAGCTGCAACTTATTTGCCGTTCTTCTTGAAGTTCCCCTTCTTCTTCCCTTTACCCTTTTCTTGAAACTAGTGGTCTTGTTAACCATCAACACTTGATGCTCCTTCTTGATTTCTACCTCCATGACTTCAGCATTGCGAAGAGCTCGGGAATTGTCTTATCCATCCCTTGCATATTATAGTTCATCACGAATTTTTTTGTAGCTTGGTGGCAGTGATTGAAGAACTCTGTCAATGACACTATCATCAGGAAGATTAACTCCCAGTTGAGTCAAGTGGTTGTGGTACCCAGACATTCTGAGTATATGTTCATGACAAAACTATTCTCCTCCATCTTGCAGCTATAGAACTTATTGGAGACTTCATATCTCTCAATCCGGGCATTTGCTTGAAATATTAACTTCAACTCCTGGAACATCTCATATGCTCCATAGCGTTCAAAATGTCGTTGAAGTACCGATTCTAAGCCGTAAAGCATGGCACACTGAACAATCGAGTGGTCACCAACACGGCGTCTGCCAGCTAGTCACAATAGCTGCAGTTGCTTTGGCGTGTGGTACTCCTATCGGTGCTTCTAGGACGTAATTATTCTGTGCCCCAATGTGGATAATCCTCAAATTACGGACCCAGTCCGTGTAGTTGCAAACATCATCTTTCTACTTAGCTTTCTCTAGGAACACTTTATAATTCAAAATGCGGTAGCACGGGCCATTGATCTACAACAACATAGACATGCAAAATACTATCAGGTACTAAGTTCATGATATATTAAAGTTCAATTAATCATATTACTAAAGAACTGCCACTTAGATAGACATCTCTCTAGTCATCTAAATGATCACGTGATCCAAATCAACTAAACCATGTCCGATCATCACGTGAGATGGAGTAGTTTTCAATGGTGAACATCACTATGTTGATCATATCTACTATATGATTCACGCTCGATCTTTTGATCTCAGTGTTCCGAGGCCATATCTGCATATGCTAGGCTCGTCAAGTTTAACCTGAGTATTCCGCGTGTGCAAAACTGGGTTGCACCCGTTGTATGTGAACGTAGAGCTTATCACACCTGATCATCACGTGGTGTCTCGGCACGACGAACTGTAGCAACGATGCATACTCAAGGGAGAACACTTATACCTTGAAATTTATTAAGGGATTATCTTATAATGCTACCGTCGTTCTAAGCAAAATAAGATGCATAAAAGGATAAACATCACATGCAATCATAATATGTGACATGATATGGCCATCATCATCTTGTGCTCATGATCTCCATCACCGAAGCATCGTCATGATCTCCATAGTCACCGATGCGCCACCTTGATCTCCATCGTGGCGTCGTTGTCGTCTCGCCAAAGTTGCTTATACGACTACCGCTACCGCTTAGTGATAAAGTAAAGCAATTACATGTCGATTGCATTGCATACAATAAGCGACAACCATAAGGCTCCTGCCGATTGCGGTAACTTTACAAAACATGATCATCTCATACAACAACTTATATCTCATCATGTCTTGACCATATCATATCACAAAGCATACTCTGCAAAAACAAGTTAGACGTCCTCTACTTTGTTGTTGCAAGTTTTACGTGGCTGCTACGGGCTTCTAGCAAGAACCGTTCTTACCTACGCATAAGCACAACGATATTTCGTCAAGTGTGCTGTTTTAACCTTCAATAAGGACCGAGCATAGCCACACTCGATTCAACTAAAGCTGGATAAACAGACACCCACCAGCCAACTATGTGCGAAGCACGTCGGTAGAACCAGTCTCGCATAAGCGTACGTGTAATGTCGGTCTGGGCCGCTTCATCCAACAATACCGCCGAATTAAAGTATGACATGCTGGTAAGCAATATGACTATTATCGTCCACAACTCTTTGTGTTCTACTCGTGCATATAACATCTACGCATAGACCTAGCTTGGATGCCACTGTTGGGGAACGCAGTAATTTCAAAAAAATTCCTACGCGCACGCAAGATCTATCTAGAAGATGCACAACAACTAGAGGGGAGAGTGTTGTCCACGTACCCTCGTAGACCGAAAGCGGAAGCGTTATGACAATGCGGTTGATGTAGTCGTACGTCTTCACGATCCGACCGATCCTAGCACCGAAGGTACGACACCTCCGCGATCTGCACACGTTCGGGGCGTCCTATCCGATGGATGAATGAGGAGCCTCTGTCGAGTAGTGAAATGATAGGATTCTGCTTTTCGGTTAAACCGAAACACAAGTAGCCGTAATAAGCGATATGATAAAAGATTCAGAATGAATGAATAGAATCTAATAACATCGGGTTCCCGTGAAAAAATGGGATTGGGGGAGTAGTTCTCGGTTGATTTTCCTTCCTTTAGCTACTCAGATGTTTCATTTCGCTAAGTTTGAAAAGCCCAAAGAGCG